>JABWTJ010000049.1:0-600000 GCA_016801875.1 Solanum sitiens | reverse complement strand
CTCCTAGTTCTTGAACTATGTTGCCCCCATAGGAAAACTAGCTAGTGTATCCACATAGATGCTATGTTCATGTTTTTTTACTACCTTGGCAAGTAGTCCACCTTCTTTCAGTGTAGGGTTCCATGATACCGGACTCCACATTGGATCATGTGGTCTATGTCAGTTAAGGCAAGATGTTCCCAAAAGTAAATGAAGTAATAAAGTGAACTCTAACTAGTATGACTTGATGGGTTTGACTTAGTCTAGGTAGGGGTATGGGAATCTACCCATACATTGCACTAGGTAGCCTTGAGGGAAGTCTTAGGAGGATGTTCTTATGTTTTATGCTCTTATAAAGTGAATGAAATGTATGTGTTGACTTTATATGTTGATGATACTATATGATGTTGGTTTTATGTATGAACATGCTATTGGTCTATATTGCTAAATATGATGGTGATTACTATTGATGCTACGTTATGAGAATGTAGGCGTTGCTTATGATTCTTGGTTGGATTTACTTGATTGAGTAAGGTTATGGGGCTTTACTTGGTCGTTGCACTTGTATACTTGATGGGGGTTATGAGTAAGGGTATTGTATGTGTTGTTATGACATAAACTCTTATATGTGCTTTGTTGATATAACATGATGTAGGAATGTTGGTTAAGGTTCTAGTATACTATTAATCATGTTGACTTGGTTATACATGATGATGTTGATCTTGTGTTGAATATACTATTGTCTTAATGAATATGTGGCTATTGTCCTACATGAGTTATTGATTGTGCATAAGGCTTTTCAAAGTAGCTTGGCATGGTTTTGAACAAATGTCTTTTTTAGCATGATTTCGATATTGTGTGTGCATATGATTCCATACTTAGTACAAATGATGTGCTAACCCCATTTCTCCCTTTTTCCCAACATTTTAGGTTCTGGTCGTTGAAGGGTCCAGAAGGGTTCGTGACCACTTTGAAGGAAGGCTTGGATCATTTTTCCAAGTGTGGGTATGTCCTCATGTTCCGAGGATGATGCCTTTCTATCACTCTACCTATGTTATATTGTTATAATCTAAAGACACTCATTGCACTCATGTTGTTTCAAGACATTGTTGTAAGCCTTAAGTGGCACTTTTACATTTGTGTAAGGGCTATGCCCATATTGTTTGATTCCGTTTAGCTGGTTTAATATGATACATCCTTTTTTAAGACTATATGATGTACGTTTTCTCTATGTGGCATATAAGTTGAAGTCTATGTAATCTTCTATTACGAGGAGTCTATGTGTACCTGCTATGAATATACTATGTGTAAGCGAGAGGTCTAAGTTAACCTCATGAAGTAGATGTAGATGGAAAGTTTTACTTTTCTGCACTTTTTAAATATTAATGTAATGATGAATTCTAAGAGGTAGTCTTAGTCCTCTCCGAGGACGACGACGACGGTTACGACTAGGGGGTATTTCCCAGATGTGATAACTTAGACCTAGGGCTCTAAGGACCAGTTGGGGGGTCTACTGGTTCAACACCACGTCCCATCGTCGTGACCTCAGCCCGTGAAGTGTCTCTTGGTTTAACACCTAGGCCTGGTGAATTCCAGGTTTGGGAGGTTAATAGACTGTGGACCCCACGGTCCATGAACCCTACTATGTTTCCCCGCTTCAGGTAATTTACTACAATTCTTTTTATAGGTCTGATTTCTGAGGTGTTACATTAGGCAATTGTCAAAATCTTCACCAAACAAGGTGAAATCATCCATAAAGACATTTAAGCATTTCCTATTCAATTCAGCAAATATAGACATCATTCACCTGTGGAATGTTGCTGGTGCGTTTCACAAACAAAAAGGCATTCTTTTTTATCCAAATATTCCTGAGGGCATGTAAAATTTGTTTTTCGCATATCTTTAAGTGGAATGGGTATTTGTTTGTAGCAGAGTACACATCAAGAAAATAATAAAATCCCTAGATAGCTACCTTATCAAACATTTGATGAATGAAAGGAAGTAGGAAATGGTCTTTCCTAGTTGCATCATTCAGCCTTCTATAGTCTACACACATTCTCCACCCAGTAACAGTTCTTGTCGGGATTAATTCATTGTCATCATTCTTCAATACATTCAATCCTCCTTTCTTTGGTACCATATGAATTGGGTTGATCCAAGAGCTGTCAGAAATTGGGAATATGATTCCCTCATATAGAAGCTTAAGAATTTATTTTTGTATTGCTTCTTCTATTTTCTGATTCAGATTGTGTTGTGGTTATACCATCGGCTTACTATTTTCCTCCAACGGGATTTTGTGCATGCATAATGCTGGGCTAATCCCCTGAATATATGCAATAGACCACCTAATAACCTTCTTGTATCTTCTCAACATATATATCAACTTCCTTTCATGTTCATCTGTAAAAAAAATTTAAACAATTACTGGAAAACGGTCAAGTTCAAGAAATACATACTTCAAGTGAGTGGGCAGCACTTTGAGCTCTCAAAAGTTCATTTTTCAGTGTCTTCTCGATAGGATTATCGTTCCCTTGCTTCTTCATTATTCGATTTTGTGATACATCTCTCTAATGACTCCTCCATAAGGTTTTCATTCTTATGTTCTTCATCCAGATCAGTCAAAATATCTACTTTGAAACAAGAGTAGATATTTTCCTCCTCTTGAGGAAATTGCATCATCTTTTTCATATTGAAACTATTTTTTATTCTCCAACACTGAGCATCAATTGTCCTTCATATACATCAACTATTGCTTTGCCAGTAGCTAGAAATGGTCTCCCAAGAATTAATTGAACCTCCTTATTTTCTTCCATGTAAACCACTATGAAATCCACTGGGAACACAAACTTGTCAACCCTAACTAAAATATCTTCATTATTCCTTCAGGAATGATTATAGATTAATCTGCCAATTGTAAGGACATAGGGATGGACTTAATTATTCCAAGTTCTCCTTCCAGATACTTGAAAATTGACAATGTTATGAGGTTTATAGAGGCTCTTTTGTAATGACTTCTCAAATCTAAAATTTCCTATAGCACAAGGAACAGTGAAACTACCCAGATCACCACATTTCTGAGGTAGTTTATTTTGAAGGATGGCACTACAATGAGCATTAAGTTTGACTACTGATGTTTCCTCCAATTTTCACTTGCTAGATAGAATTTCCTTTAGGAACTTTGCATATGCAGGCATTTGCGTGACAACCTCTGTAAATGGTACATTCACATGTAGTTGTTTTAGCATCTCAAGGAGCTTTCTGAAACATTTATTAAGCTTTTCTTGTTTCATCTTTTGAGGAAAAGGCAATGGAAACATATGTTTTGTATCCTCATCAACTTCCGACTTGTCCTTACCTTTCCTGATTTCATGAGGTTCTTTTGCCTCCACTTGGCTTTCCCTTGACTTCTCTTTTGGATTCTGACAATTTTCACTCAACATCTTCCCAGAACGCAATGTTACAACCTTCAAATCTTTAAGATTTCTCACTGTGTCACTTGGTAGAGTTCCTGGAATTCTTTCCGAAATTTGATTTGCAATCTGTCCCACTTGCTTGTCCAAATTGAAAATAGAAGCCCTCTGATTTTCAAAGTTCTACCTTTGTGATGAAACTTTTAGACATCTCTTTCCAAACTATATTGGTTTCTTTATTGTCCATGCTGAGGTTAATATTGTTGTCACTGATAATTCTGATGCCCCTAGGGTGATTTCCCTTGTCCTCTGATGTTGTTCTGTTGACAAGCATTCAAACTACCATTCGGTGCACTCCACGAGAATCTGGGATGTCTTTTCCCCATTACATTGAAATTTCTCCCTCTATTATAGTTTCCAACGTCATTAACTCTTCTTCCACAAGTGGAAATTCTTCACATTCATGAGAAGGAGGTCCTCTTGCACAAAAATCATGTATTATTGATTGTGTCATTTGAGCCTGCACAAGAGTCAACTGCTTCACATCATTTTCAATCGATGTAATTTGCGCCTACAAGGTAGTGTAAGTATCAACTTGATACACTCCTGCACTCTTCTTTCTTTTAGAATTTTTACAACCCCCTGATTAGCATCCTCTGCAAGTTCATCAATGATTTCAATTTCATCTTCAGTTTTCTTCTTCATAATTCGTCCTCCCACTGTATTATTTAGTATTCTGCATGACACAGGAGATAACCCTTCCAAGAAATTTGTCAACTACAACCGTGTCTCTATTCTGTTATGTGGACACTTCCTCAATAATTCTTTAAATCTACCCCATGCTTCAAACACTGTTTTTTATTCTAGTTGACTGAAATTGCTGATCTCCTTCCTCATTTTAGTTGTTTTTGCTGGTGAGAAATACATATTAAGAAATTTTGTCATCATTTCATTCGATGTGTGGATTTATCTTGTAGGTAAACTTTGTAGCCAGATCTTAGCATCATCCTTCAAAGAGAAAGGAAATGCCCTTAAGTATATAGCATCGTCTAAATCTCCATTGTAGCGAAAAGTATTCATGCTTTCATCGAAATCTATCAAATGACTGGTTGGATCCTCATTCTGCTTCACTCTAAAAACACAGTTATTTTTTATAGCTTGGAGAACACTTTGTTTGATCTCAAAGTTGTTGGCAGCAACCGGAGGACATCATACACTGGACTGCATCCTATTGTAAATTGTCTTAGAATAGTCTCCTAGAAATATCCCCACCCTTCCATTATTTTTATCCATTTGTTCTTTCAGTAGGAAGGCAGTGAATTCTTCAGTTACCAACGCCAAGATTTTCAGCATCGTCTTCAGTCCCAAGTTCACGGATTCAGGTTATCAAGATTGAGTGGGTCATTCAAACCTCTATTACCAACATTTATATCACCCATTGTATTAAACCATTACGGCGAAACCCTTTCTTCAAGTTCCTTCTTAAGCAAGCATAAAGTTTTTTCTAACTCTGGATTGTATTCGATAACTTCATTTGAGGAAGATCGTGCCATACTCCAAAGTTGTGGTAAATCCCTATTGCCTGCAATAATATTAACTAAACTAACAATTAAATAATAACTGAATTAATAAACAAACCTCTATGAAAACTACTTGTTGCAAATCCCCGGCAGCGGCGCCAAAAATTGACGAGCACAAACACCCTATAAGTTTAGCGCTTCGCTAGCCAAAGATTATATAGTATAAAGATCATTTCTACAGAGATTGATACAAATAATAATTCAATCAAATCTTGCTAACTATTATTCGGTGATCAGAAGAAAAGAGTTGATTGTGGTTATGAACCACTTTTTTAGACTAAATGATAATTAAAAATCATTGGTAACTATGAAAGTTAATATCAATGCTAAAAGATGGGGTACAAGATGAAACAAGTGCATGATGATAGTTGAAATGTTACTACAGTCATTCATCACATCTAAAGTTCTATTGATTCTCTCAAATTCGATAACTTATTAAAGTATCCTTAAGCATTAGATTTTTTTTTTCCGAATAAATCTCAAGTTAAAGAATAAACCAATTATACCCAAGTAATTCTAATATGCAAAAACATGTTAAAGATTATTCTTAAGGAAGTAACGTCCTTCGATGATTTTTCCTTGAGATTTAATCAATAATTATCAACAACTTCCTTCTATTACTTTAGAGTTTTATATTGATTAAATCAAACAAACCTATGCAACAATATTCACCTATATATCCCTCTTTCGATTAAATAATAAACAAGGTTGAAATTTAATTCAAATTCCCATAACAATAACAAGCATAAGAATAAAAATCAAAATTCCAATAAATTCATCAATACAACATGTTTGTCAAGTACCCTCTATGAATTTACTCCATGGATGAGAATAAGTTTACTAAAAACAAAAAAGAAAAAGAAAACATAGCCATCAATCTTTGAATCCTAACTTTCATTTTGGATTCGAGTAGTGGTTTCCCCTTCCTCTCACTCGTCGTCGCTCTTTGTGCTCCTTTTTTCTCCATGATTCAACTTTGGGACCAACTTTAACACAATATAGAATAGGGTTTTTCTCTGAAATTCCAAAAATATCCTTACTTTTATGTTTTCACACCGCAAGTTCACGCAGGTGCGTAATGCAGGAACTTGGACGCGTGAATTCCACGCCGAGAAACAATATGCAGAATGGGTTTCAAGCAGGCGTACAGCTGGGCGCGCGGAAAAAAGCAGCTACAATAATTTTACTCATCTCTTCTTTCATTGACCTTCTTGTAGCCAAAATACGCAACAAAACTCGAGAACCTCGAAGAACGCCTTGATAATTTCCTCTTTTCTTCTCTTTTCTCTTCTTCGGATCTCAACCAAAACCCTAGGCGTATATTAGGATTATAAATCTGAACCAAATCGTATTAGACCCTTAAAATGTTACAAAAATGAATTAAATCTTATTGTGTAAGGAAAAGAAAAAAATACCCTTTTCTATTTTCGGGGAACTTTCCTTAGTTGGAAAGCTTGACTTCAAAAGGGCACATCTCACTCATCCACCCTCGAAACTTAGCAAACTTTGTAGCATATGAAAGATAATTTAAAGACCTTTAATTTTTCATCTTATGGCACACCTAACTCATCATGTACTTAGAGTTATGATCATTTGAAGTTGACTCAAATCTTAGAAGACCTTAGCAATGGCTTGAACAATTCTCTTTAATTCTTTTTGGAACTTGATGTGCTATCACTTAAAAATTTTTGAATTCCTTAGTAAAATCCTACTCACAACGAAGATGGTTCGAGTCTTAACTCAAAAATTTTCCAGGGTGTTACAATATTAAGTAAATCAGCTCCTCGGTTATTAATTTTGGAACCATTTCTAATAAAGAGAGTTTAACTGCATCAAAACTTTCTGTAAACTAATTGCATTACCATTAATGAATGTGTGTGAGAAAAACCGTTAGGGGGTAGCCTGCAAAAAAAATATTTCTTTTTGATTCAATAGATAATTTCAAAAACATTTTTCAATTACTTGAAAGAAATAATGATTAAATCTCAACAAGAGAGTAAAGAAATATTTGCGAATTTATATCTCTTTTGATTGAACAAAATAGTGAACAACTATGCAACTCAGTTTAACATCCATAAACAAACTTAAGCATAAAACGAGGATTAACATCAAAAATTATTCATCAATATACCACGTTTGTCAAAATTATTTATGGAATGTTATTGTTGTTGGTGTTTTTATTGTTGTTTTTATTATTATTAAAGAAGCACAAATTTAAACTCCTTCCAATTACATCTAACCTTGATTTAGAGCTTGTTTGAATTGGCCTATTTTAAGCTAAAATAGTTTTAAAGCACTTTTAGGGTGGGTGACTCACTTAAAAATGTTTATAAGCACTTTGCTTTAAGTCAAATTGCTAAAAATTAAGTCGTTATTTAAATTTTTTAATTTATAGCTTTTACTTATAAGTAAAAAAAGAAAAGTCAATCTGAACAAGGAGGTTAACCTTGTTTTAGTTACATCAGTACTTTCCATATGAATAAACAACTACGAATAAAATTATTCCCTTTTATATATGAGAAGACAAACAAAGAATGAATGGTTTTTTTCTTAATTTGGTCGAAGTGAAGATCGTAATATTGAAGACACCATTTAATAATATTTATTGCTAATAAAATTGACAAAATTCCGAACAACCCAAAAAATCTCCCTAACACTCTTTGAGAAAAATTGTCAAGCTTTAGTCATGATAATAACATTATTATAAGGAATTAAATAGGATGGGTAATTGATTGATTTTATGTATAACCAGTGGGACAAATATTAAAGAATCTATTAAAAATATTGTGAAGTTATCAATTAAATTTTGATGATCATTGCGACATATGGTTACTTACACATAAAACAAAAAGATATTCACAAATTATAACATGAAGATCATCTAATAATATTTGTGTATCCAAATTTCAAATGATTTATCACCTCATTGTAGACTTCATCAATGTACTTGTTGTGCTCCTTGTTGTACATCTTCAGAATTTCTACGAAGGATATGTACACATGATCGTCGTTTTGAAAACGTTCCTGCACGAAGTTACCATCAATATTTAATTTTGAACTCATATTTTACTACTTATATGTATATCTATATGTGTATGCTTAAGAAAGCATGGAATCTAATAGATATGTTATCAGCTAAAATTGTGATAATGAATAACTAACTCTTATAAACATCATTATTTACTTTTGTTCATTGTTAGACCCTGTAATTAATTAGTGAGCCTCATTATTTTCTCCTACGGGGATGTTAAGAATGCAATATTTTTTCACTAATCATAACCTGATTATTTCATTGTTATAAAACAACAAATTACAGACCAAGTTTTCAAAACATTTATTCCAATACTCCAAATTCACATTAGAAACTTAAAGTCTTTCAAAATACATACTATTTCTTGTTCTCTTAGGCCTCATTTGTTTTCATTAAAATTAAAACGTTTGAATCTGAATGCAAATCTTAATATTAATATATTTTCTCTAGATCTAAACACTAGATGATTAAGACGGCTTGTTTTTCAACATGTGATATATATATATATATATATATATATATATATATATATATATATATATATATATATATATATGAATTTAATAAAAATAAATTATTATTCGATAAAGTATAAAATATTTATATTCGCTAGTGATGATAAAGATATTTTATAATTATGGTGATGATAATGGTTCGTGTTAGATACTAGTTATACTAATGGTGGTGGTAAAGAATATGAGCACCAAGATCATTGAAGGTTAAAAATTACTATAATATGTAATAATATTTTTGTGTATTATTTATTAGACTCTACATATTTATTCATGATCTATTTTCTTTATTGATTCTTAATGATTATAATAATTCACTTTAAAAATGTCTCATCGTAGGAATATGTGGAAAACATCAAACACATGAAATGCAATGAAGGTTTATAGGATTGAGGATGTGATGCTTTCTAGAAGAGAACAAAGTGGTAAAAAAATGTGAAAGAAAGCAATTTTAAAGGTTGTGGAAGAAGAAGGTAGTTTTATTTAAAGCATTAAATGCAAAACTAAATAATGAAAATATAATTGAAAACTAAATAATGAAAATATAATTGTTGATTAAGGTCTGAATACTATTAACACATATTTATGGATCTCACTAAATAAGAGCCATTAAGACTCAATTAGCAGCAATATCTTAATCGGTGAAGATCTGAAAAATTCAATTCGGACCTCCATTAAATGCAAACAAATGAGGCCTTAGTCTTTTATTATATTAACTAGTATGACACAATGACGACTCTTAAAAAAATTGTTAAGGAAGTTTAAATTTTTGTATATATCTCGAAAAAAGTTATCCCTAACACAAAAGGAAATGGTTTACATTATTACTTTTTGATTAAAGGGTAGAAAAAATGATAGCTACACGTTATAAGGGGAAGAACTGTGAGATCCTCCAAAAAGTAATTTTCAGAAAGAAAAGAATCACACACATTGATGCACTAAATTACAAGGTTTCAAATCTCAACAAAGTAAAAAAATAAAATCATGCAACAAATAAAAGGTCACAAATCTTTTAAACTAACTGAAATTGAATTTTTTGTCTATTTGCTTACTTGGCCCAACAATCAGGTGGAGACAACTCAAATGGATAGCTTGTCAC
The DNA here is from genome assembly GCA_016801875.1 of Solanum sitiens. Lineage (NCBI taxonomy): Eukaryota > Viridiplantae > Streptophyta > Magnoliopsida > Solanales > Solanaceae > Solanum > Solanum sitiens. The sequence goes on along the minus strand of JABWTJ010000049.1, from coordinate 590,389 downwards.
CAGGTATTAGGACTCTCACAAACAATCTGAGCAGTATTCTCGGGATTGGGAGAGAATTGGCTTTCACCTCTAGAATCTGTACCAAATGGTGCTTTTCAGAACCCATTTTCCAGAAAAATTAGCACCGATTGTCGCGTCGATCTGGAAATTTCATGTATAAACTGTTTGTGCAGAATGACAGAGAGAAAAGAATTAATCACCACAGTGAAGCAATGGTATTTGGAGGTGAAGAAGGAATTATTTCATCCATGTTTGATCTGTTAAAGTCTGGATTTAAAAATCAGTTGGCTGGAGTCCCAATTAAACTTTATAATGGACACTCTTGGAATACTAACCTCCACATTTGTCTAACAAACAAGTATATTTTATATTTTTCTTTAAATATTATAGTAGTTACCTTGTGTAAAGCAAATAAAGTAATGACACAATATTTCATTGCGGAAATCTACGGCTAATAAAGGGTAATAAACCACGACCTAACCTCAACAAACGATTGCAAACCTATGTAACCTAATGAATTATAAACTCTAAATCCTAGTTGTCAACAACAACCTAGATTGTCGACCCAACTTTAAGTTATAAATTCCGATTACATCTCTTGCAATCGGAGGAACTAACTTTAATTCCTAAAATCCAAAACAAACCCCCCAAGGTTTATGTTCCCAAGTGTTTAAGGCCCCCCAACTTGAAGACACTATTCCTACTCCATTTTATATTTCACTTGATCTAGAAAGGATTAAAAATACAGCTCGACAAAAACACAACACATGCAAACTTGACTTAAGAACTATAAAGCATAAGTCTATAAATATCAATCAGGTTCTTCAATCTATTTTTCTTGCGTTAGCTGCACTTTGTATAAAAAATCACTCAAATATGAACTCCCCCTGATTGTATTCTGCTTGTAACTCTCTGTTTACATGCGCAGGTTTCTGTCGAGAAAATCTTGTTCTATTTGTAGATCAAGGATCTTTCCTTCTTCAATTGGATCTCAGTTACTTTTGTAGTGGTTCCTATTTCTTGTCAGATTAGGCATCTTATTATGACTGGGTAATTCATTATGTTCTTCGTCTTCCTTGTAGGACTCCTTTATAAAAGGAAACTTTCTCTACTGATTTCTACTCGAAAAAGAAATGCCTCCACTGTTTTATATTTTCTTCGCATGGTTGGCGCTCTCCTTATACTAGTCGAATATAGTCTGAAAGGAACATGTTAAAGCAGCCTGATCCTTTCATCTATTCTCGTATTTTTCAATGATCAAAATCTTTCTCGATCTAACAGACACTCAATAGGCGACGGTCTAGTAACTTCAAAGAGACATTGACATGCTTTGCAGGACATGGTTTGTTCAATCTCATACTTGACACAAATCCAACGTCAAGCTGAAAGTGATCAAGTGACTCGGAAATGGGTCCAACTCGATTGTAGCAGATAAGTATCAGCTAGAACATGTCGTATCACATCAAAATAGTGTCAAAGAGTCGTTCAGCTGAAAATTTGTGCGAAAGAGTTGTATCAATGGTTATAGCTACATTTCGTAAATATAATAGCTACATCCTTATATTTTAAAACTATAGCTACATTTTGTAAATACGATATAAATATATGTTTTTTCAAATCTTCTATAAAGACTTGCAAGAGCTCTAGGCGCTACGAACTCATGCAAATCTGTTCACAAAAATCATTACAAACATATCACTTCCATGTGAGATTCTAAGATGAACAACTCTACTAAATTCACCATTATACTTCCAATGGTAATTTTTTTGGTCTAATAATTTTTATGTTGTTTAGATAAAATGGAAAAGTAAATTTATTTTGACTCAACTCTTAATTTATTACATACTTTACATAGAATTGTGAAATATTATTTCTGAAATTTGAGCTACAATTCATGGGAACGAAGAACAAATATTTAACATGTATAACTTTCGGGTGTATACGTATATCCCTTGTATATATGTGTATATTTATGCCTATTTGTATGTAATATACATGAATATCAATGATATACAAGTGACACACATATTTTTCAACTTGATTTCAATTACTATTAGTTTTGACTCTAAACTAGTTCAAATCCCCCTTAAATCATCACATATCAATCAAACCGACTAAAAAGTTCCTTTATTCATGGAAAATGATAATTTACGGTTATTTTTGTAAATTTTCCACGTGGAGAAAGGTCCAACCCATCATTTTAGATAGAGTTTAGGAATGAAAAGATGAATTTTTTTTGTTTTCCACTTCAGTACCTATATTGGAGTTTGATTATATCCAGATTCGCACTACATCAGCTCCATTCAGAGGGAAGTTCTCCCTACAAAGTTTTTTTCATACTCGGGTTCGAAGTGAAGACCACTTCTCAAAAAAGGAGCAATCTCATCCACTGCACCACATCCCTGATGAATATTTGTTAGTTCCATTTTCTTGTGAATTGGTTGAAAGTTAAATGTGTTTATTTCAAATTAGTAGAATTAGAGGTGAATTTATTTGTAGGCTTTCTCTAGTGATAGTATATTTGGAACAAGGTAAACAATGTTCTTATATCATGCTTTTTCTGTTTCAAAAAGAATAACCTAGTTTGATATTGTACGATCAACTTGACAAGTGTATTTTGGATAGTGGATGCCTAAAAGAATAATATGAGCCTTCATGAGGTTAGCTGCTTAGGCAACTGATTGGTGACTGCATGCAAAATTGATAGTCTTATTAGACTAAATTATATATATCTTTTTTGGGTATTCTTGATTGGACTTGTCCTCTTCTTCTCAATAAAAACTTTGTGAAGCTTAAAAATTATAGATAGATAGATAGATAGATAGGCTAATTTCTCATGTGAACTAAAATGAAAACGACTCTTCAACATATATATCGTTCAAAAGTTAAAGCTTAATTAAGAATCAATTCCACAAAATTATCTAGAGACAAAATGTGCAAAACCATGTAAGTGTATATATAGCCATTGACACATTTCAACTAAGACAACCATGATTCAAGGCAATATCAAGTGCAACACCATGACAAGTACTACTGTCTACTTGTATGATATCTAACTGTATAGAATTTGATTTAACTTATATAAATTGACAACGTAAAGTGTAATATACTTATAATGCTTATTATAGAATTAAATGTATTAGGAAAAACTACAGAGCAATAATATATAGATAATATGGAGATACTTTCAAAAAATTATCTAACATAGCTATCTATACATAAGGATTTTATGGTAAATCTCTCATCTATATTCCTCTCTCACTCTCCCCTCTCCCCTCTCCCTCTCTCTCTCTCTCTCACACACACACACACATAATTTCCTCTCTCCTCTTAGTTCTCTTCTAGACCTCAGTCCCCATCTCCGTCTCTACAATTCCTCATAGCCACAAAAATATGGAGAGAGACCCTATAAAAGGTCCATAAGCAACGATAAAACCTAACATAAAGCTCAGACTATTGTATTCAAGTATACACGGACCTAGTCCATCCGAATCGATGTCGGAAATAAAGCAGCACACAAGGTCTGAGAGTCTAAGGAAATACTAGCCTATCTTAGCCTAAGGCCAAACACGCATCAGATAACCAATAAAACTCAAGTAATTTCACATAGCATGCAAGTCACATAACCAACCTTTCTAGCATGGTTCTACCCTTGATAGCGTAGTAATAAACCCTAAATCATGGGTTCTAAGAAGAAAAAAAGAAATATCTAGGTACTGGCCCCCAATTCACACTGATCATCGTGAATTTATACATTCATGCTCAATATAAACAGAAAGGAAGTCATTGACTACTTTTAGGCCAACCTAACATTCTCTAAATCACAAGGAGGGAGATTTTCCTTTACAAACGACCTCTGAACACTGCCACACTATCAAAAAAGGATCACAATGTAAGTACAATTGTTTAGACACTAAAAACACATAGACATAAATGGACTAATTTTAGAATCAAGTGGGAATTGTAGGACCCATGTTGGGAATTCTGGAATTGACTCCTTCAAAAGGTCCTAAATTATATCTCAAACATTTTCTTCAAAAATTGAACGCAATTTGAGGCCCGGAGCAACCATAACAACGACATGCAAAGAAATCACAAAATTAAAGCTAAAGAGGCTTGGGAAAAGCAGCTAAAAGACAAATTCTACCTCGAACAGAGGCTCACCAACACAACCTAATAACACCATAGTAAAGCCTCAAAAATTATGGACGCTTGGGAATTTGAATCACCCGAATCTGACTCAAAATGAACAAGAAATTGCAAATACACTTCTCCTAGTAACTGTTGATCGCGTCTATCTTTATTTATAAAAACATAGCTCAACTCTTCACCGCATTCATGAGAAGGAGGCTCGTGATCACAAATCAATAAGAGAATGACCATCATGATCGCGGAGACCTTGCCTTGCGATTGCGATGACTAAGGTAGGTCAACGTTTATCGTGATCGGGACAATAAGCCACGCAGTTCGGAAGAACTAAAGCTCAAACCTTTGCAAACGCGACCAAGGGGAAGATGATCACATTAAGAAAATTGTCCTAATAATTGATGCACATCAACTATTTTTTTAAGTTCCAAATCTGCGACGAAGTGCTTCAAATTTGTTCGGAACCCTATACACGCAAATGAGATATGAAACCCAACAAAATTTGATATTTCAAACTCAATAGAGCAGACAAAATTAACATAAAAAAGTTTCACGATAAAAGGTAGGTCCCACACCCAAACTCCATTTTAAGTCAAAATCACATGGGTGCTTGGAATTAGCCCAAAGGTCTCGAGATCTAAATGAAGGATCATTCTAGATCAAGCTCAACATTCCAGAGCTAAGCATGATGACACAATCAACATTCGAGCTCGTTTACCCAGAATGTTGACTAAAGTCAAACTTAAACTTTAACTTGAAGTTAAAATTCCTAATCGCACAAACTCCCACAGAAAAAACTTTGGGAGTCTATGTTACTAGCCTAAAATTACTCTAAGGTCATATTCCTGAACTTTTGATAAGAAAATACCCTTCAAGGTTTAAAAGCTCCCTAAAAACAACCCCCCACAAAAACTTAAGGAATGACAAGGTGATCGAACTGTCAGTCCCACCAAGTCATAAATTACTTGGGGTCACTACAAGAAAGCTATACACAGCGAAAATCAGGCATTAACACACATATTACCAGGATATTATTACAACATCCACTACTAAAAGGACTTTTATCTATGAAAGTACATGTCAATAAGTACCTGATGACTCAAACAATCTGAAAAATTGCTTCTGCATATCATGCTCGGTGTTTGAGGTAGCGTCCTAAACTAGATGACGTATTCAGCAAATCTTAACCACAGGAATAACTCTCAAGGGCAACCTTCACACATCTCTAGCAAGAATAGCACCTAGCTCATCTTTAAAGGTCAAGCGATCATCCAATTCTAATGCACCATAAGGGAGTACATAAGACTCATCTGGAAAATACTGACGCAACATAAAAAATGAAAGTATGGTGGATAGCTTTGAACATCAGAGGCAAAGTTAACTCATATGAAACCTCCCTAATAGTCCGGAGGATCTCAAAAGGCCCAATATACCTCGGGCTAAGATTTCCCTGCTTCCAAAATCTCATCACTCCCTTCATAGGTGAAACGCATAGAAAAACTCTATTACCAAATGAGAACCTTAAAGGTCGATTTCTATGATCCGCATAACTCTGGAGCCTATTTTGATTTGTTTGAATCCTATCCTGAATCACCCTAACCTACTCCAAAGCCTCCTATATCAACTTTGTGCCACGTTGTTTAGGCTCTATAGTCTAAAACAAACCAACTAGAGAATGACAACGCCTACTATATAATGCCTCAAACGGGCCCATCAGAATGGTAAAATGGTAGTTGTTGTACGCAAACTCCACCAAAGGTAAGAACTGGCCCCACTAACCTCCGAACTCCAATACACAAGCCCACAACATTTCCTCAAAGACCTAAATAGTATGCTTTAATTGACCATTAGTTTGCGGGTGAAAGTTTGTGCTAATGTTAATACGAGTGCCAAACCCATCCTAAAAAGTCCTATAAAAACTAGAAGTAAACTGAGCATCCTAATCTAATATAATAGAGAGTGGCAGAACATGAAGACAAACCACCTCATGTATGTAAACACAGGTACCCTCTCGGTGTTGAATGAAGATTTATAAGGAGAAAATGTGCTTACTTGGTCAATCAATCAACAATGACCCAAATACTATCAACACCTCTAAAAGTTCGAGGAAAACCTGTCATAAAGTGGATGGTGATGTGATCCCACTTCCACTCCATAATGGATAATCTCGAAAACTCATCACTACGTCTCAAATGTCGGCCTTCACCTTGTTAAAACTAAGGGAACATGACACATAATTTGCAATATCTCTCCTCATAATTCCCCACTAGTAATATTGCCTCAAGTCATGATATATCTTTGTGGTGCTCGGATGAATAAAACATCTAAACTCAGTGGCCTCATAGAGTACCAACTATATCAAAACCAACTCTCAGAACATAAAATACGGCCTACAACCTCAAAACCCTCTCTAAATCCAAGATAACCTAACATGAACTACTCGTTAACACCAGATCTCGATGTTCCACCAAGGCTTCATCCTCAAATTGATGGCTTTGAACCTAATCAAGTAGAGAGGATTAAACTCTACAAATGTTAAAACACGCCTAGAATATGACACATCCATTCAAACCTTCAAATTAGCTAAGGATTTAATGCCAAAAGCTAAGGGTCTCTCCAGTGTAAATAGGAAGGCTAGACTACCCATACTCACTACCTTCCGACTCAAGGCATCTCTAATTACATTCACCTTGCCCGAATAGTAGAGAATAGAGAGTTCATAGTCCTTCAGAAGCTTAATCTAGCAACTCTACCTCGAATTAAGGTCCCTCTGACTGACAATATACTAAATAATTATGTGATCAGTGTACATATCACAACAAACTTCATACAAGTAATGCCTCCAGATCTTAAGTGCAAAAACTATTGACGCCTACTCTAAGTCATGAGTGGGGTGGTTGTGATCATGTTGTTTAAGATTCCTCAATGCAGAACAATAACCTAGTCACCTTGCATCAAAACACAACCCAAATCGATGTTGAATGCATCACAGTAGACCATGAAGCCCTTTCCTTCATTTAGAAGAATAAATGTATTTGCTATAGTCAGCAACTCCTTGGCTTCCTAAATTTTAATTGACAGTCCTCAGTCCACTCAAAAGGCACATGAAAGAGAGTAAACCAGGTTAAACGTGCAACATTGATGGCGAAACCCTCCACAAACTGTCTGCAGTAGCCTGCGAAACTGATGAAACTCTGAACCTTAGTAATTGAAGTAGGCTTAGTCCAATCATAAATAGCCTCAATCTTCATCCTACATACTATGATTCTATCCTTGGATATTATGTTCCCCAAGAATACTACAAACTCAAGTCAAAACTCGCAATTTGAGAACCTTGCATAAAGTCATTGATCTCTTAATGTCAAGAGCACAATTATTAGATGTTAGTCATGATCATTACTACTCTGCAAATATACCAAAATGTCATCGATAAACACGATGAAGAACAAATCAAGACAGTGCCTGAACACCTACGTCATAAAGTCCATAAAGGTGGTACAGGCAATACTCAACCCAAAAGACATCACTAGGAACTCATAGTGGCCATATCGAGTCCTAAATATGGTATTAGGGATGTCTGCTACCCTAATCCTCAATTGATGGTAACCAGACATCATATAAATCTTCAAAAAACATTGTGGCACCCTAAAGATGGTCAAATGAATCATCAATCCTAGGCATAGGTTAGCGGTTCTTCACAGTCACCTTACTAAAATGCTTATAATCAATATACATACGCGTCATGTTGTCCTTCTTAAAAAAACAATGGGAGTGTCCCAAGGCGATACACTAGGACTAATGAAACCCTAACTTAAGGGATGCTGAAGCTGAACACTGAGATCCTTGAACTTTATAGAATCCACCCGGTACAGCAAAATCAAAATTGGTCGAGTACTCCACTCGAGATCAATAAAAGAGTCAATATCATGCTCTAGGTGTAGGTCAGTAGGAAACAAGTCTGAAAAATCTCGGACAACAGGAATAGACTCAATTAATGTGACCTCCCTACTCATATCCCGCACATAGGCTAAATAGGACATACATATGCTAGTCACTAACCTTCGAGGCAGAATAAAAGAGATCACTTCTACCGGTGTGCTACTAATGGATCCCTGCAACACTATTGTAGGAATACCATGAATGGCTAAGGTAACAGTCTTAGAGAAAAAATCTAAAATCGTATAATAGGGGATAACAAATCCATGCCCTGAATAACATTGAAATAAAGCATATTTAACAGTGTAAGATCATCTCGGCTGTCATTCGCCTGGATAGTAGATAAGCAAGATTAAAACGCCTAATCCACTACTAAAGACTCACTCACAGGGATCGACATACGTAACAGTGCTCCCATTGGTTCATAACTCATACCCAAAATAATAAGCATAAAACACAGACACATAAGAATATAAAGAACCAGGGTTAAATAAAGTCAAGGCTGGATGATGGCATAAAAGAATCATTTGTATGATCACATCATCTAATACCTCAGCGTCCGCCCTCGCTGGAGTTGTATAGAAATTATCCTGCCCACCTCTACCCTTGTCATCAGTACCTCCCTAGGTCTACCCTAAATAATTTTGTTTTCACCACAATAGTCGTGAAGCTAACGTTGGCCCCTAACTGGACATGTTGGTGGTAGAGTTTGTAGAGCTGGTTGTGGAACTAGACCAATCTGTCTATGCAAAAGGAAATCTTTGGCCTAGTGACCTAGTTCACCACAATTAAAACAACCCAAAGATATTCTACTCCGATAAGAATGTACACCATGGCCTAAAGCACTAGCCTAGGACCTATGACTCTAGCTAGATCTAATCTCACTCTAGTTATACCAATCCCTTTCTGAGCTTTACAATATAACCTGAACAGGCTGACTGGGTTGTCACTACAAAAATCACTATTGAACCCTATAATATACCTATCTAGGGAACCCACTATAGCTTCCCTCATGTTTTCTCCCTTGTGCATGTCCTCTTGAGCCTCACTATTTATCCCCTCAATAGTGCGGGCTGATTAACAAAATCTAGTAAAAATGACCTACGGAAACAAGGACTGAGTCTTAATCCATGAAAAAAACACTGAAAGCTCTCCTTCTAAGTTAGTAAAATCATGATAGCATGACAAGGGATCTTGTGAAACCTTGTTTCATACTCTGACATGGTCATAGAGCCCTGCTCCAATATAGAGATATGATCCCAAAGGTGATCTATGATGCTATGAGGGATGAATCTAGCCAAGAAGGGCTCAGCGAACTCGGTCCAGGTGACTGTAGGGGAACCAACTACCATGGTCTCAATAAATGTACACCCCCATTGGCCCATCAAGTTGATATGTAGTCAAGTCAGATCTTCTTGACTCTACTAACCCCAAAGTATGAAGTCGCTTTCAGTAGGTAGTAAGAAACTCGTGGTATCCTCACCCATAGCCCTTATTGGATTCAAAAGTCATCTTCTTGAAATTTTCCTAAAAAATGACCGTTCAATGTTCAAAATCATCCAAAATACTAAAAGTCGCACAACAACTAAATGACCAACTAGGTGACCAAACTCTTAGTCCTTACAAGTCATAAATGACCTTGGGTCCCTACAGGAAATCTCTAAATGACTAACAGGAGGCATAAACACATAAATGGCCTGGAGGTCATTACATCATGTACTAACGTTAGAGATGGGCATAGTAACGAAAAAACCAATTCAAACTAATTCTATTTTTTGGTTTTTTGGTTCTATTTTATTTTATTTTTTCAAAAAAAAAAAAATCTTCAATTCGGTGTTCGGTGTAAGGGTCACAATTTTTGGGGCACTAAAGAACCAAAATTTTACTAAAAGAAGTTTTAAAAGGTATCACTCAACTCATATTTGGCCAAAACTTTTCTAGACCAAGCCCCAGAACCTATATCTAATTACCCCATCCAACATTTTTCATCCAGCCCATTGCATACACTTTCCTAATTCTAATTTATAAATTCCATTGATCATTGGGTTGAATAAGATGATATTTTTGAAGTCTTTTATCACTAATTAACTCTTGTCTCATTTTTTTCTTCATTATTTTTCTTTGAATAAGGTTGATTGTTTAGAAACATACGGGAAAGAAAAATTAATTGAAAAATAATATGAAAGTAAAATTAGGGGCAAAAGGGTTGCTATTCATATTCTTTGGGGTATCTTATCATATTATGCTACACCTAACATTTTTCTTAACTAGTCATTGTAGTATTATGAATTTGATGTTTTTTTTTCATTATGATATGATAAATGGAGTACAAAAATTACATGAATTTGCATTTATCATCATTGTTATTTAAAAAATGGAGTAATACAATGATAGTTGTCCTCACTAGGTAGTATGCTTGCAGTGTTTTAATTTTTTTAGTGTTTTATATTTTGATTTTGTTTTCATTTTATTTTTCATTTACACCAAAAAATGATTTAGATACATCGAACTGAACCAAATCAAAGTCGAAAAATCTAACTGAATCAAATTAGTTTGGTTCAATCTTTGGTGCACACTTTTTGAAAATCAAAAATCAAAGGACTGAATTAAAATTTGATATAATTGTACTAGAAAATCCAACACCCACCCCTAAATGACACAATTTGACACTATATCATTTATGATGCACATTTAAATAGTTTATATCGGCAACACACATCACCAGGGTCTCACTCTCGTCTAACTTTTGTAAGACATGCTTACTTTGGAAAAGGTATAATACCCCGCTACTTGGAAGAACTAGAATTAGAAAGAAAGCGTTTTTTGGAAATAATAAAATTTGGAAATTTTTGCAAGTTAAGCTAAGTATGAGTTTTAGATCAACTTCAAATGACCATAATGCACAGCACCGGATGAGTTAGATGGGCTACAAGATATCAAATTAGAGGTCTTTGAATTATCTTTTCAACACTAATGAGTTTGCTATGTTTTGAGTTTGTATGAGGGAGATATGCCCATTTGAAGTTCAGATGTCTTGATAAGAAAAGTCCACCGGATTTTAGAAGGTTATTTTGATCTTTCATTACCCAATTGATTAAATTCTTATTTAATAATTTATTAGGGGTCTAAACTAATTTGGTTTAATATACTCTTCATAAAATTACGTTAGGATTTTGAGAGAAGAGAAAAGATGAGAAGTAGAGGAGAAAAAGCCTAAGTTTGTTGCAATCGTGAAGTTTCACGTGTGGATTTTGCCAAGGGTTAATCCCTACGAGGTAAGTAAGATCACATACTGTTAGGTTCGTTCACCCACGCACCAATCATGATTAAATTCAGCGTCATTCTATTCCTGGAAGAAGAGTTTATGAGTTTTTGATGAATTTTGTTAAAAGTTTCGTTTGAATCTTAATTGTTATGTTTTGGAGGAGTTCTTGAGTTAATTTAATGAGATTTAAGTTTATGCTTTAGTAGATTCTTGTATTATCTGGTTGTGTATTTGAATATAAGTGTTTGGGGAGAACAACCGATTGAATTTATATGGTTTAGAGTTGAAAATTGAGAAAGAAATTTCGTAGGTTTTCTGGGAATGGGGTTGGCACACCGCGCCGCTCAGTGAGCCAAAAGAAGGCACTTGTAGTTTGTACTCTGGGGAACTGGGGCACTTAGTGAGCCCTAAGCCAACATTTGTAGTTCAGTGTCTGGCGCCCTGCGCCACTCAATACGACAGGGCCGTTAGGTCCTCTACCCTTTCCCACTTCTTTCTGTTTGAATTCCCTCAAAATTTAACTATGTTTTCTAGTTTATTTATACACTCTAATGTATATATTACATCGAAAGATCATCAGTAACATGAGATCATAAGCCTTAAATCTATATATCATATTTAAGGAAAGCCAAGAGCCAAGTCTAACGAGTTCTTAGAGTCTTTCAAAAGTCTTTTGAAATTGCTTAAAACTTGTTTTAAAGATTTGAACATTGAGTTGAATAAGATTAAGAGTGAATTTCATTTCTTCAAAAGACTATATGGGAACTAGGTATTCCGAAAAGTGAAAATTTTTTCACATTTAAACACGAAAGGAAACACTGATTTCAAATAGTGCTTTTGAGCTAATTTTTGAGTAATAATCTCAAACCACATAAAGAGTTATATTTTTAAACATATGAGATAGTATATTTTTGGAGTAGTATTGAGAACCTAATTAGGGATAGATTTGAGTTCGGATAATTCAAAGTCTCCATAAACCGTATCGCCAACATGGGTAGAAAAGGGTCATACTTATTAGATGATTCCTTAATGTTGTTTGCATAGACTAGTAGATCTACTTAGTGAGTTAGGTTCTATACCCCTAATAAAGTATAGGACGGACCTAGAAGCGTGAGGCAAGACGTTATACCATCACTTAAGCTCATAAAGATGGTTCTCGGTTAGATAAACTCCCATAGAGATATATTGTGTTCTTATATACACAGAGTTATTTTTATTTTCATATACAAAACTAAATTGTTGTTCTGTCTTTTATAAATTGAGTTTTTATCTACATGCTTTAAGGTTTTCTTTATATTGCACTTTTATTTCTTCATTAAATTAAAGATTTGAGTTGAGTTGAGACGAGGTAAGTTTCTTCAGTTTCTTTTCAATCTTAAGTTTTGTTTTAAAATTCCCCTCACATGCTCATACAATGTACTGATGTCATTTGGCTTGCATCGTAATATGATGCAGATACATGTAACCAGGATCAGCATCCACCACCTAGTTGATGTCCATGTGAGCATTGAGAATCATTTGGTGAGCCTCACTACTTTGTAGAGGACCCCTTTTTACATTTTTTTTAGTATTTTACGTTGTTAGGATGCTCAGAGGTCTTGTCCCGGCATCCCTCATTGTTTTAGAGACTTCATAGGCTGTTAGTTATTAGGTCTTTAATCTTGTTATTTCAGTTGTGTTGATTACCATACTTCCGTTGACACTTTGTCTAGTTGAATGTTTACTCTCAAATATTCTAGGTTATCTTAAGTAAAGTCTCATAACTGATTTCTTTTATTAATGCTTAAAGTCTTTTATAAGAGTCTAGCGTGGCTAAGGGTTCTCTTGGGGCCAGCAATGGTTGTCGAGTGCCTTTGTCCCAGGGTGTAAGATTGGAGCATGACAAACTTGGTATCAGAGCATAGAGTTCAAGAGTCCGAAGAAGTCTATGAAGTCGTGTCTATAGATTCCTAGTTACCGGTTTGAAGCACGCCACATCTAAAATTAGAAGTCTTCAATATTTTGAAACTATCTCATTTCTTTCATACTCATTTTATGCAATGATTTAATCTCTATAAAGTTTCTTTCTAACTCGTACTTGCATATATCTTTAAAATTACACCTCCACAAAGAGTTGTCTGAATCGTCTTGCTAGAATAAATGTTAAGGGACAAGGGGTACCTAATGCACCTGAAGTTCAACCCCAAGGAGAGGTCACCAATGTTGAGTTTCGTAAGGCCATCCGGATGTTGTGACCAACCAAGCTTGAAAACATAGAAAGAATCATCAGGAAGTGGCTGATACTTTCATGAGTTTTTAAGGATGAACCCACCAAGCTTCACTAGTTCAAGTTTCACTAAGGATCCAAAACACTGTTGAAGAGCTTCAAAAGGTTTTTGAGATTATGCATGTTGTCGATGCTAAGTGAGTGGAACTAGTTGTATATCAACTGAAGAGTGTTTCTAGGATCTTGTTTGACCAATGGAAAATAATAGGGTTCAGGATGCACCAATTGTGAGTTGGATTGTGTTCAAGGGTGCCTTCACTAGGTGTTTATTTCCCCGTGAGCTAAGAGAAACAAAGGTAAGAGAATTACTCACCCTTAAGCAGGAATCTATGAGTGTTCATGAATACAGTATAAAATTCACCCTACTTTCCCTCTATGCTCCGAAGATAGTTGTTGATATGAGGAGCATGATGAGTTTATTCATTATTGGGTTTCACCCAACATTCCCGCTATGCTCCGGAGGTGGTTGGTGATATGAGGAGCAGGATAAGTTAATTCATTGCTGGGTTGTCTCATCTGTAAAGTAGGGAAGTCAAGACAACTATGCTAATAGGAGATATGGACATATATCGAGGCTAATGATCCATATGCAATAGGTTGAGGAAGAAAATCTAAGGTATTGAGAAGAGTTTATATATAAAAGGGCTAAGACATCAGGGAATAATTTTGTGCAGTGAAAGAGTAATGTGAACTGTCTTCTTTATAACATAAGCAAAGGGACCTGCTTTATGATCTGCTAGTGCACATGCACCAAGGAACACGGGTAAGTTAAATAATCCAAACTAACAAATATTCATATCTAGACATGCACAATGTCAAGGTACTGTTGCACAAGGAGGTAATGGGATTCCTACATGGGCTTAGTGTGGTAGGACCTACTCAGGGGTGTGTCATGATGGCTCCACTAGTTTCTTCAAGTGTGGGCAGAATGGTCACTTTATTAAAGAGTGCCCTAAGAAAAGACAAGTAAATCGTAATAGGGCAATAGAGCCTAATCCTATTCCATTTGCTCTACCGAACAGAGCTACACCTAGACGAGCTACTTCTAGGGCGGGCAGAGGATCAAACTTTCTTTATGCTATCACTAGTATAATCAAAGTCTTTACTTTTGATGTTTATGCTTTGCTACATCTAGGAGCTAGTCTATATTTGTGAATCTATACGTTATAACAAATTTTCATGTTCTTCCTGAGAAACTTCTTATTCCCTTTAGTGTTTCTACACCTATTGGTGAGTCTATTATAGTTGAAAAAGTCTATTGCACCATTTTCGTCAATCACAAGAACACCATGGATGATTTAGTTGAGTTGGACATTGTTGATTACAATATCATTCTATGTATGGACTAGCTTCATACCTGATATGCCTTAGTTGAATGTAGAACTCGAGTTTTTAAGTTTTAGTTTCCTAATGAGTCACTTGTAGAGTAGAAGAGTAGTTCAGCATTGCCTAAGGGTCATTTTATTTTGTACCTTAAGGCGAGAAAGTTAGTTTCCAAGTCTTGTGTCTATCACTTAGTCCCAACTAATGACTCTAGTG
Source organism: Solanum sitiens (assembly GCA_016801875.1). Taxonomy (NCBI): domain Eukaryota; kingdom Viridiplantae; phylum Streptophyta; class Magnoliopsida; order Solanales; family Solanaceae; genus Solanum; species Solanum sitiens. The sequence continues at coordinate 575,237 of JABWTJ010000049.1, read as the reverse complement.
TTGAGATACCTCATATTCGGACAGTTTTAGTTTTAGTAAGTTTCCACAAGTCTTTCCAGATGATCTACCCAGAGTCCCTCCTGAGAGAGAAATAGACTTCGGTATAGATATTATTCTCGATACTCGTCCTATCTCTATTCAGCCATGTAAAATAGCACCAACAGAGTTGGAAGATCTTCTAGAGAGCTTTTTTTTGACGAAGTATCTCACTTTGGGATGCTCCGTTCTTATTTGTGAGAAAGAACAATGGATTCTCTTAGAATATGCATAGTTAATTTTGTTAGTTGCATAAGGTTAATATCAAGAATAAGTATCCTCTTCCAAGAATTGATGGTTATTTTGATCAACTTCAGGGTGTCACATGGTTTTCTATGTTAGACCTCATATGTGTCTATCATCAATTGTGTAATGACCCGCAAGTATAGAAGAAAGGAGTACTCTTTAGTCGGAACACGGCGTACTCGACCTCATGGAGGTCTTGTACAAGCCTCTTAGCTATCATTCATTACATAATATATGAAAAGTAGTGTGGAATTTAAAACTTTCACACAATAATAATAATAAACATCTTTGATAAAATACTAAGGAATAAGTCTCATCTTCAAAATCCAATATTAAAGACACACCTTAAACATCTTAGTGACACGACCCTTTACATTGAAAGAAATACATAAATATTCTTATACAAGTCTTAAAGAAGAATTAAAGAAAAATAGACTATGCCCTCGAATATATGAGGACATACTTAGTCTTGAGAGAGTCGATTCCCAAGCTTGCCTTCTAACCTTCAACTTGCCTCCAATCTATACTTATAGAGAATAGAAAAGTATGGGGTTAGTACAAACATTGTACTAAGTATGGCATTATGCAAAATCATGAGAAAGGGAACAATTTTGAAGAAACATACAAGTCATGCTATTTTGATAAAAACCTTCATGCATTAAGTTACAAAACATCATATAGTATCATCATTTAGCACATAAGGTAAAACTTCAGTTTTTCTTAACATAGGATCATACTTGCACTAAACCCAAAATCACACATAAACTACTCATATCCTAAGTTATCCTAAGGCTCCCCTAAGTATGACATAAGGAGATTGCCCATACAATCTCCTCAATACCTACCTAAGAGATCTTTAAGACTACTAAGGATAAGCATACTTCATTCCATTTATACAAGTCGCCATTCGATACCAAGACACTATAGAAACATACATATATTTAGGAACTTCACATAAGAACTATCCTCCAAGGCAACCCCCAAGTTACACTTGGTGCAATGTGAAAGTAGCATCCCATACTACCACTTCCACTTAGTGATCCTTAGGAATCACCTCAGAATAGGCACATCACATTCATCATTTAATAATCTTTCACCATACAAGTCATAACATCAACATGCTTCCTTAACATTAAACATAAAGTCACATTACTTTCATTTGCATCATATAATGACCCATTTATACATTTCATATAAGGACACACCAAGACTCCCTCCAAATGCCTACTTGTGCAATGGATAGGTAGCGTCCCATTCCACTACCACCCTAAGTAGTACACCTTTGAAAAGAATTAGTTCATTTACATACATTTGTGGGGGCTAGCTTTAACCGACATAGACCATGAGAGATAGATATGGAATCCCGGTATTAACCCCTACCGAATGAGGGATCTCTACTTGCCTAAGTTAGGGTCATTGTCTTTAGCCTTTACATGGGATCTCCAATAGCTACACCTACGTGGGCACATAGTTAAGGGATAAGGAGATTGCTACTAAGTAACTCATTCTCTACTAATGAGGAGCACTCATCTCAAGAGGTACATTGGATACAAAATCTCTACTCACGAAGTGTACCCACCCCTTCTTCAAATCCTATCGGTGTTAAGCATAACTCACCTACGGATTCTTAAACATTCATTGACTATAGGTTAAGAGATAACTATTGAACAACACATCTCAACTTCTAAAGGTATCCAACCTCCATCCTATCTTTGGAAAGCTAATCGAGAATAGTGAGGTTGCTACTAAACACTTCATCTCAACTCACGAAGAGTGTTAACCCCAAAATCCCCCTTTTTCATACTTAGGAATAGTAGGGATGGTCTAGACACTTCATCTCTACTCACGAAGAGTGTCTACCCTACAATCCCCCATTTTCATTCATTGACTTCATTCATGCATTCAATTGTCTGTGTGAGTACATTTGAGCACACCTTTCACATAATAACCATTATTCATAACATTGACTTCTAAACATGCTCATACCCACATTTATCACATTTCACACATTGTCATACTTCAAATATCAAATACATACTTCATTCAGACATAAACCCTTTAAGATACTCATTTCAACCTTTTAACACATAACATGCATATACATATCAAAATCATCACTTCACTTCACATATCATGCCTTCAAGGCCATTCTCACAATACACATATAACTTCATATACTTCAAATAAACACCGCCACCAAAGGTGGACCATACCGCTCCAGAGTTACTTCAATATAACTTAACCAAGATGGAACAACTTACCCTTCATCCAATCCTTTACCACCTTTCCTCAATATTTCACCAAAAATATCATAATAAAGCATAATAAGGCAGTAGCTGATCACATCACAATATAGAGAAAATCGTAGTTCTAACGTTATCAAACCGTGCACCTTAAACCCATATCATAAGCCAAAGTTGAGAAATTGGGTTGATCATGGGGTCATTAAGTTTATAAACATTGAAAAATATCATATTACATTCACTAAAACATTTTCATGCAAGACCCATGCTTAGAGTTCAAAATAGAAGAATTTGGAGTTTGAAACCCCTTTTTCAAAAGTCTTGAAATAGGCTCCTTGAATGAAAGAAGAGTAAAGGATGAACTACCATACGTCAATATGAAGAAACCCACGAAATTTGGTGAAGAAACTTGAATAATTTGGTCTTCTTCCTTAGAGCTTGAAGCTTTTTGAAAATGGAGGTTATTGGAGAAAGGTTTTGGAGAGATTTTGATTTTGAATTTGAGGGTTTGATTTGATGGGTGAAATGGGGTTTAAAGTGACTTAAAATCGTCCACAAATGATCCCCAAAGTTCCCAAAACACCCCTACACAAATTGGACCCTTTTCCAAAATCTAATTTGACTTAAAAATAATGCGAGCAAATTTGGAAGTTTACTGCGCGTCGCGAAGGCATTGTTGATTCTTGGTTATAGAAAGTTTTGGGACAGAATGGTTTGTGATGGCCCAGCGTCGCAGGGAAAGATTTTTTTTGTTCAAGTGTTGGTTGAGTGTCGCACATCAGCCTCCACATCTAGGCTGCCCGGCAGCTTCGATGGCCCATGTTTGGGTCCTCATCGGGTACCTTTAGGCTGGTCTTCGGGGCATCGTTCTCGGATGTTTCGACCCTTTACATGTCATTCTACGTGTAGGAACCATCGATACTCAATTTCACCCTCAAACTATCCTCCAATACTCCACTATAAAATAGTATGACACACTAGTTCAACTTCGACTAGTTTTTGAATGTCTTGGACGTTTGACTTCCAAACTTCACAAACTGACTTCTAATGCTAAAATACATCATTTTAAATCATTATTAACTCATGGAACACATGCGAAGCTCTAGTTTGACCTATTTTATTTTTAGAGTCGTTACAAGTTGAAAGTAAGAGAAAGTGATATCCCTAAGACAACATTCAGGACCTAATATGGTCATTATGAGTTCCTAATTATGTCCTTTGGTTTGAACAATTATCCTGAAGAATTCATGAACGTTATAAACAGATTATTCAAGCCCTATATAGATATGTTTGTTATCGTACTCATTGATGACATTCTAATCTATTTGAGAAATGAAGAAGATCATGCTAGTCATCTCAGAATAGTTTCCAAACTCTCAAGGATAAGGAGTTATATGCCAAGTTTTCTAAGTGTGAATTTAGGCTTTCTTAGGCCATATTGTTTCCAGTAACGGAATTAGAGTTGATACCCAAAAGATAGAGGCAGTGCAGACCTGGCCTAGACCCACGTCCCAAACTGAGATTAAGAGTTTCTTGGGATTGGCGGGCTATTATAGTAAGTTCGTCGAGGGTTTTTGATCTATTTCATCCCCATTGACTAAGTTGGCTCAGAAAAATAGTTTAGCTTCAATAGTCTGAAGCTTGTGAGAAAAGTTTTTAAGAATTGATAAAGCGGTTGACTACTGCCCTAGTATTCATCTTACTAGAAGATATGCAAGGTTTAGTAGTATATTGTGATGCGTCTAGAATTGGATTGGGTTGGGTTGTGTGTTAAAGTAGAATTCTAAAGTTATAACTTATGCCTCAAGATAGCTTATGATTCATGAGAAGAATTACTCAACCCATGATTTAGAGTTTTCTATCATAGTATTTTCTTTGAAAACATGGCATCATTATCTTTATGGTGTTCATGTAGATGTGTTCACCGATAACAAGAGTCTTCAGTATATGTTTAGTCAGAAGGAGATTAATCTCAGACGGGGAAGGTTGTTAAAGTTACTCAACGATCATAACATGAATATTCTCTATCACATAGGTCAGGCTAATTTTGTTGTTGATGGCATGAGTAGATTTTCTATGGGTAGTACCGCCCATTTTAGTAAGAAATAAAGAGTTAGAAAAAGAAGTGCATAGACTTGCACGATTAGGAGTTTTATTAAGGGATTTCGACGAAGGAGGTGTAGTGGTGATGAATGGGGGTGAATCATCATTAGTTTCTAAAGTGACAAAAAAACAAGACCAAAGCCCTATTTTTATTGAATTGGAGGGAAATGTTCGTAAGAAAAAAGTGATAGCTTTTGAACAAGGGAGAGATGGTGTATTAAAGTATTAAGATAGGTTGTGTGTGCCAAGGGTGGATGAACTTCAAGAGAGAATGATGGAGGAAGCTCATAGCTCATATTCTATCAATACGGGTTCCAATGTATCGTGACTTGAGACAAGTTTATTGGTGTAGTAATATGAAGAAGGGCATTGCAAAGTTCGTTTCCAAGTGTCCGAATTGCGAACAAGTTAACTAGAGAACAAGAGGCTCGATGGTATGGCTCTGACAATTGGGTAATTTCAAGGAGTACTCTTGCACATTTATGTTACCTTGCCTAATAATTATAAACTATTCCATCTTAACCTCTTTTCTCTCATGGGGGAAAACCAACCAAGGAAAGCTTACTTAAACAACTCCCATTATATAGGACCCGCTCCAACCGTCGTGTTGGATTTCAATTGAGTGAACCAAACTTGGGAAACGTCTTTCAATTGATAGGAGGCAAGTTTGGCTTTTTCTATGGAAGTCGCCCCCATAGCATCACTACTTTATACACCTCATCAAATAACTCGTGGGGATACTCTCCCACCATATATTCTAGAAACACTAGAGGGTTCATCCTCAAAATATACCTCAACCTATAACCCATAGTACTCTCTGCACCCGTATTAGATTAATCCATCAGTTCTTGGTCTTGAGTAGTTACAGGTAGAGACATCATCAAAAGAGCTAACAAAACTTACTCATTCATCATAGATAGAGGTTCAACTATAACTTGACCACCTTGGGGAGCTCAGTCATCTTGAGGAACTTGGTTTTCTTTAGGACCTTAGGGCTCTTGGGGAGGAACTCCCTCATTCACAATCTCCTCTTCCATTCTTCTTGCGGCATCCCTTCTAGTAGTCATATCCAATAGACATAAGAGAAGTGTTAGGAAAAGACACTTATAGAGATAAAATCTAAGGCACGACTTCAAGAATAATGAAAGAAGTGTAACTTTGTAAACTCCTATAGCCTATCACTCATAGATGTGTTGCGACTCATACTTATGGACAAGACTTTACTAAACATGGAATGTGATACACCAATCCTACAAAACCATATCCAAAATTATGTGCTCTAATAGCATGTTTGTCATGACCCTATCCTATTCCACGGAAGTGACACGGCGTACAATACTCCGAAAAGCCTCATACAAGCGTCATAGCATTCATAACACTTGATATAAGGAAAAGGGTACGGAATTAGAACTCATTTAAGTCCATACAATCAAACTTTATTTAAAATGTAAGCGGAATTCTACCATCTCACATGGTCATCTAAAACAAGTCTTTGAAATTAAAATAGGGTCACGGCTCTTTACAATCAATAGTTTTGACAAAAGTCTAGAATTAGTCTATTACAATAAAGACATGAAAACATGAAAATACTTTGTCCTCGGGTCCATGAAGACATACCACGATATTCGAATGATCTCAATCCAAGCTTGGAATACGGAAACTCAATCACTTTTCGAAACCTATACTTGTAGTACAATAAGAGAAATATGGGTTTAGCACACAAATATGTACTAAGTATGATGACCATGCAAAATTCATGTTTAAAAGGGGACATTTTATTTGAAAGTCATGCATATGCCAATTTTTTAGAAAACTTCATGAACATAAGTAAGAAATGGCATAAGATACAACCTACCATCATACAAGTCTTTTCTTCACATTACAATATAAACAACCATATAAACCATTACCTTCACATTAGGTCTTCACCTCAAATAACCTTAAAGCTATACTTTGTGCAATGTATGGATAGCGTCACATACCACTATCCACACAAAAGTACAACCTAAAGGTCACTAAAAGTGAATTTACCATTCTTCATTTCAACCATTAGATAATACTCATAAGAGATATAAACATTCATAAGTCTTGACAAGGAATGTAGGGCATAAGTATAATCCAAGTATAGCATGCATCATTACATTTAAGCATATAAGAGTCAACATTCTTTATTTAAGAGAACATTCATACATTAGTCATAAAGACCATAAAGAACTCACTATAGCCCTCTCAAAGCCTACTCGTGCAATGCATGAATAGCATCCCATACTACCACCCACACTTCACAAAACTTCTGAAGAGATTTTGGGATGAACACTCTTTGTGAGTTGAGATGAAATGTTTAGTAGCAATCTCACTATTGCCAAGATCTTTCCAAGATAAGTTGGAGGTTGGATACCCTTTGTGAGTAGAGATGTGGTGTCCAAAAGTAACCTCTAGAGATAAATACCCTTCGTGAGTTGAGATGTGGTGCTAAATAGTTATCCCTTAACCTATAAGTAAATGAATGTTTAAGACTCCTTGGGGGAGTTATTCTTAGCACCGAGAGGATTTGAAGAAGGGGTGGGTACACTTCGTGAGTAGAGATGTTGCATCCAATGTACCTTTTGAGATGAGTACTCCTCGTTAGTAGAGAATGAGTTACTTAGAACCAATCTCCTTATCCCTTAACTATATGATGTGTCGTGGTTTCACGGTGCCTTCAATGCTTTTTGCTTAAGATTTATGTATGTATAGAGCCTTTATGTAGTAGTTTTAACATGTTTTTGTATTTGTTTTGCAGGAAAGATGTCCATAATAAAAATGCACAAGGCAACTGGAAAATAAAAATAATGCAGAGAGGCGACTTACGAAGGCTATTGACGGCCCGTCGTTCAATCGACAGTCCGTAGATGGTGACCGTCTATTGTAGTTCAGACTGATGGAGAAACTTGGGGAAATCTGACCAAGTGTGGAACTGCAAAAGGGATTGACGGTCCGTCGACTGTACTGCTTAATCGTCGACGTGATCAAAGATAGTTCCAGTACCCGAAGTTGGAGAAATTATAAGGATGGAGCAACGGAAGGCATCAACGGACCGTAGGTGCACTGAAGGACCGTGTATTTGGTCCGTCGATTGATTCATAGATGTTGACAACCAAAGGAGAAAAAAATATTCTAAGTCTGGAATGACGGAGGCAGTCGACGGTCCGTCAGTAGGGGTCGTCAATCACAGCCCCATTTTGGACAAACTTTCCTTATTTCAATTCCTTTTAATTTAGGACAATGTTTTCTATAAATAGGGATTAAAACCTCGTTTTTAGGATTAGACATTATTGTTAATGTTCTTGTTTTGTTTGGAGATTGATTTTTGCAAACTTTGGCAATAATTCAATTTAAGGATTTGGTTTCAATTATAATCTTGCAATTTCAAGTTGATTTTTTGGGTTTTTTCTACAAATTGTTAAAGTAAGTTCATGATTTATTTCTTAACACCTATGAATTATGTTCTTGCTTACATGGGTAACTAAATCCACAACTAGGGTTGTGGGAACCATGGGTGATTAACAAAGTAAACCTAGCTAATCAACAATTCTCAAATAGGTTCTTGCATGTATTGATAATTCTTTCGTTTAGAAGTCTTTTTAGCGGTGGCCAACGTTAGAACTAGCCTTGTTACTACTTGCCGGACCAAGGATATAGTTAATAAGAAAGGAATTATCAACATAGATTTAGTGGGATACTACCTAATAGGCTAGTGTCGATTGGTGCGAACTAATAACTAAGTCATACATCAATTATGATGGTTAATATGAAGTAAAGGTAAGAGTTAGTAGCTTAAACACACGTAGCCGGACCAAGGTGCAGGGTTAAATTATCTAGATGTCGTACCAAGGATTTAGAGATACCTAACTTATCATTTTGCATGCAAAACTCTAGGGAAGAATTGTTATTGCTAGGAATGCGGAGTTATGAACCTATGGGGAACACATACACCCTAGTTTATCTCACAACTTGATAAAAACTAAATCTTTATTACTTGTTTACTTATAAGTATTAATGTAACTTGTTTCGCAAAAAAAAAACCTTTAATTACTTGTTTTCGGAAGGAGCTTAGCTAAATAGACATAATTGTACATTGAAGTTAAGTCTAGACCATCTTCCTCGTGGGATCGACCTCAACCTACTAGTTGGGTTCTTTACTTGATACGACCGCTTATACTTCTTTAGGGAAGTATAATTTGAGCGTATCAAATTTTGACTCCGCTGCCAGGGAAAGTGGCTTTTAGATTAACTTTAAATGCATTATTGATATTTAGTCAAGAATTTCCTGATTTTAGTTTTTCTTTTTGTTTTTGTCTCTTTCAGGTCTTGCTTTAGTGTATGCCAAGTACACGAATCCGAGGAGAACCACTCATTCCATTCGATCATAAACTTAACCGTACACTGCGAAGAATGGAAAATCAACAGAACCCAGCCAATCTAGGTGATGGGGTACTTCGTCAGCCTCTATTACCGGTTGGGGCACACAATCAATCTCTTGCTGATAATCTGATTGATGATGCAATGAGGATGCAACCTCCAGCACCACGACCTCAAGATTACTATAGAGGCAATGTTAACATTGCTGACTCTGATGGACCTCTCGTCCTGCCCACTTTTCCACCTGGGCACACATTCGTGGTAACGAGTAGTTTAATGCAGATGATCACCGCGAGAGGTTTATTCTAGGGACTGCCATCAGAGGATCCTCATGCTCACATAGCTAAGCTGAGGTCTGTGTGTAAGAGTTGTGTGGGTAGGCCAGATTTGTATATGAATGTCATTGGGTTGCGAGTGTTTCCTCTATCACTTATAAGAGATGCCGCCATATGGTTTACTGAGCTTCCCTACAACTCCATTTATACTTGGGATCAGTTGAGAGATGCGTTCTTAGCAAGATACTACCCAGTGTACAAGAAGCTCAACAACTTTGTGGCACTACCTAGGGAGTCGGTGAGTAGCTCTTGGGACAGAGTTACTGCATTTGTGAGAGGCATCCCAAACCACCGCATTGATGATGAGTCGTTGAAGGAGACTTCTATCGGGGTCAATATTGTCACATCCGGGGACAACCCCCTAGAAGTAACATGGCGTACTTGACATCTCGGAGGTCTTATACAAGCCCACAGTTATCATTCATCGCATTGACATAGTAAATTTAGCGGAAAATTTAAAACTTTTCATAGCACATCATATGGTAGAAACTTGATCTCATATATAGATAAAACAAAAATAATAATACATATATAGACCTTAAGTCTCTTTGTCATCTTAGACTCAACAACATTAGAGTACATTAGGTACACGGCCCTTAAGACATAAAACATAACTATACAACATTTTAAAGACTTTACAGTAAAGACATAAGTAGGAGATCCTTGAACTTAAGGATTTCTTTCATTGAGCTTGGGAATCATCTATCAAGCTCTTCACAATTCAAGACATCCTTTATGCAACCATAACCTGCACTTTGTATAAAAAGTACAAAAGAATGGGATTAGTACAAGAATGCACTAAGTATGGCAACCATGCAAAAACATGCATTTGAAAGGGACATTTTCTTGAAATCATACTTCATTTTATTTTGAGTAAATCTTCATAAAACCCTTATACAATAGCATTTATATCATTCACACACTTCATAGAAACATAATCAAGGGCCAAACATCATATAAAATCACATATAGAATGTAAGTCCCATTTGAGGTCACTTTACAATGAGCTCATTCTCCTTAACAGTGAACTCCTTCTTTTCATTCATTAACCTCCCAAGTAATCCTTTAGTGATACTTGGTGCAATGTATCACCTTAGGACCACAAGGAAAACGATACATACAACTTACAGGAGCCAACACATATCATCATAGAAGTATAGCCCATTAAAAGACACATTTAAGTAAAGAATATAGGACATTACAGTGAACTACATTCATTTACCCATATTTTCTTCTTTTCATATTCATCATTTTAAGACCTTGTTCATGACCCCAATCTTAGTCTACTAGTGCAATGTACATGTGAAGCCCCATAACCTCACACATACTTAGTAAACTATTCATGAGACCACAAACCTCAACATACAATTCATACATCCTTATAACAAGTAAAGACAACTTCATTCATGTCAATACAAGACCTTCATCATATAGTCATTTAGACCAACATAGTGCACATAAGGATAGATCATATCACATAGATTCATTTCATGCACATCTTCATAACAAGTGGACAACTTCTACAATATCATGCATAAAGACATAATCATAATCATACACATTAGGTCACCTTCCTAGGACTTTCTAAGGAGCTACTTGTGCAATGTCTAGATGGGTTCATTACTTCCTCCTATTCTAAGTAACTTACCTTAAGTCCTCCTAGTTAGGATCCTATTCATTTACTTCCGTTGTCCATTTTACTTTAGGGAAACTATAGCCTTAACCGACACTAAGACCATGGGTGCTAAACATGGAATTTGGTGTTGTAGATCCTTACACCAATGGAAGGTGTTCCTACCTAGCCAAGCTAGAACATTAATATACATCCTAGCATCTAAGTGAATTTACTTTGCTAGATCCTATGTGGCAAACATAGTTTATGGAACTAAGAGATAAGTAGTTACCTCTACATGCCATTGGGCAATTGGGGCCTCATCTCATGAGAAAACATGGGTGATCCCTTCCTCAAAGGGAAGTCAACACTCTATAAGGGACAAATGGTGAATCTTTCCTCAAGGGAAAGTCAACACCTCTCAATGTCAAGTTCACTCGGTGCTAAGCTAAGTTCCCTTTATTGAAAAGCCTTTAATTACATTTTTAAAAAAACATAGGCTTAAGATATTCATTCTTTATATGCTTATAGAATATTCAAGCACCTATCTAGTTTAGACTATTCTTGGGCAACCCTATTAAGGCCCCTCTCACTTACTAGATCATCATCCATGTGTGTGAGTGTATACATAGATGTGAGCAAACCTTTCACATAACACCTAATGTCACACATGTTCATATATCAATGCATGAGTCTATAGGTGTACCTGTATGAGCAATCCTTTCATATCAACAATCCAAGACACTATGCACATTCATACTTCATCATATCATATAATTAACATCATATCATATACTTAACATTATATTTATAGCATGTTCATTGAGTTCTATGCATGTCCTTAGAAGACCAACCTAGGAACTATCCCATCAAGGTGCACATGTGCAATGCATAGTCAAAGTCACATGCCCTTGCCTATGCTAGTACATTTATCAAGTCATATTGGTGAATGATACTTCACACAACATCATAGAATGATTAGTGTAGCATAAGACTCATTTATTTAAGACTTATGATATTCTTACAGTAGGCTTTAGTCTTTATGTACCTATATTAGCTTTACATCACATATAGCATCATAAGACCTCATCATAGGCAGCAAGTACATATCACCTTAACATAGCCATTTACATGCTCATAACAATAGTAACATCACCTAGATTCAAGGACATAGTCAACACATATATAATGACATAAAGTAAACACCGCCACCATAAGTGGACCATACCACACAATACCCTACAAGGATTTATCAACTAGATTAATATAAAAAAGTAGAGGGATGAGCCATTCGTACCAATTCATCAATCTTTGATCATCATTGGTCAATAATCCTTTCTCATCATTTATACATTATAGAGAAGTATCTATAAGTTCTTAAATCATAAATGAAACCATGTACAAGTCGTCACCAGAGCATAATTCAACTAGTGCACTATATCACATATATGGTAGAAAGTAGAGAGTTATAGATCATCAAGTAACTTCCCTAGTTTTTCTCATAAATCATCATGTATCAATAATATACATTTAGGGCAGTAGCTAAATAGATATAAATCAAATCTAAATCATGCTTAATCTACCCTAGAATTAAGATCACATAATGATCATTACAACATTCAAATTGTAGGCTAGAAGAACCTAGATCAATTCATGCAAGACCCCTTTTCTTTGATCATCAATAATCCATACCAACAATTCATTAATATCATCAATATAAAGCAGTAGTTAAGGACAACATAACCTAAACGAAATCCTACTACTATTGCCATAACGTCTAGATCACAGTGAACATGCTATTTTAGACATCAGTTGAAAATAGAAGAATCATAGGTTAATCAACATTTATCAATATCAATCACTTATTTACAACTTATCAATAATATCCAATTAAGACAGTAGATAAAACCAGCCCTACACAATCGAATTTCACATTAAATCATTAAGAGGCCAATGTTACAGTGAATTATGGAAACTAAGCTAAGCATGTTCAAATCTTCATATATTTATCCACATGGATTCTTCATCATCAATTCAACATCAATTCACGTAAATAACAGTAGATATAACCACTTCAGCGTAATAGAATCACAATTCAATAGATAACAACTCAAGATCACAAAGACCATGCAAGGACTAAATCAAGTTTGGAAGGGACATGCGTTCATCGTGCAGTTGGAGTCAAAATCATATCAACACCACTATATTAACTTCAATTCATCATGATTTATTCGTTCAAAACATTTTTAGAAAGAATCCATGGCTAGATTGAAGAAGGAGAACTTTGATCATATTTTTCTCTTTGAAATCTTTGAGATTAACTCTCTAGATGGAAGGATAACTAGAGATGAAGGATCACCATACCTTCTTATTCATGAAAACCTTTAAAACTTGATGAATCATCCATGTAAATCCGATCTCCAAGCTTTTCTTGAGCTTCACCAACAATGGTGGTTTCTAGGGAGAATATTTTTGGAGGGAAAGGTTTCTTACGTGTGTATGGGATTGGGAATCGAAGGTTCACGTGTTTGATGACTTATATACACCCAAAAATAGGTAAATAAATCGATTAGGGTCAGTTTAGGAAATGGGGTGAATTTCCCATTCACTCCTTTAATAAAACAGTACGCAGGCAGCAGGCTACACGACACCATCGACGGACCCATCTACTGGCCGTTGGTCAGTCGATGGGCCGTGCATTGGCTTCTGTCGGTTGGTCCTTGGACGATTTTTGGCTTGATACCTTCCCAATCTAAGTTTGAAATGACTATACCTCACATACGGGCCGTTGGTTGACCAACTGGTCGTTGTTTGGTCCGTCGGTTGACACTGCCAAGGCAGTGTCTCTACCAGCCTTAGGTCCTTCTTATGGGACCTTTTGTGGGGCCCTTTAGAAGTTGTACCCGGGCGTTTCTAACGTAAATACAACCATTAAAAAGTTGTAGACCTTCCACAAAAGTTTCACCCAAAACAAATACCTGCAACACGTCCAAATATGCAAGGCCCCATCAAGACACACACATGCATGTCTCAAGGCTATCTTTCGAACGTCTTGGACGTTCTTGGACGTTTGACCTCCAAACTTCTTGAAAATTCATGTAATACCATTTAACATCATAATAAATCATTTTAAGACTTCATAAGCTCATTCATACACATATAAGCACGCATAAACATATGAGGCACATAGGTGACTAATCGTCGAACGTTTTGGTCGACCCTTGACGTTGGACTTCCAAATCACCTCAAACTTTATACACTGCTTCTAAACCATATTATAAGACATTTTAGTACATTATAACCTTAAGACAAACATGTTAGGATCGAGACACCCTAACTAATTTTGGGGGTCTTACAAAGATGATAACAAAGCAATACTCGACACTATTGAAGGGGGTTCCTATGGTGAGTGCACATATGCAGAGATTGCAGAGAAGTTGGAGAAGATATCTCACAACAACAAGGCTTGGAGCACTAGAAAGTCAAACACTAGGAGAAACACATTTGCAGTACAAGCTACAACCAACCCAACGGCAGATGAGATGCTGAAGAGTAGCATATATGAGAACTGAGCTTGGGTAGGTTTTGAAACATGTGAGCGGAGGTGCAGAAAAGGTAAATGCGGTGAACTACTTGACTAAACCACCACCGCCGGTAGATGAGCACTATTATGAAGAAGATGTCTATGCAATGAATGAGAAGACGGGGGGTTCTGACCAAACGCCCAAGGCTCCAATCAAGAGAATTGGCGCCAATGTCAAGGAAACCAAGGTCGGAACAATGGTAACTACAATCAAGAGGTTCAATATGTTCTATATGGGAACTACAATCGTGACAATAAATTCAACCGAGGTAACTATGGTAATAGGAATGATCGGAGTAGGCCCTATATTTCCCCACAAAATCGGGAAGTTGCTATTTAGGGATGGTGGAGGTAGTATGATGCGAGTTAAAGATATGCTACAAAAGATAATGAGGAGATTCGATATTAGTGATAAGCATGCCAATGAGATGAGAGGTGATTTAGCTAATATTTCGCAAAACGTGGATACACATGCAATTTCAATTTAGCATCTTGAGTTACAAATGGCTCAATTGTCTACTACTGTAAATCCACGCCAACCTGGCACTCTTCCTAGCAACGCCAACACCATTCAAAATCCTAAAAATGATGGGCATTGCATGGCGGTCACTACTCGAGGGGGTAAGCAAATCATTGATCCACCTATGCCGTTTGTAGTAGAAGATGATACGAGAGAAGACAAAGAGGTTGGAGAGACAAGTGGAGAGTTGGTGGACAACATGACGACAGAGGCAGAGGTATCTCATAAAGTAGTCCTCATTCCTAGACCTCCACCACCATTTGCTCAGACATTAGTGAAGAAGACTTAGGATGGTAAATAACTGCGATTTATTACTATGTTGAAGTAGCTTTCCATCAATGTCCCTTTGATAGAAGCTCTGGAAAAAATGCCCGATTATGCTAAGTTTATGAAGGATATGGTGACAAAGAAGAGATCTGTAAGTTTTGAGAATGATGACCGAATGCAGCATTGTAGTGATATTGCTACAAGGTCTCTTGTGCAAAAAAAGGAAGACCCTGGCGCTTTCACCATTCAATGTACAATCGGGTTGCTACACTTTGCTAAAGCACTATAAGATATTGGTGCAAGCATAAAGCTCATGCCTCTTTCCATTTATAAGAAGTTAGGCTTGGGTGACCCAAAGCCTACTGTGATGTGGTTATTCATGGCCGATCCAACAGTGAAAAGGCCCATTGGTATACTCCATGATGTGCTTGTGAAAGTGGATTCAATTATATTTCCAGCCGATTTTGTGATTCTTGATTGTGAGGTTGATATTGAGGTTCCTATTATTCTAAGAAGTTCATTCCTTGCCACTAGGCGTGCATTGGTTGATATGGAAAAGGGGTGGATGAATTTTAGGTTGAACAATGAAGAGGCAACTTTCAACATCTGTAGGTCCATGAAGCAGAGTGGTGAGATCAAGACGGTATCTGCTATATCCAACAGAATTGAGGTATATCCGAGGTACAAATTGAAGAGCTATGAGGCATCGAGGCACTAGCGGCAGTTATCATGAATTTTGAGAGTGATGGTATTGAAGAGTATGGTTATTTAGTGGTTGCAGTTGGACGAAATGAATATCGGCCAAAACCAAAGAAATTGGAGTTAGATATGAAGCATCGCGAGTCTCCACCCGAAAAACCATCTATTGAGGAGGACCCAAAACTAGAGCTTAAGGTTGTACCACCACATCTTAGGTATGTATTCTTAGGTAGAGATGACATATTTTCGGTAATAATTGCGGCGGATTTGAATGGGAAACAAGTAGAGTGTTCAGTGGAGGTTTTGAAGATGTTCAAGAGAGTCATTGGGTGGACTATTGCGGATATTATTGGTATTCCTCCCGGTATTTGTTCACATAAAATCCAACTCATGCCCGATCACAAACCAAGTATTGAGCACCAAAGAAGGTTGAATTCACCTATGCAAGAGGTCGTGAAAAAAGATATCATTAAGTGGTTGGATGCCGGAGTCATTTATCCTATTGCAGATAGTAGTTGGGTGTGCCTTGTTCAGTGTGTGCCTAAAAAGGGTGGGCTGACAGTGGTGCCTAATGAGAGGAACGAGCTTACTCCAATGCGGCCAGTGACCGGATGAAGAGTTTGTATGGACTACCTGAGAAGGACCATTTCCCCATGCCTTTTATGGATCAGATGCTAAATAGACTCATTGGAAAAGGGTGGTATTGTTTTCTTGATGGTTATTCGGGTTATAATCAAATCTCCATTGCCCCTGAGGATCAAGATAAAACTACTTTTACTTGTCCTTATGGGACATTCGCATTCAAAAGGATGTCATTTGGGTTATGTAATGCACCGGCCACATTCCAGCGATGTATGATGTTGATATTCTCTGATATGGTGGAGGAAAATATCGAGGTGTTCATGGATGATTTTTCAATAGTTGGCGACTTCTTTGATCGTTGTTTGACTCATTTGGCTGAGCTACTGAAAAGATGTGAAGACTGCAATCTTGTGCTTAATTGGGAAAAATACCACTTTATGGTGAAAAAAGGTATTATAGTACGCCATCGCATCTCAGAGAAGGGGATAGAGGTTGATTGAGCTAAAATCGAAGTTATAGAGAGGCTCCCCCCACCAGTCTCTGTAAAAGGTGTGAGAAGGTTTCTTGGACATGCGGGCTTTTACCAGAGGTTTATCATGGATCTTTGGAAAATTGCACATCCTTTGTGCAAACTACTCGAGAAGGAACGTAAGTTCTATTTTGATGAATCCTGTCTGAAAGCCTTTGGAGAACGCAAATTCAAGTTGGTGTATGCGCCCATTATTATTTCCCCATATTGGAGTAAACCATTTGAGGTGATGTGTGATGCTAGTGGGGTTGCTCGTGGTGTAGTATTAGGACAAAGAAGGGATAAAATCCTTCACCCCATTTACTATGCAGGTAAGTCCTTAAACGAAGCTCAAAAGAACTACACGGTAACCGAACAAGAGCTTCTCGCAGTGGTGTATGCTTTCAAAAAATTTTGCACTTATTTGCTCGGCACATGGGTCATAGTGCATACAAACTACTCCGCATTGAGGTATTTGATGGCGAAGAAGGATGCGAAGCCAAGGTTGATCCGATGGGTGCTATTACTGCATGAGTTTGATTTTGAGGTAAAATATAAAGAGGGGACTGAGAATCAAGTAGCCGATAACTTGTCTAGGTTAGAGGATGAAGCTATGCGTGAAGTGGGAAAAAAGGCTAAAATTGATAATGCATTCCTTGAGAACATGTATTGGCCGCTTCTCAAGATTTGATCTCATGCTTCGCAGATTTTGCGAATTATCTGGATAGTGATATAGTTCCTTCAGACTTGTCTTTTCATCAGAGGAAGAAGTTCATGTATGATGTTAAAAAGTTCTTTTGGGATGAGCCTTACTTACACCGGAGTTGTGCCTATGGGATTATTCGTTGTTGTGTACCAAAAGTTGAGATGTTGAGCGTTTTGGAGGCATGTCACTCCTCGCCTGTGGGAGGGCACCATAGTGGTATCTGGACTACGCATAAGAATTTGTAGTATGGGTACTATTGGCCAGCCATTCACCAAGATTCTCACAAGTTTGCCAAATCATGTGATTGGTGCAACCGAGATGGAGAAATTTTGTAGAGGCAAGAGCTCCCGTTAAATCATATTCTAGTGATTGAGTTATTTGATGTATGGGGTATTGATTATATGGGCCCATTTGTGAGTTCACATGGAATGAAATATATACTTGTGGCGGTTGACTACGTGTCTAAATGGGTGGAAGCTATAGCGCTTCCTAACAATGAAGGAAAAGTGTCACCGCGTTCCTGAAAAAGAATATCTTCTCCAGATTTGGCACACCTAGGGCCATGATTAGTGATTGTGGCTATCACTTTTGTCATAAGTTGTTCAAAGGGTTATTGGAGAAATATGGGGTTCTCCATAATGTGTCCACTCCTTAACATCCACAGACTAGCGGGCAAGTTGAGGTGTCCAATCGAGAGATCAAGCAAATTCTGGCAAAACGGTAAATGCTAATAGAATGGATTGGTCAAGGAGGATTGATGATGCTCTTTGGGACTACCAGACTGCATATAAAACTCCCATTGGTCTGTCTCCATACCAACTTGTATATGGGAAAGCTTCTCACTTGCCGGTCGAGTTAGAGCACAAAGCAATGTGGGCAATGAAGAAACTAAAGATGGATTAGAATGAAGCAGCGGAACAAAGACTAAATGGGTTGAATGAGCTAGATGAGTTTTGCCTCAAAGCTTATGAAAGTTCAGCCATCTACAAAGAGAAGATGAAGAAGTACCACGACCAAAGGATTGAAAAGCGAGAATTTGTGGTAGGTGACTTGGTGCTTCTATTCCACTCTAGGCTACGCTTGTTTCTGGGCAAACTCAAGTCCAAGTGGACAGGGCCATTCCTCATCACTAAAGTGTTCTCACACGGAGCGATTGAGCTGGAGAATAAGGAGGGTTCAAAGTTCATAGTCAACGAGTAAAGGATTAAGATCTACCTACGACATGCAGAGAGTGTCCATGAAGTAGTTGAGGCCTATCAACTTGATGAATTCTGAGTAATAAAGGAGGTTGCGTCGTGCCGCAATGTTAAATCAAGCGCTTCATAGGAGGCAACCCAAGGTGTATCCTCTAGCCAACAATAGGTTTTATTTTCTTTGTAAGAATAGTCGTATTGTCGTGTTTTGTTTTGTCTTTAATTTTATTTCATTCTTGCCTGAGTGCTAGTGTTGGCTAGAGATTAGTATAGGGTTCGTGTCTCTAAAGTGTCTAGAAAAAAACAAAGGAATAGCCTAATAGGTGATACATGTCCAGGAACCAAAACTAAAAATCTGCAGAAAATGGTCTGATGCACAGGTCTACGGACACCATCGACGGGCCATCATCCAATCGACGGACCATCGATGGTGTCTGTAGATCCCAGGTATGTCTCATAATTTTTATAAGTCTTGATGCAATCGACGATCCTAGTTGACGGACCATCAACGGGGTTACATAGTTTCGATCCACCAGCAACCCGACCCGACCCGGCCGGTTATATTAAAGGACATAACGATTGGAATTCATTCCCACCTTCTAAATTTTTTAAAATTCCTTCCGAAACTGTTCTTCTTCATTTATTTCCTTCCTTTCTCATAAACCATCATAATTTCATCTTCCATATCCATCTCAAATCAAAATTTCCCTTTCTCCCCAAACTCTCTCTTCCCAAATTCTCTTTGGTCCCCGTTGTTCTTCAGTCGGTGTTCAAATTAGGCGCGTAGGCTGCTGTAAAATTTCATCTCACAACCTTACCACTCCAGATTTAAAGTACAAATGTCACCAAAAAATGATATGGTCTACTCAAGGGGCAAGTCCAAGTTTGTAGCCCCGTCTTATCAGATGATTGCTACCTCCGACAACGAGCAAGACCTAGAGTACATTCCCCCGGGTGCCACAACCCCCACACCAGCTGCACGAGTCAGTAGGGGTACCCCTCAGAAGGTGGTTCCCGGTGTAGTCACTGCCTCCCAGTCTGATGAGGAGCGCACACTGACCGACTTACCTTCTGGGGCTGCCTCTAGCTCTGAAGGAGCATCAGGCTCCGAATCTTCTTCTACTTTCGGGTCACCCTACTCTTTAGTGTCGAATGAGGCAAATGCCTCCTGTTCCATCTCTCAAGGAACCACTCAGCCAGAAGGTCATGATCACCAATCCTCGTCTGATGAGGTTACTAGCTCGGAGTTTGCCCCTACACCTCGAGAAGATGTCCCTGCACTGGTCGCTGAGGAACCCAACCAGTGGTGCGTCGATGGTCAGTATCAAGTCTATAGAGACGCCAGAATGTTGAATGAGAAGGGAGCGATGACTCGGTTAGTGACAGTTGAGCGGCGGGTTCTTAGGGGGAGCTTGCATACGGTCCCCGAGGTGCACAGATTGTTTTCATGGCACAAGTTAGAGTGGATGGCTCGGGGTCTGCATACCTACAGTGAGGAGATAGTCAGGGAGTTTTATGCTTCCTATGTGGCTACTCTGTGAGGTTCTCTCGATAGGCAGGCAAGACCTTCCAAATAGGACAGTCTCACTTATGTGTTAGTCCAGGGCTTCCAGGTAGATATCTCCCCGGCCACTCTCTGTCGATTCTTATATAGCCCTACCAATGAGACTCTGTGGGCCCCCTGACTCCAGAATTCAACTACTAGTGGGAGACTGTCAAAAGTGGCGCATTTCAGAGGACAGCTGAGAAGCGGGAGAATATGAAAAAATGGTTGGCTCAGCATTTGGCCGTTGAGGGTGAGAGCGAAGACTGGGTGTTAGACCCCTGAGGTGTAATTAAAAAGGCCAACCTCACCTTCACAGCTAAGTTCTTCTGGTTGTTAGTTCGACACCACCTATCGCCGACAAATGTCGATATTGGGATAGGGCGGTGCTGGTAGCATCCTTAGTGGCAGGATTGGAGATTGACTTTGCAAAGCGAATGATCACGATGATCCATGAGAGGGATTTCAAAACTCGACTACTTACCCCTTCGCTTGTCTTATCTTCCACTTGTACATGGATGTTGGAGTGCCATTATGGCACTGTGATACACTCCGTAGTCCAGCGAGGACGGTTGATATCGGTCTCATTTGAGATATGGCCAATATAGCAGCACCACGGAGAGGGCCCAGAGTTGAGTTGCAGCCTTTGAGTGAGAACTTGGCGGACATGGTGGAGTTAGCCCAAGGGGATGACCCTGCTACTTCAGAGACTGTGCACACCACCCTGACTGAGTCCGCCCATGCAGCCAGTCGAGCCCCCAGTTCCTCCCGGTCCACTCCCCCATCAACAGCAGTAGTTCCATTGGCACGGTTCCAAAAGTTAGAGGCCCAAATGACCACCTTGTTGCACCACATACAGCCTTGGATGCAAAAGTCCATCGCTAAAGTTGAAGACCGGAGTGAGAAGAGGGTGGCCCAAAGGACTGAGCAGAAGATTCAGGCCGTTCACCAGTGCCTTGACGCCTTTGCGCTGCGGGTACTTGCTCTCCTAGCCCCCACAGACTTGACTACTCTTTAAGAGGTTGTGGCTAGTTTGCGGACGGATGTAGACACTATTCTGGAAAAGCAGGGGACTAAGACCGAGAGTGTACCTCTTGAGCTGGCGGAGGACACGGTGCTTGCCACCCTATTCACAACCTCTCCTGAGCCGCAGCCTGATCCACCTGGTCGTTCCAAGAGGCACCGTTCTAGCCGCACTACTGAGGAAGAGGATGCTCATGCAAGAAAGAAGGAGAAGACGGATCTTGAGGCTGCGAGGAGAGCTTCTTTGAGATATGAAGAGGACCGCCAGGTGAGGGCACGAGAGATGGCTGTTAAAGCATCTAGTTCCATACCGTGACCGGTGAGATGAGCACCACTGAGGATGCGGAGGTTATTGTGGGCACCACTGAGTGTGACCCAAGTACTATTGTTGCAGGTTCCAGGAAACTGGACCCTCCCACTTGTTGAGAGATCGACAGCGCTATGCGCCTCAGGTTTACTTCACCTACCACCCTGTACTTCTATTTTTTATGCATTGGGGATAATGGCCTACTCTTTTTGTTGGGGGTGGGGTAAATGCAAAGTGAGTGTTAGGGTGAAGTCTGAGTAGCCCAACTAACAATCCTCTCTTGGGGTTTTCTTGCCTGTGTTTTTTCCCTAAGAGACTGGTTAATTATGTGTTGAACCAGCATGTCGTTATTTGTACGAAGTATAAAAAACATGAAAGATGAAACATGATGGCTGAAATTAAATGATATCTCGTCCTAGAAAGTGTTTGCATTAATAGGTGAAAATGAGTTGAATATGTTGTATCTAAGAATGACATAGATAGGCATCCGCTGCATGACCCTCAACTAACACCTAAACTGGGAAATCTGACAATCCGATAGTGCAATGAGGTGTCAAGAGAGTGTGAGGAGTTTGGAGTTTTCAACAGTTCGTACCTAGATAGAACTTGACCGGTTAGTCCTGCAAAGGGAATCTGTGTTAGAATACTAGGAAAGGATCATAGGCCCTTGTTCAAATTAGCAAACATATAGCCTAAAATGAAGTTAACCAAATGGAAGCTTTATCCCTTTTTGATCCAAATTTGTTGAGCCTATAATAGACCTATTTTTTTCCTACCAACTCACCTTCCCAGGGCTTAATGTTTTGGCCTCGGTCCCTCATTGGACATGTACACCTCTACATAGGCCAAAAGCCTAAGTTGAGGGTGGCTAATGCATAAAATGACCTCGTCTTGATCCTGACCCGACCTCGAGTATTGTGTACCTCAACCCATGGAAAAGCCATGAGTTGAGGGTGGGTATTATGATTGAGAACCCGAAAATGGGTATGAAAAGAGTTGAATGTTGAAAAGAAAAGAGAAAGTGAGTGAAAGATGCGACTCACTGAAATCATCAATGTGAATGAAAGAGAAAAGAAAAGAAAAAGAAAACAAAGAAAAATAGTGCATAAAAGAGTTTGAAAAAGTTTAAAAAAAATAAATTTGAAAAGCGGTAGGAAGATTGGCGGAGATGTCAAGGAGGGAAAAAAGTCACTAAAAATATACCCAAATGTAGCACACCTGACCCGGAGTGTACATTTCAAGCCAAGAAAGTCCTACCATGATCCTAGGAGTCTAATTGGTGACTTGAGCAGTGAAGATAAGGGCAAGCCTATGGCGACGATTACTAGCTATGTATGAACTTGTTTTCGAGCGTGAGTGTTGAATAAAGATTTTTGTACCCAAACTTGAAATCACTGTGCGACAAATGAGGATTTCTTTTGAAGTGAGGACACTAATTGCAACGTCTAAAAGTTGGTACCTTGGTGAGAGGCAAAATAGTAGAAGTGTTTGTGCATAGTGAGTTTGTGTCAATGGTGTGATTCACATGAGTTAGCTTGTTCGAACCTGAGAGCGTAAGCATGCACTAAATCAAAGAAAGAGTCTGGATTGATAAGCCATGTGATTGAAAAAGCTTAAAAGAGTATACTTTTGTACAAGTGTAGTTTTGAGTCATAGTGCATCGCTTGAGGACAAACACCGAATTTAAGTTGAGGGTGTTGAGGTGTCGTGGTTTCACGGTGCTTTCAATGCTTTTTGCTTAAGATTTGTGTGTGTCTAGAGCATTTTGTAGTAGTTTTAACATGTTTTTGTATTATTTTTACAGGAAAGATGTCCATAATAAAAACACAGAAGGCAGCTGGAAAATAATGTAGAGAGGAGACCTATGAAGGCCATCGATGGCCCGTCGTTTAATCGACGGTCCGTAGGTGGTGATTGTCGATTGCAGTTCAGACTGATGGAGAAACTCAGGGAAATCAGACCATGTGTGAAACTGCGGAAGGGATCGACGGTCCATCGATTGATCGACGAACCATACTGCTAAATCATCAACGTGATCATAGATAGTTCCAGTACCCGAAGTTGGAGAAATTCTACGGATGGAGAGACGAAGGGCATCGACGTACCGTGTTGTTGGTCCGTTGATTGATTCAAAGATGATGCCAACCGAAGGAGAAAAAAATATTTTGAGTCTGGACTGACAGAGGCAGTCTATGGACCATCTTTTCATCGATGGTCCGTTAGTAGGGGTCATCGATCACAACCGCGTTTTTGGACAAACTTTCCTTATTTCAATTCCTTTTAATTTAGGACAATGTTTTAAATAAATAGGATTAAAACCTCATTTTTGGGGTTAGACATTATTGTTATTGTTCTTGTTTTGTTTGGAGATTGATTTTTGCAAACTTTGGCAATAATTCAATTTCCATATTTGGTTTAAATTATTATCTTGCAATTTCAAGTTGATTTTCTGGGTTTGTTCTGCAACTTATTAAAGTAAGTTCATGATTTATTTCTTAACAACTATGAATTGTGTTCTTGCTTACATGGGTAACTAAATCCACAACTAGGGTTGTGGGAACCATGGGTGATAAACAAAGTAGACCTAGCTAGGCAACAATTCTCAAATAGGTTCTTGCATGTATTGATAATTCTTTCATTTAGAAGTCTTTTTAGCGGTGGCCAACATTAGAACTCGCCTTGTTACTACTTGTCGGACCAAGGAGGTAGTTAATAAGAAAGGAATTATCAATATATGAAGTAAAGGTAAGGGTTAGTAGCTTAAACACACGTAGCCGTACCAAGGTATAGGGTGAAATTCTCTAGATGTGGGACCAAGGATTTAGAGATACCTAACTTATCACTTTGCATGCAAAACAGTAGGGAAGAATTGTTATTGCTAGGAATACGAAGTTATGAACCTATGGGGAACACATACACCCTAGTTATCTCACAACTTGATAAAAACTAAATCTTTAATTTTGATTACCTGTTTACTTATACGTATTAACGAAACTTGTTTCGCAAAACCCCCCCCCCCCCCTTTAATTACTTGTTTTCGGAAAGAGCTTGGCTAAATAGACATAATTGTACATTAAAGTTAAGTCTAGGCCATCTTCCTCGTGGGATCGACCTCAATCTACTAGTTGGATTCTTTACTTGATACGACTGCTTATACTTCTTTAGGGAAGTATAATTTGAGCGTATCACTATGCGCCCGCATAAGTGGAGCTATTGGAAAGCCCATGTAAAGGCTCAAGAATGACCCTACCTTTGGCAAGTAGGGATCCCTCATTCGGTAGGGGCTAATACCGGGATTACATGTTTAGCTCTCATGGTCTATGCCGGTTAAAGCTAGCCCCCACAAAAAAATGTAATGAACTAAGTCTTCTAAAGGGTGTACTACTTAGGGTGGTGGTGATATGAGACGCTATCTATCCATTGCACAAGTAGTCACTTAGAGGGAGTCTTGGTATGTCCTTATGTGAAATGTATGAATGGGTCATTATGTGATGTAAATGAAGTTATGTGACTTAATGTCTAATGTTAAGAAAGCATGTTAAGGTTATGTCTTGAATGATGAAGTTTATGAATGATGAATGTGGTGTGCCTAATATAAGGGAATCCTTAAGGAGCACTTGGTGGGAGTACTAGTATGGGAAGATACTTTTACATTGCATTTTTTGTGACTTGAGGGTTGTCTTGGAGAAGGGTTCTTATGTGAAGTCCTTAAATGTAAGTATGTTCCTCTTGTGTCTTTGATGTTGAGTGTGGGCTTGTTACCTGTGTGAAGTAAGCTTATCGTCGGTAGTCTTGAGGATCACTTAGGTGTGTATTGAGGGATTGTATGGGCGGTTTCTTCGTGCCTTACCTTAGTGAGTTTTAGGATTACTTTGGATAGGGAAACTTCAAGGGAAATGAGTTCACTGTAAGTTGTAATTGAAATAGTTCACTCTAAGGTTTTATGGGTTCACTGTAAAGTGTAGTCTTGTGTTAGAATTATGGAAATATTACCTTATGTATTAAATGATGTTCTAATTGATGTTTTGTGACTATATTCATGAAGGTTTTGCTTCAATAGCGTGAAAGCTTTATTTCAACTAAAATGTCCTCTTTTGCATGTTTTTGCATAATGCTATACTTAGTACAATGTTTGTACTAACCCCATACTTTTCTCTACTCTATAAGTATAGGTTGAAGGCAAGTGAAAGTTTAGAAGGCAAGCTTGGGAAGTTGACTCTCTCAAGACTCGGTATGTCTTCATATATTCGACGACATAGTCTATGTTTATTTAGTTTTTCATTAAGACTTGTATAAGACTTATTATGTATTTTCTTTCAATGTAAAGGGTCGTGACCCTAAGATAATTAAGTTGTGTCTTTAAGTTGGTTTGTGATGATGAGCCTTACTCCCTAGTATTAATAAAAAGCTTCTTATTATTATTCTTGTGAAAAGTTTTAATTCCGCACTAGTTTTCATATTTTATGTAATGAATAATAGCTAGGAGGCTTGTACACGACCTTCGATGGATCAAGAGCGTCGTGTGACGACTCTAGAGTGCACCCTTCTTCTAGGGTGTACTTGCGGATCATGACAATGGTCTCACCTATGGTCTGTAGGTCTTGGGATGGTTTTAGACTTTTTTTGAAGATTTTGGGTGGCCGGCCAACGGACCACACATATGGTTTGCGGTCCCACCCACAGGCCGTGGGTGGCACCTGCAGTTTCTGTCAAGTCTGTTATTTGGTCTGTTTCGGATATGGGGTGCTACATTCACACGTCTGTTATATATTTTTTACATATCATTGCACTATCTCTTTACATTTGAGAGGGGAGACAAGGGTGACTTAATACAATGAGGGGCGGCCTAAAGCTAAAATTAATTTAATAAGTAATTTTCCCTTTTCATTTGACAATATAAAATTTCTTGCAATATTTTGTATGACAATGTATAAATTTAATTGGGAGTATAACATTTTCTTGTAACTGTAAATTTAGTTATCTATGATTTTTAATTATAATTACAGCAGTAACAAATTTCTCAAAATATATTCATAATAATTTTCAAGAGATCACCAATAGATTATTAAGAAAATTATAATTAAAAGTAACAATAAATATATAATTTTCTAAGGGTTTGTTGAAAATCTATGTCGCAATTGAAATTGGTGGAATTTCTAGGGTAGTAATTATCAGTCTAGTAATTACACAACCTATTAATACACTGACATGTTTGTTTACCACCCTAATTACCATGTAACTGCAAATATACTATTTGGATGGACAATTGAAATCTTAAGATAAAATTAAATTTTCAACACAAAACTAAATAATTTAAAATTTATATTATACAAACACTACACCATTTTAGGCCTACGGATACCCCAGTAAAGTGTAGCATAAAGTAGCAAAAAGTGTGACCTTTTATAAAAGGAATAAACTTTTGGACTTTAAGCAACACTTTTTAGGGGGTGGCCTGAAGAAGCGTAACCTTTGACATTAGGCAACACTTTTTAAATGTTGTCATCTTTGGCTACATTCATAAAGCGTAGCCAAAGAGATATAAGGGCACGCTTTGTTTTGAAGCATTAGCGACACCTATTTTTTTATTATACTACACTTAAAAGCGTTGCCTTTTCAGTATTATTGATTACACTTCAAAAGTGTTGCCTTTAATATGTCATCTAGAGAAACACTTATAAAGTGTTGGCTTTTATATCTCATCTAAAGCAACACTTATAAAGTGTAATTTTATATCTCATCTAGAGCAAAACTTATAAAGTGTAACTTTTTATCTCATCTAGAGCAACACTTTTAAAGTGTAACTTTAACATTGGACGTCCTACAATAATAGCTTCGAATTGCATATATTAAAAATATAATCACATATTACATACACAAATGACCTAAAGCACAAAATTATCTAATAATTAAATCGAAACTATATATTTCATATAAACTTCGAGAAACATGTCTTGTACAACCAAAACATAGAAAGTGATTGCTTAAAGATCTCAAATAATAATGGTTGTGTGCATCTTCTAAACTTGCATCTTGACTTGAGCTTCATTCTTCACAAAAGAACTCTAAAATTCAGCAAGGGATATCCAGAATAACAAAAAGCTGCAACAATATAAGAAAAATTGATTAAGTAAACTTTGATGAGATGTATTCACCAAGAATACAAAATCTATACTGAAAGCAAAAATTAAGTGATGTAAGCTAGCAAAAATGATTAAATTCTCCATCAAGAAAATTTATATTATGATTTAGGGGAAACAAGTTGATGTAGAGTAACTAAACAAGCATGAATATCATTGTTTCAGCTATAAACCAATAGGTTATTATTGTAGTAGGGAAACAAACAAGTTATCACTTTTTTCTTCTCATCATTAATCCTTGTAGAAGTCAAACAATCTCAAACTGTGTGCATGCAATTGTACGTGGAGAAAATTAAAAAATAGAGATAAAGAAGGCATTGATTTGTTAAGCAATTCTAATGATACAGGTTTAGCGAGTTACTTGATCCTCTAAACAAGATCAATGTGCAACTCAAATCTCTGTTTTGCTCGACTTTAGGCCAAGTGATTTTGTATATGGATGGAAAACATGATGTACAACAGCAACAGACATCCAGAATTTATCTTTATTACCCTGCAAGTGATGTCAAAGTTCTTACGTAGATAAAAGCCTATTCATAAAGGTTAAGTTGCACGGACTCTTCACTATCGATCCCACATCGGAGACGGATTCTCCAAAAATACACTACTTTTTGAGAATCCGACATGCATGCACCCATCGACTTTTTTGTTGAGTCCGATCAATATAGCATAAGGTAGAAGTCATAAATGATAGAACCCATTGTTGTATATGGCTAGGTTGTCGTTACTGTGAGGCTACAATGTTGTTACTTCTAATTTTCCTGCAATTTTTATCTTGAAATCTTATTCGTAGTGGACAACCAAGAATTTATATATAGTTGATTGTCTTAAGGGCTGACAGATTTTATATATGGTCGAGTATAATGATTCTGTCACTAACCCAATTTTTGTATAAAGATTCATATATAGAATTATTGCATGTGTCATCCACTTCTTGAGAAAATTTTAGGAAGAATCAACCTAACTTATGCAGGAAAGGAGTTGGTCACAGATTTTTGTCCTACCAGCAAAAGTTATAAAACTTACGAAACAAAGCTAACTTGTATACGTGAACCAACAAACCACGTCTAAGAGAAAAACAATTACCAGCAAAGAACCTCATAAATGAAGAAATTCCTTTAAACACAATCAATCATGTAAGAGTTCAGCCATACACTAAATGCTTAAAAGACTATCCGCATATAGAATTTGGTAAATTGTTACTTACTTGGGTAGCAAAAATATTCAGTGGTCACTCAAATGATATGAGTGATATCATATGCAGGTTATGCAATTGTTGAGCAGCAAATAATTATTTTATTTTTCTTATTTCCTTCGGCTCATCTTCTAAGGTAGACAAGCGCTCATTCAAGGATTTGTTTTCCTCATTCAAAGAGTTGTTTTTCTCTTGAGTTGAACGTAGCTCAGATAGTAATAAAATTTAGTTCAACAGATTGAAAATGAATTGATTTGTAAATTGTCATACCTTGTTCAGTTGTTTGGGAGGCTTGCATAACTTGATGAGTAAAACAAGGGAATTTGGTTTGCGTGTTCTCTTTCTCAAGGACTAGAGTATTCTTATTGATTGATGTCAATTCTTGACTAGATTTTACATTATTTTCAGAAACCCCTAAAGATGAGCAGAAAGATCCATGTGTTTGCTCTTGTCCCTTTCCTATTGCATCTAGAACCAAGAAATCATATTATACATTCTTTGGCATTTATTTTATGTTATACATGGAATAAAAGATACAAGTGATTTTAAAAAACATACTTGTTTCAACTTCTTTGGTACATTGCTTTACTTGATTAGTAAATGAACAAGTGGGAGTCTCAACTTTACTAGAAGACATGGTGGAGTTCTTATGTCCAACTCCTCGTCCCTAACCAAAAGAACCTGAAAGATTTCATATTTCAAGTAATATACTTAGAAAAAGGTAGCAAGAGAGATCATTGTTCACATACACCCAAGAGGGAGGAATCTAAAAGGCTTGACAGACAGTCTTAAATATGTTTAACTATGTCATAAAGAATGACACAATTGATGTATGGTACTCATGGTTTCACTAGGCCTATGGGAAACTTTTGACATTCAAAATATGTTATTTATGCAATTAAAATCTCAACAATCATGAAAAAACTTACTTGTTTCAACTTCATGGATGTCTTGCTTAACTTTCTTGGCAGATGGATAAAATGAAGTATTAACTTTCATATACTCTTTCTCGAGAGACATGGATTTCTCATTTCTCGCTCTCTTTTCACGAATAGAAGGCATGGTAACTTTGGTAAGTTCTTGTTGTTGTCCCTTCTCAATAGTATCTGGAGAAAAGAAAAATTCATTGATAAATAGATAGAAGATATACATTGACGAGAGGATATGTGTATACTACAAAGTTTACCAGTTTCAACTTCTTGGATGTATTATTTAAATAGATCACTAGATTGAAAAAATAAATTGTTAGTTGGAACTTTTCCTTTTGTTGTCAAAGATTTAAGCCCTCGCCCTCGTCCTCTTCCAATTACCCTAGGAGCATCAAATAACTATCTGATAGTACTCTTCATAATTGATTTTATAACTAGTACATTAAGCTATCAAATTTAAAATCAATCTATTATTTATAACTTACAATATTTGGGTCAGTTTTAGTAACTACAGACACTTTCCAGTGTGTTCTATTAGTATTAAAAGGTAAACAATCTTTCACTTGTAATTCCGAATAGATTTCTCGAGTCGAATACAAATTCCTATATCTTCTCTCTTATTACTATCTTAATGCATGACCTGTGAGTGCCTCTGTTTAAGAGTAGGCCATTGTTTTCTCTTAAAACTGATCACCTTCGCTTTTGAGATCTTATCATGCAACAAACTTTAATATACTTCAAAAATAAATTGACCAGCTAATCTCGAAGAAGAAAAGTAATTCAAACAAGTAGTGTAACTCGAACAAATAAAATATAGAGAACAAGAAAAAAAGCCACAGAAAATGATGCGTAACTCAGATACAAGTAGACAGAATTCAGAGAATCAGTTAGAAAGAAAATGAAAGAATGCTTTAAACGAAACTGTAACTTAATGTGCAGCACCACAGGAATTCATTTATATTAGTTCTTTCAACCTTTAAAGAATCCAAGTTTCATCACATGCAAACAAAGATTTAAAGAATCAATGTTCCAAATGCAAACGAAGCTATCACTGCTTCAACCTTTTATATGCAGCACCACAAGAAGTCATTAATATTAGTTCTATTGCTTTTGACATAGTTCATCAACTTCAGACCCAAATGAAAATGTAACTCAATTCTTTAAGGACTGATCCGCTTCTTTTTTGGATCATATCACACTACAAAACTTAAAGTTCTTTAAGAAAATGATCAGCAGCTAGTCTAACAGAACAAATGTTCAACAAAGAAGAGATCTAACTCGAACAATACAAACAACAAACTGATTCACAAATGAAATCAAACAAGTAGTGTAACTCGGAGAAATCAAATAGAGAGAAGAAGAAAAAAACAGGTCCAGAAAATGAGGCTTACGTGAGATATGAACAAATAGAGAACAACTAATGATTCAGTTTTACAAGAACGAAAAAAATATAGTGCTATTTCTGGAACATATATTCTTGAAATATGTAGTTGTTTCTACCCACTATGTACATCATATACAAGAAGTAATTTGCATAAGTTATATGTCATACTTCATATTTCATCAGCTCGAGTTAATTTCATCGTAAAAATATGATCGATTCTTAATGAACACACTATACACTATGCTATAAGAAGAAAACAATCAATAGTTCAAATTTTGAGCAGAAAAAAAAAACCTCACAGAAAAGGATGTGTAGCTTAAATACAAGTAGATAGAAATTAGAGAACCAGTTAGAAAAAGATGAAAGAACGCTTTAAATGAACCTATAACTTAATGTGCAGCATCAAATGAAGTCATTTACATTTGCTCTTTCAACCTTTAAACCTTTGAAGAGTCCAAGTATCATCAGATGCAAACAATGCTTTAAAAAATCCAAGTTTCAGATGCAAACGAATTTATCACTCTTTCAACCTTTAATGTGCAGCACCACTGCAAGTCATTTACATTAGTTCTATTGTGTTTTACATAGTTCATCAACGTCAGACCCAAACAAAATTGTAACTTAATTCTTTAAGGACTAATCGCCTTCATTTTTGGGATCATATCACACTATAAAATTTAATTTTCTTTAAGAAAATTACCAGTAGCTCGTCTAACAGAACAAGAGTTCAAAAAAGAAGATATATAACTCGAACAATACAAAACACAAATCGACTTCCACAATGAAATCAAATCCCCTTCATTTTTGGGAACATATCACACTACAAAACATAATTTTCTTGTAGAGAATGACCAGCAGCTCGCCTGACAGAACAAGAGCTCAAAAAAGAAGAGGAATAACTTGAACAATACAAAAATCAAATTGACTTCACAATGAAATCATATCCCCTTCATTTCTGGGATCATATACACTGTGAAATGTAATTCTCTTTAAGAAAACGACCAGCAGCTCGTCTAACAGAACAAGAGTTCAAAAAAGAAGATATATAACTCGAACAATACAAACTTTAACTTTATAAAAAAAATAACTCGAACAATAAAATAACAAATCGACTTCAGAATGAAATCAAATCCCTTTAATTTTGGGATCATATCGCACTACAAAACTTAATTTTCTTTAAGAAAATGACCAATAGCTCGTCTAACAATAATGAACCTTGAGGATATACTTTTACTAACTACTTGCACAATTTGCAGGTACAGAAGACACAAACAAAATAATACAGAAATTGGTGCATAAGAAACGCAATACAGGGACAACGCAATACAAACAATTAGATATATAATTACAGACTCAAATTCTTCCAGTAGTAATGGTCTCTTTCTCGTCTTCTCAAGATTCCTAGGGCTAACTTTGACGTTCAGATTTTCGACACTTTCTTTCCCTACTTTGGAATTTCAATAGTAAGAAACACCAAAGTAATCAACTCCTTCTAAACCCGAAACAAAAATTCAATCAATTGACAAGAATATTGTTTTTAGTGCTAGATATTAGTAGAGAATAAGAAGGAAACTCGACTGTACAAAATTTGTACCTACACTTGACGAAATTGATATCGGAGAAATCTTCCGCTAAGCTCTTCAGTTGTTCAGCTTCCGCTCTTTAGTTCTTCGATCCTCAATTCTTCGATCCTTAGTTCTTTAGCTTCAGCTTTTCAGCCCTTCGAGAAAATCATGTTCTGGAGAAGAGAAGCTTCAACTCAAATCTTGATCAGTTCTTCAGCTCAGCTATGTTTTTCAGCTTCTTCTCTTCGATCTGCTATTCTGGAGAAAATCTTATTCTACAGACAAAAGAGTAAATCGTGTTCTATGAAAGAAGAGAAAGAGAAAAGCTTATATTAATGTTTTATTAATTATTTTTTTGGCCAATAAATATGGGAGGGAGAATTAAAAATGTTGGAGGGAATATAATATTTTAGTGAAATTTTTTAGGCCACACTTGTAATGTGTTGTTTTTATAATTATAAAAAATAGAACACTTTAAAAGTGTGGTCATATATGTAAATAGTTATTGCCATTTATTTCATATTATGAGAACGCTTATAAAGTGTAGCCAATACCATTAAAGAGTACGTTTTAAAAGTGTTGCCAATATTATCGTTGCCAAAAGTTAAAAATTTAGGCTACATTTTAAAAGTGTTCCCAAAAATATTTTAGACAACACTTTTCAAGTGTTGCTCAGATTTAGTGTGGTCGTAGGCCTAAAATGGTGTAGTGAAAGAAACATTATAAATGATATTAAATTACATATTTAAGATACAATTGTCTTTTTGAAAATATATTAATTAATAAATATATGTACTATGAAAAACTAATTGATTAATATTTTTCAAATTAGTTTAATTCAATAAAATTAATCACAAAAACTAAAACTACAAGATTTCTATGAACATCATGAAATGCATGTTTGACAAGAAAATCAAAATTATACATAAAATGTCATAAATTATTAAATTATTTGACAAAAAGATACTCTATCAAGTCTAACTAAAAAATAAATGACTTGCAATGTGAAGCCTCAAGTCAATACTATAAAAACAAATGAAACTGAAAATATAACATAAGTTCTAAAAAAAAAAAAGAAAGTTTGACATAATTGATAATGCTCTTATGTCAAATTTCAACATAACATAAGTCGATAATCTTATTCAACAATGAGTTCTACTTTAATTTAAAAATTAGAATACTAACAAAATTGTGCTAATGAAAAAAAAATGACATAAAAAATAGACAATATGGAAAAATGCATGAAATCATATGAAGTAAAGTTTGAGAATCGGAAAGAAATGATATATAAATCATATTTAATAAATAAGATAATAAAAATAAAAAGAATGAATTCAAAATAATAGGCATAAGAAATAAAATTTAAATCAACAAACAAAATAAATAAAAATAAAAATAAAAATAAAAATAAAAAACTTATAATTAAACCATGTAATTATGAACAATTCATACTGCTAGTTGAGAATTGGAGAGTGTAATTAAACGGTCAATTACACAATTATCTGTTGACCAAGTAATAACATAACCAACCAAATATCCCAAATAGTGTAATTACATCAAATCACATCAAATCCAATTACATGATGACTCTCCAGACAAACCCTTACATATTTTGTTTCGTGCTACAGTAAAACTGTTATAAATAATATAGGTTGGAACATGAAATTTCATTAATTTATAGAGATATTATTCTAATCGTTAAATTAATATTTACAAATTTAAAAAATGGTTTGAGATTTCATGAAACTTAATTTTGATTAATTAAAATCATTGTATCTTACAAATTTATGTATCATATTTATTAATGTCACATAAAGAGTTATTATACATAAAGTACATCGAATACATCAAAATCATTGTATCTTACTAATTTATGTATCATAGTTATTGACTTCACATAAATATTAAATTTATTATACATAAAGTAAAATATATGTTTATGATTCATTGTTAAATATTTTTTTAAAAATGATTCATTGTAAAGGAAAACAAGAATTCAATCATTCTTTGTAAAATCATACATAATTTTCATTATTTTTTAATAATCAATTATTATTCATTGTATTTTTATTAAAAACTTTTGATGTATTATAGTGAGAAAAAAAAACATATATAAGCAAAAAAGGAAATTTCTTTAAACCCTATCCAAAAATGGATTCTTATTTAAAAGGTGTCACAAAATCAATGACAGATCAAATATGTAAAACATTATGTGAGTATAAAAGAGATCATTCCACATGCACTCAAAAAGATTTACAGTTTTGGCTTAATGAAAACTTTCATTTGAAAGTTAGTCAAGGTACAATATCAATCACACTCAAACGATCAACTAAATATCTTTTGAATCATTTAGAAAAAGGAAAGGATAAAGTGACACATGACAGCAAAATATTCAGACATGGAGAAGATTGTTTATGAGTGATTTCTCCAATATGAAGACCGTGTAAATATAACAGGAGTTAATTCTGGAGAAGGCAATAGAGGTAATGAAACTTTTATATCCTCAACAAAATTATGAGCACAAATTATCTCTAGATTGGCTTGAAAAATACAATCTAAGACATGGTATTAAGTCATTTCATCATTTAAGAGAGAATAATTTAATTGATTTACAAGACATAATATATTAATTTCCTATGAAAGATGTTTTTAATATGGATGAAACTGATTTATTTTACAGGTTACAAGTTGTTCACTCTCTTGCTACAGAATAACTTGAAGGAAGAAAGCACGACAAAGAAAGGCGCACAACTGTTTTGTGTTGCAATGAAGATGGATCTGGAATAATCCTTTTTAGATTATTGGAAAATATGCTTAAAAATGTCAACATGAACAACTTGAATTATCACTATCGTGCAAACAAATTGATGAATACATTCGTTAGTTTGACCAGAAAATGCATGTAGACGTGTTTTACTTATGGTAGATAATTGTCCAACCCATAATAGAAATATTGAAAGACTACAAAATGTTGAATTGTTTTTCTTGCCACCCAAAATGACATTAAAAATTCAATCTTGTGATGTTGGGCAATAAGAGCTTTCAATGTATTATCGTAACATATTTTATCGTCGGATATTATAAGGCTATGAAGTAGGACAAACTAATTCAACAAAGATTAATGTTTTGGATGATATCAATTTTGCAATCCCTGCTTGAACAACAAATGTTCATCAAGAGACAATACCAAATTGTTTTCGACACTCCAAAATTCGTTCAGGGGATGCAATCTCAGAAAATTTGAATGAACCCACTTATAAAAACGTCATTCATAAATTTGAGGTCATGATTAATGATCTCGATTACCATAATAAAATGGATGTCAATAACCTGTTGGATTATCCGGGTGAAAGTGATACATGTTCAAAGGTCCAGATCTTAGAAGAAATTGTGGATACCATCGAAAAAACAATGTTGATGATGAAGCTGAAGATAATACCATACATTTGGAATTAATTACGTATAAGGAAACACTTATCGCATCTAGAACTCTTCACAATTTTATGGTGCAGTTCGAGAATACAGCTTTGGAGCTCTTGGATGCAATAAGAAAAATTAAAGATGAGCTTCAACTCGATTTATTATTTTTTTAAAAAATATTGAACACAATAGAATCATATTTATCTAAAGAATTGTTAATTTATGATATTAATGAGACCATATATTTAAATAGAGGTATTCTAAAATATATTATCCTATTATATTGAAATTAATGATTTTTTCCATTGACCAAAATTGAGATTGAGAAAAAAAATATTATTGAAAAAAATTATTAATTTATCGAGTATTAATTAACTAGTATAAATTTTATTGTATTTAATACGCTGCTTCTCACCGTTAAAACACTCCATTTTTCATCGCCTTCGTCAGATCTGGTTTGTCTCTTTTTAGGTATGTATCTCCTTCATCGTTGTCTGCTCAATGCATTTGGTTCTTCGTGTAATCTTGCCTCGTCGTCGATTTTATTTCCTTTTTTGTGTATGTTTGGAGGTATGTATATGTTTTCGTATTTGAGCTCCTTTTTCGAACTGAATTTGTTTTTTTTTTTTTTGTTTTTTTTAGAGGGTTTGTAATTTGTGGGTCTTAAAGCAGTGGTTTAGGGTTGAGCCACCCTTGAGGGAAGGTATATTGTGTTGTACGCACACATGCATTTCTTTGAATCTGCTATTTGAGATGAATTTAAGTGTTTGGGTATTAAACTTGACAATCAGGTTGTTGTTATGTGCAGAAGCCG
The DNA here is from genome assembly GCA_016801875.1 of Solanum sitiens. NCBI lineage: Eukaryota > Viridiplantae > Streptophyta > Magnoliopsida > Solanales > Solanaceae > Solanum > Solanum sitiens. The sequence goes on along the minus strand of JABWTJ010000049.1, from coordinate 537,883 downwards.
TCTATAGAAATTAAAATTAATATAGTTTCATCAAATTTTGTTCATTTGTATAAGCTGCTAATATGCTTTTTTTGCTTTTCTTTTTCTCTGCACAGTTACAGTTATGAAGGGAGCAGTGTCATTTGGTGACCAGGTGGAGATATCATCTGGTGACTCATCTTCCTCTAATACAGATGACCCGAAAACGGAAAGCAAATGGATGAAAAATACCATCACCATCGATCAACCTGTTAGCGAATTTGATTCTGAATGTAAGTGACATAATTCACAGAATTGTGGTTGTCTAGTGATTTTCTGAATCTACTTGCTGAACAAGTGTCTGCATATGTGTTGCTTTGTTACTTCCAAGTAAAAAGACAAAAAATTCTTCTCTTCATTAAGTTTGGGATTTATTGTGTAGGTAGAGAATTTTAATTGGGATGTTAGCATAATGTTGTGTCCTTTAATATTGAAGCTTGGAAATCGAAGATGGACCTAGGAATTTGACTATCTGGTCAAGATTTCACATCAAACTGTTGATTGCTGAAAGTTGCATTAGCAAGTAGTTCATGCATAAGTAAAGATTGGTAGAATGTTACGTAGAATGAATTTGTTAATTCCATCTTACATCTTTCCCACAGTTTGTCTTACAGTTTTGGGTGTTATGGCATTCTGTAATGAAGTTCAAATACGCTGGATCTTTTTAATATGAAGCTTTTATGCTAAACATATATCATCTAATAGCTCTTCGGTTCCACTTGTTTAATGTAAGCTAAGAGCATCCCAATAGAAGTGATTTCAAATATAGTTTGTAAACAGTTTGATATTCCGTCCTAAAAAATTGTATTATCTATGTTTAGAATATGCGCAAAAGGTGAACTTCCATTATTTCCTTTGATTAAGTAAAGTGTTTGTTGCACTAATGGTATCAAGAAGATGTAATACAAGTAGAAGATAAACTTGGTAAATCCCTTATACAGAAAAACAGGAATCTAACCAAAACTATAAAAGTTTGCTGCTGATCCAGAGTAAGAGGGCTAATAAAATCTAAAAGGGGGATAATTGCGTTTTGTCTCCTTTGAACTATGCTGCCATGCACATACCTTCTGTGATAGCTTTCAGCCACCTCATTTCATCTTGCCGGTCAGTTTTAGTTCTTTTCAGTGGATTTTCTCAGTGGCAAGCACTGTTTCTCTTCAATCATTTTCTAGTGACTGAGTAGAAACCAGTGTTGTGGACGACGAGAGGCGACAAAAGGCGACAAGGGCCTGCCTCGCCACGCGGCGAGGCGAGCGGCGAGGCGCTTGCCTTTTTGAATCAAGGCGCCAATTAATACCAAAAATTAAAAATATTTAATTGCATATTTTATCCAAAATCTTAATAGTAATAACACATAGTAGCAAATATTCAATTCAAAAACCAATAGTAGATACTAAAAAGTCTAAAACTTTAAAGACCAAATAATTCAAAATACAATAAACTAAAACTTTAAAAGTCTATTCTTCTTCAAAATTATCCAACTCTTGAAGATCAAAATCCTCTACATCATTATATTGCTCTTCATCTTCTTCCTCCTCGTATTCTTCATCAATTAGTGTCCGAGTCCTACTTGAAGATGAACTTGTAGATGTACTTTCTACTCCTTTGCCCTTGTCAAGTGCTCTTGATCTTGAAGAAAGTCCCCTAAGATGATAGATACTCTCATCCGCTCCAATTGCCGTAGCAACACTACCCCAAGAGAAGAGAGTCAATCGAGAGAGAGAGAGTCGCGATGGAGTATGGAGTTTCAGAAATTTCAAAAGTAAAAAAAAACAACCTAATTTTGACTAATATTATTAAGTCAAATATTTTTAATTAAAAAGGCGGCGCCTTTTCTGTCGCCATTGCAGCGCCACACCTCGCCTTTTTACTATCGCCTCGCCTCGGCAGAGAATGGCGAGGACCCATCGCCTCGCCTCGCCTCTCGCCAAAGGCGAGGAGGCGCTCGCCTTTTGTAACACTGGTAGAAACTCATGGCTTTTTTACAACATGGGGGAAGATACCATTTATTACCATGCCAGTTTTGAATCTTTTGAGATCAGGCAAGTCTTTCTCGAAAATCAGAACGTTGTTCGAATGTGTCAAACCTAAGTTGCTCGGACTCTGCGAAAATGACGCCGGACCCGTGTCGGATCCTTCAAAGTTCCACTATATTTGGAGGATCCGACATGCACTTGTCGACATTTTGGAAGAGTCCGAGCAAGATGGTGTCAAACACAACAAAAATTCATAGAGGCGAGTAATTTTAAGCCTTACAGTTATGGAGTGGGTTGGTCATGTAATTAATACATTATCCAAGGAACAACTGTTGACAATCAGATGATGGAAAATAAGGGACCATTTCATCTTACAAGAGGGGTTGCTAGGATGATAAACACCCTTCACCTCCAACCCTAAGGTTGTGGATTAAAGTCACCAAGGGAGCAAAAGAGGTGGGAGTTCCTAGGGAGGGGTAAAAAAAAGGGACCATTGTGGTGATTTTTTCTGCACTCTTTAAAGCAATGAATATGGAAGGTACATCAGTTTTATTGCAATATAAGGGGGTAGTCAAGCGGTAATTATTACTCCAGAGGTGACATTTAATGCTGGATGGTCGGATGTAGACCAGAAAATCACAAGATTCATAAATGCTTCATGACACCTCTTCTAGTGATGCAGAGCACGTATGGGAAACAAAAGGGACACAGGCATCAACATTCAAATTGACGAGCTCCAGGATCTCCATTCCTGGAAGCTCTAGGATCGCCGAAGTAGACACAAGGAATCTGTTTATTCTTGATCTAAAAGTTGAATCCTCTGACCTGGACCAACTAAAAGAGTTACCTTGTCACATGCAAATAAATAAAGTGGTGCTTATCAATAAACTCCGGAAACTCCTTTATGGCCCTCGACACCACCCAATACCCAAACCTCTCCTTCGGGAATGGAGACGAGAATCGAACTCCTTTGCTTCCCCTCTTTGAGATCATCTATCTCTTTTTCTCTAACCCATTTTGCTTCTTTTTCAATTTCTCGTAGCGATTTTAACATCTTATCCTTTTAAGGTATTTCTTTCCTACCCAACTAGACATGTCTTGCCCTACCTCAAAGCAAGCCAATAGCAGTGCATCAACTCCTGGAACGCCATTACAGCCACTTCCAGAGGCAGTTAGCCTTTATCTTTTTTTTTCGTGGTGCAAAAAGATATTCTTGACTGCATATTAATTGAAGTACCTACTTCATCAGAGATCCCAATTTTCTCGTCTATCCTGTATGTTGACCTTCCCTTCTCCGTCTCTTTCCCTTTTTCTGCAGCTTATGTCCAGAACACAACGACCAGCTACCAGAGAGCCTGCTCATTGAGTGTGCACAAAGAGAATGCGGAAGGACATTTAAGCTCCTCACAGTTTTCATATCTCTTATTTCATCATTTTGCTTCCAATTGCTAATGCACATAGGTTTTTTCTGTTTGTTCATTCTTGATTTTGGATCTGTATGAGTATTAAGAGAACTTGATTTTGGATCTGTATAAGATTTAACAACAATGGAGCATTAACTTCTATCGGGCTGAAAATGATGAATAACTTATTCTCTTCTTTCAAACAAGTTTCCTGCATCCTTGAAAATGGTAACGAAGTACAGATAATTTTAGAATTAGGAGATTTTCATAAAATGCAAATGCTGCATCTGGACAACAGTTATGCTTGCTTGTATTGCTTTTGTTTTTCTTCTCCATTAAATAGATCATGAGACAATTAGTATACTTCGATTCAAGAAGTCCTTTCAGAAGAAGAAAATGTTATTACTTATAAAATGAAAGAAGAACAAAAGACGCTACTTTGCATCAAGAAACTCTATTGCCAAACAACAATTGAGTTTCAATTGGGATGAGAAGAAGGGCTGGTGGAGAGGGGAAGCAAAAGAGGAGGTGTACGTATTTATTTTTTGAGGATAGTGGAGGTGTACTAATTTTTTGTGTGGTTAGTCAAAAATGAGAAAATTAGATGGGAAAGTTTACAAGACACCCATCCATGTCAATTTTTTAGCCTCGTCAAATTAGGAAGATAAGGTGTATATCTAATTTGCTTCCTTGTGATCTGTACCAATTGACGGACAATCTCTGGCTAGAAGTAGCTTTCATTTAATAGAAGCTGGATGTCCAAGGAAAATTCACATGGACAAATCTCTGTTCAGTTCAATTAAAACATCTCCTTTATGATGTCAAAGCGCAAGTCTGAGAGGTCTCTTTGATGATGGTAATGATTCTCAAATGAGTTACTTTTCTGTTTTGTGAGTACGAATATTGTTTCAAAGATTTTATGTTCAAGTCTTGTTTCAAACTAATTGACGCATGAGTACAGTGCAAGGTTACGATGTATCTTTACTTAATTCCTATCACTAGTCTTACACTCTCTGTATTACAGATTCAATCTTAAGAAGAGCAAGAATGTACCAAGAGTACATGAAGGTGGTCCCTATGCCCACACAGCGTGGCTTTGTTATCCCTTTCACCTCATGGGTTGGATTGGCTGCATCCATGAAGGAGTTATATGGGCAACCCCTACATTACTTGACCAATGTCCACATGAAGAAGTGGGATTCAATGAGGTTTGGTAGTGATGATGAAGATGTTCCATTAGATACCATCATCGATCCTAGCAAAGCTGAAGCAACCATCTGGCTTATTGAAGAAGTTCACAGGTCTACATCATCTCATCATTACATAGCTAGACTTTGGTTTGCTGATCCAATGTATCATATCCATGTTGATGCAATTTTCCCTAAGCTGCAGAATTCATCAAAATAGATTCTTTCCCAATCTATCTTTGATCGACTTGGAATCCCATCTCCATCACTCTTTCCCAAACAACCATGTATGTAAAAAAAGTTGCAGATCATATGAATGCTTTAAGTTATCTCCTCATTTCATTTGTCTGATGCAGTGAAAATATGGGCTATGTAGTGAAATTGCGCTTCTGAGATATGTGGTGAAGCAGAAGTTCTATTGCGTCTTTGCGGTTGTCAACTTGAGATAAATGGAATACACCTATGAGCAGTGGAGTAGTTAAGAAGATATGAGTTCAAGTTAACCCAACTTTTCGACACAGTTTCGGCATAGAAATATGTTCGAAAACCCATATTTTACATTAAGTTAGATATATGATATTGTGTACACTGAAGTTAAACATTGAACAGCATGTATGAAACACTTGTATCTAAGTACATTTTATAGATAACAAGTGACAGACGTAAGATCGACAAAAAACCTATGATTAATCATATATCTCACACACACACACACACACACACACACACATATATATATATTGGAAAAGGAAATATCAGAAAAGGGCCTAAAATATTCTCGAAGTATTGAAAATGGTACAAAATTATCCTCCATTCACCTATTGGCTCCAAAATACCCTTCCCACCCACCTATTGACTCCAAAATGTCCTTGTTATCCACCTTTGGGTTCAAAATTGACCAATTATTTGACGATTTTAAATTTAAACTATTTAAATATTTTTTTAAAATACGTGGCGTTCAACTATTTGTTATAATTTAACTTATTAATATAATTTATAAATCAATCCACTACCCACCCATTACTAATTAAACCCCACCAAATAATAAACCCGTCACATTACTAACACTTTGTTTGGATCATTGTTACCTATTGTTTCATAATGTATTGTATTGTATTGTACTCTATTGTACTGTATTGTATGGTAGATACAATGTTTGGCTAGACTGTATTGTTTGTTGTTGTTTAATAACATTTTAATTGTTTGGTTTGATCGTATCGTACTGTATTGTAATTTATAAATTTACTAAAATATCCTTAATTATTCTAGGGTATTATTCTAGGGTATGAGGTCTGATTAGATTTAAATAATTAAGATAAAGGGTAAAATAGTATTTTGAAATATTATGTAAATATATAATTGGAAAAAGAAATTAAGCAACAATGGAAACACACCAAATTGGTTGTTCCATAAAATAGGGATTTTCATTGTTACGTAACAACGAAATTTAACAATACAATACAATACATTTTAAGGAACAATAAAAACAAATATTGTAGGTATAGTAACGATAAAATACAATACAATGGATAACAATGATCCAAACATAGTGTAATGCAACAACAGGAACGCTATTGCCAATGAGTGTTTTTAAAATTGAAGCTAAAATATCTATAGAAGTAAATTATCATACATTCAAGTGTCTAAATAAAAATTACCGATAAACTTAAAAGTCTTACTATGTTCATTTTAATTATTCTTTCGTCTCAATTATGTGATTTTACTTCATAGATAACTTTTTTAAAAAATAATATATTAAAGGTTTTAAAACAATCATAAATATTTATAAAATTATATTTAAAAAAGTGCACGAATTAATTTAGGATGTACTACTTCTTTACCTTTAATCATAAATTTCGAATTCAAGTTTGAAAGACAATCCTATTGAAACTGTTCTCCTAAACAAGCGGCTCAACCTAAATTTGATTGGGGCTTTGATTCAAACTTGAATAATTTTTGATCATTTTCAGAAATTTATAATTTTGTCGTGTTTTAGTAATGTTTATGGCTATTTTGATATTATAATTGGTTTATTAATTGGGTGGGGTTTAGTTAGTAATAAGTGGGTAGTGGGTTGATTTATAAATTAAATTAATAAATTAAATTATAACCAATAGTTGAGCGCCAAGTATTTAAAAAAATATTTAAATAGTTTAATTATAAAATAGTTAAATAAGTGGTCAATTTTGAATCCAATTGTGGATGAGAAGGGCATTTTGGAGCCAATAGATGGATGAGAAGGGCATTTTGGAGCCAATAGGTGGATGGAGGATAATTTTGTACCATTTTCAATACTTCGAGGGTATTTTAGGCCTTTTTCCGTATATATATTTTACATTAAGTTAGATATATGATATTGTGTACACTGTAGTTAAACATTGAACAGCATGTATGAAACACTTCTATGTGCAAATGACAAAGTACATTTTATAGATAACAAGTGACTGACATAAAATCGACAAAAAGACCTATGATTAATCATATCTCTCTCTCACACACCGAAATATATATATATATATATATATAATTCTGATTTTTATGAAAAGTTGTGACTTTTATGAAAAATTTAACTTTTATGAAAGATTGTAATCTTTTCGAAGAGTTGTGACCTTTCCAGTAAGGTATAATAAACATTTGTTCACACAACCCCTTTTTGTGTATAAATAGAGGGGTTTCCTCTCATTTAAAACAATAAAAATTCTGAACTTCTTATTCTTTTGCACAATTAAATATTTGATTTTGAACTACTTTTTCTTCTTCTTTTGAACAATTAAATATTTGATTTTGAACTACTTTTCTTCTTCTTTTGCACAATTAAATATTCGTATACTTTGCTCATATTGAGTGACTCACTGACATTATTATTTTTGTTTCATTACACTGGTTGATTCACCTGAGAGTATCTATTTCTTTAATCCTCGGGTACTAGAGGAATGATTTTCTTACGGAGACATTATGTATTCAGTGAGTTCAATTTTTCCTTTTTGTTTCATTCTATTGTTAGAAATCCTGGTATGTTTTTTTTTACAGTTATTAATTTATGCTTATGATTTAATTACTGTTTTTGAGTAAATGTTTTAAACTTTGTTGTTTATGTTTCTGTGAAATTATTGTTATAAGTATTTGTTAGTAAATACTCTATGTAAATTCAACAACAGCAGATTCACAAATAACTTTTTACAGAAATATTTTGTTGTTGTCATAGTAATGTTAATATACTTCTCAATGCTCTCAGGCACTAAGATCGAGGAAAACTTTTTCTTAGCCTGCCTTTAGTCAGCTCTTGATTTCTTTCCTTTTTTTTTTTTTTGGGGGGGGGGGGGTTCCTTCTCCGGGATATGGCCGAAGTTAATGCACTAGGGGAAAACATCATTTACTACAATGTTGGATTCAAATCATATGAGATCACTAAATGCCATTTAGGAGCAGAAACATGGTACGAGTGGTTTGGACGCAGCAGAAAATTAATGAGGAGAGTTACAGTCAGTAACAAAACTCTAAAATGGTTGGTATCAATTTTTATTGAAGCTTCAAAAACACAGGGGAAAAAGATGGAAGACAAGGGACCATTATTCAGAGCTCTTTTGTACTCTCAAGTACAATGAAAATGGAAGATACATTAGTTTCATTGCACTTCAAGGACAGAAAAAGTCCATAATTATTACACCCGAATGCTATCACAAAGGAGGATGGAGCAATATTGCCCACAAAATAGCGAAATTCATATATACAACAAAGGAGGCAGAACAACCCAAAACAGCAACAACAAGCAAGATAACAAAATCCTTCAAAGAGGTCTGCAACACAAACAAATGGGCAACAGAGGCATCAAAGAAGGCACATTTACAGACAACAAAGAGCAACATAAGCATTACATGAGACACCACAGTGTCGGAAAAGGATCTCTTGAACAGATGCCTGGTGGGAAGATTTCAGATCTCGTCATAGAAAACCGAAACCCCAACACTAAATGAGGTAAAAAAATAGGCATGCAACACATGAAGGTAGCCGACAGTCCCAATGTTTTTGCCATGAATGATGGAATGTTCCTTTTTGAGCTCCCCTCCAAGAAAATTGTGGAACACGTACTGAATGCAATTTGAAGCTGGAAGAAGATGAACTTGTCACTCGAATGGTGGAACCCAACCACAGGATGATGGCCAGAAGAAATCACCAGAGATTGGGTGTGGATAAGAATTCTAGGGGTACCACTGTGTCTGTGGTCACAGAACATCCTCGAACATATCGTAGAGTAGTGCGGTGGCTAATCGAGACAGAGGATGAAGCCTCTCTGAAAAACCATCTGCATTGGGCAAGAATCAATGTGAAAGGAGACGGGAAGTTGATCCCGCCGGAGATAGACGTAGCCGGTGGAGGCATGGTGTTCACAATCCCGATATGGGTGGAAGCTCCAATCACTTTCAGAGTAGAGAAGGAGAAGACAGAGGTCGGGGCCTCTAAACCAGTGGGTAATCAGAAGTAGAGACCTATTTTGATGAAAGACTTTACTTTTGGAGAGACTAGTCACGTAGGTACAATAGGAAGTAAGGAAAATTCAAATAAAATGGCACATGGAGGTTTAATAAAGGGGAAAGGGACATTATGGGCTGTGGCAGGCAGGGTAAAAGAAAATTTGGGCCTACACTTAAGCCCAAATAATTTTACAATCCAGGAGACAATTAAAATAACGCAGAAGTAAGATATAACGATGGAAACAGAAATTCAAGCCAATATCTCTCATCTTAACACTGTAAGTGCAGAGATGGAGATTTTTGAAGGGGAGAAAGAAATTTCAAATGATCAAACCGACAATCCAGCAGACAAGTCAGTAACAACAGGCTCGAAACAAGCGATGAAAATGAGATCTTAGTCACACAGGCAGATGATCAACTTCAAGTGGTGAATCGCATTGGAGAAGAACCAACCCCACTGAGAATGAAATTACCAGCAGAGGAGAGTGAACAAATAGAAAACATGACTGAATGGATTGAAGAGTATATAATCAAGCTAAGCATAAAATTTGGGGTAGATGTCAAAGGGTGTGAGAAGAAGGCAAAGGAGCTATTCATGAAAATAGACAGCAACAAGCAACACAACAGAGATATGCACGTCACAGTAAAGAAGAAAGGGGTAACAAAATTGAAAAGGCTAGAAATTGACAGTAAATTCTGGAGCTATGTGTGACGTCCCGCCACAATTCCAGCCTGATTTCGCGTTCGGAAAGGGGCAGATTGTTCTAGAGTTGTGCGGAGAACTCTAGAACCTTTTGGAATCCTCAAGAAGGCTAGAGAAGGTCCCAAAGTAGTGTAAAATTTTCTAGAAAGGGGACCAAAGTGTAAATATTTTAGGGACTTGTAAAGTAAATATTAATTGCACTTTAGTCCCTAGGAAGTAGTATAAATAGAAGTGCCCCTCATTTGCAAAGGCACCAACCAAGTTGTAAGCATTCTCCAAGTATAATACAAAGCCTTCTTCAAAAGATCTCTTTTGTTCTTTCTAAGTCTTTTCAAAGCATTATCTTAGTGTTCCAAGTCTTAAAGGCTTCCTTGAACTTCCAAGATCTTGAAAGATTAGTGAGTAAGTCGTCAAGGGTCGCACGGAGTCTTAGAAAATACTCTAAGTCCGTGACAACGTAGTATCAGGGCCAGGTTTGATACTAAGGGAATGGCTACCGAAGGAGACATAAACGGCACTAGCACCACCAACGTTCGTATGGATGGTGGAAAAAAAACCCTAAAGGGTAAGAAACATCAAAAGGGTAATTAGGAGGTGCTGCCCGAGCCTACACCTAGCGAGGCACTAACATCTCATCCACCATCGACTGTCGAAGCAAGTGATGATGAATTGGGAGAAGACGCCATACACGTCACCACTGGAGAAGAATGGGTCGCAAGGGTGGAAGTGGCAAGGCAGGCCGTGGAGATATTAGGCCGGCGCATTAATGTGGTCGACAAAAAGTTCAAGACCCTTGAGGACTTCACCCTTGAGGAGAACGAGAACATCCGTAAGGAGTTAGAGGGTCGCCAGCGGGCCGAGTTCGAGATGAAGGAGGCCATCACTTCCTTAGAGTGTCGGCTTATGGAAGCGCTTAGCACGATCGAGACGCTGAAGGACGAAATGAAAACACTCAAGAAAGGTGTGGAGGTTGGAGGATCTACATCACCCGACTGTGATAGGGAGGCCAGGGTCGAGGCTTCCAAGTCACCCATATTCAAGAGCATCCATGACGCTCAAGAGGTGGAAAACTTTCTATGACACTTGGAGAATTACTTCAAGTGTAGTCAGGTGAGAAGCGACGAGAATAAGATCAACACTGTCGTGTTGTATCTATCCGAGATGGCTATGCTATGGTGGAGGTGCAAAGAGTCCGAGATTGGGAAGGGGACATGCACCATCAACATGTGGGAGCAATTCCGCGAAGAATTTAAGAAATCCTTCTTCCCTAACAATGTCGTGTACGAGGTTAAGCGCAAGTTCTAGGAATTGAAGCAAACGGGAAGCATTTGGGTGTACGTGAAGGAATTCACAACTCTAACCCTTGAAATTCCCAACCTCACAGACGAGGACCTCTTGTTCCACTTCATGGACAGACTGTAGAATTGGGCCAAGACGGAGTTGGAGCGGCGACAGGTCAAGACCATAGATGAAGTCATTACACAAGCCGAGTCTTGACGGACTTCAAGCATGAACGACATGACAAGGCGAACGGCAGGAATACAAAAAGTAGTCATGCCAAAGGTAGGGGAGACCGTGGCCAAGGCAAGGAGCAGAAGGCACACCCCAATCAGCACGACTCCCACAAGCCGGACAGCAAGAGGTTCGGGCGCCAGAACTACATGAAGAAACGGGCGCAGACCAACAAAGGAGATTGCTGCTACATATGCGGTAGACCGCACGGTTATGCCAGGTGCCCCGAGATGAAGAACCTTGATGCTATCCTATGTGAACAGAAGGAGAAGGATGCACAAGAGCAAGAGCAGGACGCGGGCACGACGCAGTTGGGCATGGTTGGATTGTGCGGTGCGATAGCCAAGCAGACCGAGAAGCCAGGAGACTTCAGCACACAGTATGTAGACATCTCCATAAATGGACGACCAGCTCGTGCCATGGTAGACTTCGGGGCCGAAGCAAACATCATGACCAAGACGACAACAGAGAGGTTAGGGCTGAAATATGTGCCAAGCAATACCTGCCTCAAGACTGTTAACGCCCTACCGACTCCCGTGTGCGGGGTCGCCCAAGGAGTAAGCATCACATTGGGGAAGTGGCAAGAAAAGACAAACTTTACCGTCGCTCCTCTAGATATATTTGACATCATTCTCGGGCAAGAGTTCTTCCAGCGCTGCCACACGATGATCGACCCGTACCTCCAACGACTCATGGTCATGGAGCGAAGGGTCATGCATGGTACCTCTAGTCAAGGTGCCGAGGAAGGAAGGACACGCCCACTTATCAGCCATGCAGATTGTGAAGGGCCTAAAGAAAGGAGAACCGACGTTCCTAGCTACCATTGCAAGTTCGGGAGAAGATAATGGTACTATGGAGTCCTTGCCACCGATCATAGAGAAAGTCCTTGAAGATAACAAGGATGTGATGCAGGATGAGCTGCCGAAGGTTCTACCACCGAGGCGCGAGGTAGATCACAAGATAGAGTTGGAGGTTGGAGCCAAGCCACCTGCACATGCACCTTACCGCATGGCTCCACCCTAATTAGACGAGCTAAGGAAACAGTTGAAGGAGCTCCTCGAGGCCGGTCACATCCGTCCATCCAAGGCACCTTATGGCGTGCCAGTACTGTTCTAGAAAAATAAATCTGGGTCATTGCATTTATGCATCGACTATCAGGCGCTCAATAAGGTCACAATTAATAACAAATATCCCATCCCGCTAATTGCAGATTTGTTCGATAGACTTGGGCAAGCCAAGTACTTCACCAAGATGGATCTCCGAAAAGGCTACTACCAAGTGAGCATCTTGGAGGGGGATGAGCCGAAGACAGCGTGCGTGACAAGATATTGAGCATACGAGTGGTTGGTAATGCCTTTCGGCTTAACCAACGTACCCGCCACCTTTTGCACGCTGATGAATAAAATCTTTCACCCCTACTTAGACCAGTTAGTGGTGGTGTACTTGGATCACATAGTCATCTATAGCAACACCTTAGAGGAGCACGTGGAGCACTTGAAGAAAGTCTTCCAAGTCTTACGAGAGAACCAGCTCTATGTCAAGTGGGAGAAGTGCAAGTTCGCCCAACACGAGGTGCACTTCTTAGGCCATGTTATAAACCAAGGGTAACTACGGATGGACGAGACAAAGATTCAGGCGATCCAGGAGTGGGAGGCGCCCACAAAGATGACCGATCTACGATCCTTCCTTGGACTCGCGAACTACTATTGCAGGTTCATCAGTGGATACTCCGCTAAAGCCGCTCCACTAACCGAGTTATTGAAGCAGAATAAGCCGTGGGTTGGAGCGAGAAATGCCAAAAAGCATTCGAAGGTCTCAAGGCCACTGTAAGAGAAGAACCGGTCTTAATGCTGCCCGAATTCAACAAGACCTTCGAAATACATACGGATGCATCAGACTTTGCCATTGGGGGAGTCTTAATGCAATATAGACACCCAATAGCATTCGAAAGCCGCAAGCTAAACGAGACCGAACGGCGTTACACGGTGTAGGAGAAAGAGATGACGGCCATTGTACATTGCCTACGCACATGGAGACACTACTTACTAGGCTCCAAGTTCGTGGTCAAGACCGATAACGTGGACACTAGCTACTTCCAGTCACAAATGAAGATCACTCCGAAGCAAGCTAGATGGCAAGACTTTCTAGCCGAGTTCGACTACATCTTTGAGTATAAGCCGGGAAGAGGCAACGTTGTGGCTGACGCACTAAGTAGGAAATCCGAGCTTGCTGCCATCACTACAGCTCACTGTGAAATTGAAGATGCAATCAAGGATGGCATGCAACACGATCCAGAGGCCAAGAAGCTGATGGAATTGGTTGCTTAAGGCAAAACCAGGCGCTTTTGGGTAGAAGATGGCTTCTTGATCACTACCATTCGGAGGGTCTATGTACCCAAGTTCGGGTCTATCAGGCAGCGTATCATAAAGAAAAAGCCACGACACACCGTGGGCTGGGCATCTAGGGCAGCGAAGTACGAGGGTGCTGATCGAGGCTATTTACTTCTGGCCACGCATGGGGGATGACATCGAGTGCTATGTGTAGACTTTTCTTGTGTGCCAACGAGACAAGGTGGAGCAAAGGCAACCGAGAGGGTTACTATAGCCACTACTCATAGCAGAACGCCCATGGGAGAGCGTGACTATGGACTTCATCACTTCCTTGCCGAAGTCCGACGGGTTTGGTACTATCATGGTCGTAGTGGACAGGTTTTCAAAGTATGCTACCTTCATGCCCACCACAGTCGGTTGCACTACAAAAGAGGATGCTCGATTATTCTTCAAGAACGTGGTGAAATATTGGGGGTTACCGAGACATATCATTAGCGACCGATACCCCCGCTTTATCAGGAACTTTTAGAGAGAGTTGTTCGAGATAATTGGCACGGAGCTTCACTTATCTACAAGTTTCCACCCGCAGACCGACGGCCAGAACGAACACGTCAACGCCCTACTAGAGTGTTATCTCAGGTACTATATTAGTGCGCATTAGAAGGATTGGGCCAAACTCCTAGATATGGCGCAATTTTCCTAGAATTTTCAGAGGAGTGACTCCCCGGGCGCACACATTTTGAGTTGGCGAAAGGCCAACAACCCCAAACTTCGCATTCATTGCCGACTGCTTTTGAGGGTAAGAGTTTGGGTGCCTACCATATTGCCAAGAGATGGGAGGAACATCTTGACACTGCCAAGTCCTACTTGGACAAGGCAGCCAAGAAGATGTTCGCGGACCGCAAGCGTCGTCCCACAGACTATAAAAAAGGTGACATGGTCTTGGTAAAATTCAACCTAAGATAGTTCAAGGCACTAAGAGGAGTCTATCAAAACTTATTGCGCAAATATGAGGGTCCGTTCAATATTGTTGCCAAGGTGGGCAAGATATCGTACAAGTTGGAGTTACCTCCACACTTCAAGATCCATCCAGTGTTTCATGCGAGCGTTCTCAAGCCATACCATGAAGACAAGGAGGATCCTAGCCGGAACCGATCACAACGGGCACCCATTACTGTCACCGCCTCACATGATCGAGAGATTGAGGCTATCATAGATTATCAAGCCAAACGGAAGCGAGGTCAACAAGCCAGCGCCGTGTTCCTTGTGCATTGGAAGGGACAAACTCCAGAGAAGGCCACATAGGAGAAATATGAAGATTTGTGGCAGTTCAAGGACAAAGTCCAGGAGTTTTTATAGCAATGCGCCGCGGTCGTTGCATCATCAGGTGGGGGAGAGTGTGACGTCCCGCCATAATTCCAGCCTGATTCTGCGTCCAGAAAGGGGCAAATTGTTCTAGAGTTGTGCGGAGAACTCTAGAACCTTTTGGAATCCTCAAGAAGGCTAGAGAAGGTCCCAACGTAGTGTAGAATTCTCTATAAAGGGGACCAAAGTGTAAATATTTTAGTAACTTATAAAGTAAATATTAATTGCACTTTAGTCCCTAGGAAGTAGTATAAATAGAAGTGCCCCTCATTTGCAAAGGCACCAACCAAGTTGTAAGCATTCTCCAAGTATAATACAAAGCCTTCTTCAAAAGCTCTCTTTTGTTCTTTCTAAGTCTTTTCAAAGCATTCTCTTAGCATTCCAAGTCTTAAATGCTTCCTTGAACTTACAAGATCTTGAAAGATTAGTGAGTAAGTCATCAAGAGACGCACAAAATCTTAGCAAATATTCTAAGTCCGTGACATATGGCTCTAGAAGTAAGGGTGGATATCTACCTATAACTGATCAATAAATTTGAGAATTATTTCGTGGAATGTGAGGGGGTTAAGTTGTAGTAGAAAGAGGGGAATATCCAGGAATATACTTAGATCTTGGAAGGCTGACATTGTTTGTCTCCAAGAAACCAAATTGAGAGGGGATATCACAAACATACTGAAGGAAGTATGGGGTGGTAGGTGGGTTGATTTTGTGCAGTTGCAGGCTAGTGGAACCAGAGGGGGTGTAGTGATTATGTGGGATAAAAGGAACTGGGAGGGAGTAGAAAGCAGTGTGGGGATGTACTCTGTCACTTGTAGATTCACTGGGAAGAGCCAAAACCTAAATTGGCACTTAACAGGAGTCTATGCACCAAATGGTCGAGTGGAAAGGGAGGATACTTATGGTGAAGTAGGTGCTGCTAGGAGTCTGTGCTCAGGGCCGTGGGTCCTATGTGGGGACTTCAACACCACTAGATATCCATCAGAGAAGAAGAGATGCCTCAGAATTAATAAAGCAATAACAGACTTCTTTGAATTCATAGAGGATATGGAGTTAAGAGACATGGAATTGAAAGGGGGTAAATATACATGGATAAAAGGGGATAGAAAAGATATTGCAGCTAGATTAGATAGATTTCTAATATTAGAAGAACTGGACAACTCCTTCAAGAATGTCAAACAGACAATCTTACAGATGGTTACATCAGATCACTCCCCTATCATGTTACAATGTGGTGAATGAAAGGCCTCCAATTCTTACTTCAAATTTGAGAATTGGTGGCTTTAAACAAAAGGATTCAAGGAAAAAATCAAGACATGGTGGGAGTCTTTTCCTAGCAATGGAAGACCTGACTTTGTTCTGATCTCCAAATTGAGGGCATTGAAGTATAAACTAAAGGAGTGGAGTAAATCGACTCAAGGGAATCTGGGAATTCTGAAACAGCTTGTGCTGGCACAATTGGTAGATCTGGAGGAAATTTATGAGCATAGAATGTTGCAAGAAGAAGAAGTAGTATCCAGAATGACACTTATAAATGAATTTGAAGAAATTGCAAAGAAAGAGGATATAGCTTGGAGACAAAGGTCTAGGGTAACATGGATTAAGGAGGGGGATAGAAACACCAATTTTTTTCACAAAACTGCAAATGCACACAGAAGGGCAAATACAATAGACAGGTTAAAAGTGGGTGAGGTGATGAAGGAGGATCCAGAGGAGATAAAAAATGAAATAGTGGGCTTTTATGAGAACTTGTACGCAGAAACATAGAAGTGGAGACCCCAATTAGAAATGGTGAACTGCCCCAAAATTAATGCAGAGAATAGGTCCATGCTAGAGGCTTCTTTTGAACCACAATAGATCCTAGAAAGCATCAAGGCATGTGCTTGGGATAAAGCTCTTGGACCAGATGATTATTCAAGAATTTTCAAGCAATATTGGGATGTTATCAACTTAGATCTGGTTGGAGCTATTCAAAACTTTAATGAGAAATGTTTTTTTGAGAAGAGCTTGAATGCAACATTTGTAGCCTTGATCCCAAAGAAGGTAGATGCTGAGGAACTAAAAGACTACAGGACCATTAGTCTTATTGGGGGAGTATACAAGATCATTGCAAAGCTTCTAGTAGAGTGACTCAAGAGGGTGATACATAGCCTAGTGGATAGACATCAGATGGCTTTTATCAAGGACAAACAAATTATGGATGCCGTTTTGATAGCTAATGAATGCATAGAGACCAGAAAAAAGAGTAATAAGACAGGAATTGTATGCAAGCTGGACATACAAAAAGCTTATGACTTCTTAAACTGGGACTTTCTTATACAAATGTTGGAAAGTATGGGTTTTGGGGCAAGGTGGATAAGATGGATAAAACATTGTATTGGCACTGTCAGGTTCTCTATACTTGTGAATAGAGTACCCACTAGCTTTTCCCCTGCCAAGAGAGGCCTGAGATAGGGGGATTCTCTTTCCCCATTTTTATTCATCTTAGCTATGGAAGGAATGAGTAACCTCATTAATACAGCAAGGGTAAAGGGGTGGATCAAGGGGTTTCGAGTAGGAGAACTTTCTAGTTTAGAGGTAACTCATCTATAATATGCAGATGACACATTGGTATTTTGTGGAGCTGAGACAAAACAAATATTGATTTTGAGGATCATTTTTGTCATTTTTGAACCTGTCTCTGGTCTCCACATTAACTAGGGGAAAAGCTTCATCTATACTATCAATAGTGTGCTTAATACAAAAGTTTTGACCAAAACACTTGGAGGAAAGGTTGGAGAGGTTCCAACTACTTACCTAGGTATGCCTTTGGGATATAAAAGCAAGTACAAAGGCATATGGAATGGGGTACTGGAGAAATGTGAAAAGAGACTCACTATCTCGAAGAGTCAGTACTTATCCTTGGGAGAAAGATTGACTTTAATTAACAGTGTGATGGATGCAATACCCTCTTATATGATGTCAGTCTTCCCTATGCCTGCCAGTGTATATAATAGCATTGATGCTCTTAGAAGAAATTTCTTATGGTAAGGCAGTGAAAATAAGAAGAAGTTTCATCTTGTTAAATGGAAAGAACTGATGGTGAGTAAAAACACAGGAGGCCTAGGCATAAGAAATCCGAGGAAACAAAACCAGAGCCTAATGATGAAGTGGTTGTGGTAGTTTGCAAATGAAACTAACATGCTCTGGAAAGAGGTCATCATAGCAAAATATGGTATGGAAGATAAATGGATGACTAAAATGATAAGTACTCCATATAAATGCATTGTATTGAGGGGAATCAGAAATCTATGGCCAGTGCTTTATCACATAACCAAGGTAGAAGTGGGAGATGGTTCAAATACATCCTTCTGGGAGGATAAGTGGAATGCGTCTATCCCTATGAAACAATTGCATCCCGAACTGTTCACTTTATGCCAACATCAACAGGCCACTGTGGCTACAATGTGGACTGGACAAGGATGGAATTTGTTCTTAAGGAGGAACCTTCAGGATTGGGAGACTGACAAAGTGGCATAATTTCAAGATTCAGTAGGCTCTTTCAGCAATCTCGCTGAAAAGAAGGACTTATTAGTTTGGTAGAATGATACCAAATGTCAATTCTCAGTAAATTCAGTGTATAAGGAACTCAACAAGAATGTGGACAGGAGATGGAGATGGAATGGCCATGGAAGATCATCTGGAAACCAAAAGTACCCTACAGAGTAAACTTCTTCATGTGGATATTAACAAAAGAAGCAGTTTTGACTATGAAAATCTAAATAAAAGAGTCTATCAGTTGGCTTCGATATGTACTTTATGTGGAGAACATGTTGAGACAATTAACAATCTTTTTTTGCATTGTACATGGATAGAACAATCATGGAGAATGTTCATCTGTCTAAAGGGGATAAGATGGGTGAAACCAGGGAGCAATAAAGGAATCCGCAGCAGCTGGAATAGAGATGGCGATGCTTCTGCCAAGGAGAAGAGATGGAAACTTGTCCCGGCATGTATTTGGTGGACAATTTGGAAAGAGATAAACAACAAGAGTTTTCAAAATTGGCAAAATAGCTTACAGAAAATCAAGATGGACTGCTTAGCTCTTTTGTATTTTTGGTGTGAACAAGATATATTAACTAGGACAGAAGATATCTTTGATGTGCTAGTTATAGGTAGCGGTTTAGACTAAGACTTTTTTATTCTGTAAGTTGTAAAACTTTTGAAGGGGAACTACACTTTTGTTGTAGTATACCTGTGGATATATAGACTAAAGTTACCAGTTTTTTTTTTAAAAAAATGTTAATATTAACAGGAGTAAAAAAAAAGACAGAAAATCAAATAATAGAATTAAAACTAGCAAGTAATTACAATTATATGATACACAATGATGGTTATTCTCTTACATCAAAGTGCTTTTTTGAACTTTTTTTCCATTATCCCTTACTTCTCTATCGTCCTTTTCAAGGACCCTTAATGTTTTGTTTGTGCACAACTTCAATTTCAAAACACTATCATAACTATATTACATATGAAATTTGAATTTTGGAAGATTGCATTTTAATTTTAAACACATATTGACCACATATTATTCATTGGTATATCATATGATTATGGATCCGTTGCTCTTGATAAACACATTAGTTATATACATTTTTTTAAAGAAATATTTAATATTTTGAAAGTAATTGGTAGTGTAATACTAACGAAATTTGCAAAGAAGAAAATTGAGAAAAATATTTATTTGACTCTCTAATTATAGACACTATGTAACCATGCATATAGATGATAAATATAAACTAACCATTGTAAAATTTCTAAAGCAAATTAATGAATCTGTAAAATGAAATTATGTATCCTAGGAGAAAATAATGTTATGATTTGTAATTTTATCTTTTCTTTTAATAAAACAAATGGTAAACTACAATTGAATAACCTCTATACTCTTAAAAATAAATTTATATAAAAATATTATATCATCAATATACAAGAAAAATACTATTTTAATAAATTTTAAAGAAGAATGTTCTAACCGCACGAAGCGCGGGTCCATTTCCTAGTTACTTATAAGGTAACATCACAAGACTACATATATGCTTTGTTTACACTTCCTCTTTTATTTTCCTTGTATTTGTTTTATGAATAAAGTGTATTTGTAACAAAAATAACTCTGAGTTGGTAAAAGATAAAGCTCCCCTTGGTAAAAGATGAAGCTCCCCTTTTCCCGTTCCCACTTTTATCTTTGATTTCTAAAGAGAAAAAAAATGGATAAAATGCAAAATAAGATGTAAACACAATTTGATGTCATATATTATACGAGAAAAATGTGGTGATTAAAATTTTAGATTTTGGTTTTTGGTGATTTTTTTTATATTTTTTTTATTTGATTTACAAATAATAATAATTGTTGGTAGTTTCCCAAACCATTCGGTAGTGATATGGTGGTATCAGTGGTTTTTAAAATGATGGTAGGTTGGTAGCTACATATGAGGAACTTTACAGAAGTTGGAGGGAAGAAAAAATTGCTAGTTTCAAATATATATAATTAAGTAATTAATTTATAATAAATATAATCATGTTTTTATTTACATAAATATTAGCTAAAAGTCACATAAAGTAATACTGAATATATACTATGCTACGCTAATAGTTTTTTAAATATAATTACTTAGTCATGAGCTATACATTGACTATACATTATCATACACTAAAAAATTGGATATAGTGTAATATACATGAAGTATACACTGACTATTCAATTTCCACTAACTTAAAATCTCCTCCAAGCCGTCTCATATTTTAGATACGAAATCCTCTTGATATTTCGAGTCTTTTGATTTATAATTTACTTGAAATTGTATACAATGAAATTTTATTAATTAATTCATACTAAATTTGTATTTAATCTTAAATTTATGATACGTTGACCACGTCAAATTATTGGTTAAGAAAGTTGTATTAATATATAAGTCAAAATTATATGAATTAAATCATGTCAAAATTACATTTGGGTTTGTCCATTAAGTTGACAAGATGAGCCTAACTCATGTTCTGTAGGCCAAGGGGTCAAAATTTCTCGGACCAAAATACCCCTAAATCCCTAGCTCAAACCAATATAAAGAGGCCTTCATAAGACCAGAAGACACATATATACACACATAAATACATAGTTTCTCTTCAGTAGTGATCTGCAAGTCTTCCGCATACAAAGAAGTATTCGCTCCAAGTATTGAGCCACAAGTATTCCGTCAAATCAAGAACATCCGTGAATAGAAGAATTAGGGGATTACTTACCCTTTTTAAAGAGGTTTTATAAAGATTGTAATCTTCACATCAATTCAATTACAAATACTGTTGTTTTCTTGCTATTTTCCTTTCATGTTTTGCTGTATTTCAGGGATGAAACTTTATACACTTACAAATTGGTAAACTTAGTGGGACAATCTTTACCTCTCATATTTTCTCTTCGAAAATACAAGTTCAAGAACATTGATATGGTTTCAAAGAAGATCAACTTGAAATCTACATCTGCATCCAAATTTGGATCTACATTTGTATCCGCATCTACATTGAAATCTGCAACTGCAGCAAAATCTGCATCGACATTGAAATATGCATCTAAATCTGTATTCACATATGGATTTGTATCTTCATCTACAAAAGATGATGGATCCAAGTTCTGCATCGATGTCGAAAACATCCTCGATGTTACTGCGGGAAACATGAGACCTATCAAAAGGAATCAAACTAAATTATTGGGAAAAAAAGCCTTACGAATGTCATATGAATCTGCTACTATCTTTGGTTTGTCTCCAAACATGTGAAGTCTCCTGCAAAAGGAGAGATCGCCGAAATGGTCAAGAGGGTTCTTGCCCAATTGAGCCCATCTACGTACAAGAAGTCCTTGGCTTCGGCCGACAAGGATGTCTTAAGCACGATATCTACCCCACATAACATGTTTGCATCTCATGTTTGGGAAAGTCAAGCACTCTGCCATATACTATGGTAATGCTCATAATGGTGACTAACGCTTCATCCGTAGAAGAGCAACTTGTGAGCTTGACAAGATCTACTGAAGGCTTGACCAAGTATTTTGAAGATCAAAATGCTATAATTTTTAATCTAACTGATAGGGTGGAGGGAATGATGGATGAAAAATCAAGTCATGCACCTAGAAAATGTCCGCAAGTACAAGAGAGAGTCGATCGCCCCACAAAGCAAGTTGAACATGCTAAAGAGATCCAAGTTTCATAGGAATGATTCTGATCAACCAAATCACGGAGTTCATCATGGGGACCATTAAAGACTAGTAAGAGGTTGCTACAAAATCCTTCTTCACATATGCAAGGTCATACACTGCAAGGATTGATAGTTTAAAAATGCCTGCCGGTGATTAACCTCCAAAGTTTCAGCAGTTTGATGGTAAAGGAAGCCTAAAGAAACATGTGGCGCACTTCATTGAAACCTATAGCAATGCCGGAACATATGGCGATCATCTCGTCAAACAATTTGTTCGCTCCCTTGAGGTCAGTTCTTTTGATTGGTACACAAACCTTGAGTCTGGTTCTATTGATAGTTGGGAACAAATGGAAGTTGAATTTCTAAACCGCTTCTATAGATCGAGGCATACTATAAGCATGATGAAACTTACAAACACACGTCAGCGAAGTGAAGAGCCTGTCTTTGACTTCATCAACCGATGGAGGCATGCAAGTCTAAACTGTAAAGATAGACTTAGTGAAGCTTTGGGCAAAGAGATGTTCACTTAAGGTATGCATTGAGGTTTCCGCTATATTTTTCAAGGCATAAATCCTAAAAGTTTTGAAGAATTGGCCACTCACGCTCATGATATGGAGTTGAGCATGTCATCAGTTGGACTGAAGCTCCATCTGTCCACAAACTCCACAAAGTCAAAGAAAGGCAAGAATTCAAGAAAGTGTGAAAATATTTGTCCAAGTCTGAAAACAAAGAATTCATGAACGTCAATGCTTCTTAGGCGAAATTCACCGAAAATGTAGGAAATATACAGAGTGCAAAAGAAACTTCTTGTCAAGGAAGGACAAATCAAAAGCTCACTTTGAAGGAAATTCAACAAAAGGACTACCCATTTCTTGACTTAGATGTCTCCGCAATCTTTGATGAACTCCTTGATATGAAACTCTTTGATTTACCAGAGATAAAATGGTCAAATAAAACAGGGAAGAATGATGATCCAAAATACCGCAAATACCATTGGTTGGATGGCCACCCTAACGATAAATGCTTCATCTTCAAGGATAAAATCATGGACTTAGCTCGCGAAGGAAAGATTGAACTTAAAGATGAGAAATTGAGTTTAAACCAAGTCGGTATTGCTTTTGACTTACCCAATCCGGTCATGACTTGCAATTTTCTTGAAGGAAATGGACAAAAAGTCATTCCAAATATTAATCATACAAGAATGATTAAGTTTGGAGAATTCGAACCCATTGATGTAAATGAGTTATTGTCTTTTCCTACGCTATGTGATGTGGCTTCCGTAGGAGAATGATCGAAAAAAGAAGATGGAGACCATGATTTTGATGATTGGGTCTGGACTTTCATGACTCTTCGTAAACGTCAAAAGACAAGTTCACATAAAGAGTAAACGAAGCAACACGTTAGGGAAAAGATGGTAGGAGACCCAAAACAAAAACTTTGATTGTGCACTCAAAGAAAAAGGAAATAAAGGTGCACCACTACCTAGAGTTGCGTCGACCAATTACATTAGGTGAATATTTTCCAAGTTGATTTAACACCATGTTCACATGCGATGACACAAAAAATCTATGTTGTAATGTCGATAAGAATGAAGCGAAAAAAGTAACTTCATCAAGTCCATTACCAAAAGATGATTCAAAGTCATCTCCGGAAGTTGAGGATCTTTTCCTGATTCAAATCACATTCTTCGATGGTGATGTTCTACTAGGTGAAACACTTCATAATTGACATTTATTCATGGTTGGTTTTGCATGTGAGAAAAGGGTGAACAAAATCCTAGTTGATGAAGGATTGGAATTAACATCCTTCTAATTTGCACCATGAAAGAACTTGGGATTTTTACAACAGATCTTACTAAAAGAGCTTGATGATCCAAGCATTCAACCAAGGAGGACAAAGGGCCATTGGTCAAAATAAACCTCACCATTGAAGAGTTGTAATCCAGCGTATGGTTACATGTAATTAACGCAAAGACTTCATATAACATCTTACTTGGTAGGCCATGGGTACATGACAACAAGGTAATCCCATCTACCTACCACCAATGTTTGAAGTATTATAAATATAGAGTAGCTAAAAAGATTAATACAAACAATAATCCCTTCACTGAAGCCGAAGAACACTTTGCTGATGCGATGTTTTACTTGAAGAATATGTCACGACATGAGCTTACACCCTGGATGTGGACAACACTTGAGAACCATTATTGGTCCCCCAAGTGAACCCTCATCCTGAATAACTACAAGCGTATGACTAATTTAAGCATACAAAGAATAAAAAATTAATAAAAATTCATGAAACTGAAATATAAAGCTTCAACTCAAATGAAAAACTTTGAATACAAATAAGTTATTCAACTCGACATAAAATAGGCAACTTAAGACATTAAAACATTTAATAAAATTAATGAACATACTTCTGAAACTCTATAATCTATCTATGAAGCATCTAAGTGAAAAAGATGGAAGTGGGGACAAGACCCACAACCTCTTAACAACTGGCATAACTGAAAGTAAATGTGGAACCCTACGGAAGCAAGGAGGCTCACCATAGCTAACTCGAACTCCCAGATGTATCACTGAAGCTCCTGTTCATGATCCTGAATACCCGTTTCTGCATCATGAAAGGATGCAGGCCAACAGTCAATATGTGGAATGTACGAGCATGAAAGAGGAATTCCTAAGCATAAACCTAAGCTTGAACTTGATAAAAAGGAAAAATACTTACCCCTTTTCAACATACTCAACTCAAGGAATACTAAAGGTTACTCAAAACTACTCAAACTTACTCAACTCAGAAGTACTCAAGGATAAATTACTCGAATCAATAACAAGGTTCTCAACTCACCGAAACTCAACAATAAGGTAATCGACACAATGAAACACAATTCAAATCAAGACACTTAACTCGAAGATTAGATACTCAACTCTGGATACTCAACCCAATATAACTTTGTGGGAGTTTCTTTAACCGACAACCACCACTATGAGCCTAACTGTTGATAAATCTTCTTGCCCATGGTGCCATAACTGTCCCATACTCTACCGTCCTGTAGGCCGCCTTAACTAAGTGGATCCACTAGTCTATGTTAAAAAGTACTTAAGGAGTCATCTAAATCCTTTACTACCCGTGATAACTACATTTTTATGGAGACTAGAATTTTCTGAACTCGCATCCCCATATCAGTGCTCAATACTACTCCCAAAATATACTCAGCTCATATGTTTGTAAAAACTAAACTCTTTCTTTTGCTTGAGATAATTACTCAAAACTTATCTTAAAATCTCTCTTGGAATCGTTCTTCCCTTTCTAGAACAAATGTGAAAATATTTTAAAACTCTTTTGCAAATCTTAGTTTACTCCCATCTTAAATGTAAAAAGATTTACTCTTTGACATACTTAGTTCCCACATAATGTTTTAATAAATGAACTTTACTCATACTCTTTACTCAACTCAAAGCTTAAGTCTTAAAATCAAGTTAAAACATTTGTAAAAGACTTCTTAATATATGTTTCATACAAAATTATGGACATAAACGACTCAATTCAAGGTTTTCAGTAGACATAGATAAAACTCAATACTTGGAACTCAAGAACTTCAATTATACTACTCATTTCAAGAATGCTCAACTCGGAGGGTTCATGCGAAATTATGAGCATGAACTACTCAACTCAAGGACTCAAAGATAATTCTCATCTCAAGATTGCTCGACTTATAGGGTTCATGCAGAATTATGGGCATGAAGAATTCAACTCAAGTACTTCATGGATAACATGTAATAGTCCCATTATTAGAAACATAATCTCAAAGGAGATTAGGAACTCAATACTCAAGACATAGAACTTAAAGATACCACTCCTCTCAACAATACTCAATTTGTGGAGTCTATGTTGAATTTATGGTCATGATCGACTCGACTCGAAGGTCTACATAACTACATGGAACTCATGTATACAACTCTTCTCATTCTCTTACTTACTTTCTCAAAACTTAGTTCAAATCATTGATGAATCTCAAAGAATTCACAATTGAACTCAAAGACTTTCTTGAATTCTACTGTTAACTCTCTCTTGAATGTGAATTATGAATTCAAGAGTTTTAGTTCATGACATGGAGGATCTCATGATGACAAGGTAGACTCATGAATACATTGTCTTCAGCCTCATACTCACTTGCTCGAGTCTTGAAACAAGTCACTAGAAGTTGTAGAAGACTCTACAAAAGGACTCGAAGGGACTTTCTTAGAATGTTGAAAAGAATTTTCAAAACTTAACTTTTAACTCTACCTTGAATTTGAATTATGAATTAAAGGTTATGTTCATTTTAGGAAGGATTTCAGGTGTTTGGAAGTAGTTAGAACGAAAACAAGAGTGAAGGTACACGTAGGGCTTTAATTTATTACTAAAAACAAATTAAATTTGATTGGGTAAGGAAATACCAAAATACCCCTCACGATTTTCGGCTAACTCTCCTTAACTGGACAACCTAACTTCAAAAGGTCATATCTCACTCATCCAAACTCAAAACTTAGAAAACTTGGTGGTTTTGGAATATTTTCAAATATATTTCCTAAGGAATCTTATAGAACACCTAAATCATACTGTGCTAGGAGTTATGGTTGTTTGAAGTTGATACAAAACTCATACTTAGCTTAACTCTCCAAATTTCAGACTTTTGTTATTTTCAATTTAGTTCTTTTATATATCAAGGTGCTACATCTAGTGACTTGACCTTAATACTAAAGATATTTTAAATTCCTTAGCAAAAAACTTACTCAATACGAAGGACGATTTGAGTCTCATTTCAAAAATTATCTGGACTGTTACAATATCTCTCCCTTGGGATCATTCATCTTCGAATGACGACTTGACTGGGTATGGAATGGGGTTACTAGTACTAAGGTTTGAGTCTAATGGTATGCTCATACTATATTCAAGCTTAACCCAACTCCTTCGGTTCGGGTTCTATACCTCTATGTATAGGGAGTCTCATCCCAAGACTGTTACTCTTTACCACCAGAATGGGCTTATATCAACACCCTCCTAATGCTTAACCACACAACATTCAATCTTAGTACTCTAAAAGCTGCATGCTCTCCTACTAACCAGCTCCTTAAAAATTAATCAACACTTGACTTGATTTATCATCTTATCATCTCCCCCTTAGGTCTAAAGCTAACACTTGAAATCTATGGACCTATTCCATATTGAAAACTCAATTATTCTATCTAGGCACACATCAAAATTTATCACTTAATTGGAACCTCATCTGGTAACATACCCTCTCGGTACACCTCTGGATGCTCTTGTTACTCGTGTGACTTAGCTACACTTCACTTCCCTAATCTAAAGGTTAGTGTATCTCATTTTTACTACTCACATTCATTGCAATAAACATCTCAATTCCTTACCTTCTGTATGTCAAGTATTCTAGATAAAATATCTAGACTAATATCATCACCCTCATGTTGCCATTCTTTTGATCACGACACGCATCTCAAATTCTAGATTAATGTTTATTAATAAACCTGAATATCAATATGACTGCTCACCTGCTATACTATACATCATTACTTGATTAGTTCTATAACCTTATAAACATCATGACCCCCTCAAACAATTCATAAGCCTATCTTAGATCTATCACTTTATGAATACTCTGCGCTTCTATTCAACACATATATTTGGAATCCTCTAACACAATGGAACATAGACATCAACTCTATTCTGGTTAAGAATAAACTCTAACTTATCTTGACCAACAACTCTTCCTATGCCTCCTGTCATGAGATCTTTACAGCTCATCACTTCTTAGTCTACCCATAAAGGAAAACTTCTCATCAAAAACTTACTGGGTGCATGATTATAGTAACATAACTTGTAAAAACACTATCTTCCTTTCTTAGTTCACTAAACCTCTACATACTTGCCTCTAAGTCTGGGCTCTTTCACTACTACTTCTCACGATGTCATCATTCATACTATCTACTGGGGTGAAAATACTACCCAAGCTCTAAACATACTTTCTTATAAGGATCTCAATTGAAACAAGACTTAGAGAAGAGAGTACAACTCATTTTTAGCTTGAACACACGATTCATATAATTATGGGTGCATTCCTCTGAAATTGACACTTACTCAATACGGGCTTCTCTCAATCCCCTCTAGAGTCTCACAACTTCCGCAAGACTTTTGATAAGAGAAACTCATTGATAAAGGACAAACTTTGCCTTTTCAACTATCACTAGTATGACGAGTAGTCGAATGATTCTGAGAAACGCACGTAAATGAATCAATCTCTAGGACTTAGATCTATTACACAATTTAGAGTATAAAAGAAGGGAAACTTTTCTTAAATGTCTGTAGTCCATCATTTATAGAAGTGGGGACCTCACAACCATAAAAAAGATCCTACTTGACACGACCTCATAGATACCCTAGGACACTTGAACTCTGGGCTCTGATACCAAGTTTTTTACGATCCGATCCTACACCCTGGATGTGGCTAGCATCGAGAACCATTTCTGGTCCCCAAGAGAACCCTTATCCTAGCTGACTACAAGTGGAAGACTAACTTAAGCATAGAAATTTTAAAAATTGAAGAAAGTTCATCAAACTGAAATATAAAGCTTTGACTCAAATGAAAAACTTTGAATAAAAATAAATTATTCAACTCGTCATAAAATAGGCAACTTAACTCTTTAAAACATTAAATAAAATAAATGAACAAACTTTTGAAACTCAACAATCTATCTGTGAAGCCTCTAAATGACAAAGATGGAAGTCGGGACAATACCCACAACCTCTTAACAACTAATATAACTAAAAGTAAATGTGGAACCACCCGAAAGTAAGGAGGATCACCATAGATAACTCACACTCTCGGATGTATCAGCAAAGCTCCAGTACATGATCCTGAATACATGTGTGCGCATCATGAAAGGATGCAGGCCAAATGTCTCAGTACGTGGAATGTATGAGCAAGTAAGAGGAGTTCTAAAGCATAAACATAAGCTTGAAAAATTCATAACATGGAAAAATACTTACCTCTCTTCAACATACTCAACTCAAGGAACACTCAAGGATACTCAAAACTGCTCAAACTTACTCAACTAAGAAGTACTCAAGGATAAGATACTCAAATTAGTAATAAGGTTCTTAACTCAGCAAGACTCATTAATAAGGTAATCGACACAATGAAACACACTTCAACTCAAGATACTCAACTCGAAGATTATATACTCAACTCTTGATACTCAACTCTGGATACTCAACTCTAGATACTCAACCGAATATAAAGAAACAATACACATGCAATATTTGGAAAGCTTTTAAAATAGTCAAATCAACTTAGTGTATTGAAGAATACAATAACAACTGAACTTATATATATATATATATATATATATATATATATATATATATATATATATGTATATAACTCTGTTGTAGTTTTTCTAATCAACAACCACCATTATGAGCCCAAGTGATGATACAATGTCTTGCCCACATTGTTAGAACTATCCTATACTGTGCCGTCATATAGGACACCTTCACTAAGTGGATCCACTAGTCTATGCAAAAAATTATTTAAGGAGTCATATAAAAAGTATGATCCTTTACTACCCATGATGGCTATATGGTTTATGGAGAGTTGAGTTATCTGAACTCGCCTTCCTACATCGGTGCTCAATAATACTCCCAAAATATACTCAGCTCAGTGATTATAAAAACAAAACTCTTTCTTTTGTTTGAGATAATTGATCAAAACTTAGCTTAAAATCTCACTTGGAATCGGTGTTCCCTTTTTTGCTCAAATCTAAAAATATTTTAAAACTCTTTTGGAAATCTCAAATTCCTCTCATCTTAAATGTAAAAACATTTACTCTTGGGATACTTAGTTCCATATAATCTTTGAAGAAATGAACTTTAATCTTACTTTTTACTCAACTCAAAGCTTAAATGTTAAAACAAAGTTAAAACGTTTGCAGAGACTTCTTAAAATAATGTTCATACCGAATTATGGACATGAGCAACTCAATGCAAGGTTTTCAATAACCATAGATAGAACTTAATACTTGGAACTCAAGAACTTTAACGATACTACTCATTTAAAGAATGCTCAACTCAGAGGGTTGATGCGGAATTATGAGCATGAATTACTCAACTCAAGGACTCAAAAATACTTTTCATCTCAAGACTGTTCAACTTATAGGGTTCATACGGAATTATGGTCATGAACAACTCAAATCAAGGAATTCATGGGTAACATGTAATAGTACCATGATTAGAAACATAATTTCAAATGGGATAAGGAACTCAATACTCAAGACATAGAACTTTAAGATACCACTGCTATCAATGATATTCAGTTTGTGAAGTCCATGCGGAATTTATGGGAATGAATGACTCGACTCAAAGGTCTACATAAATACATGGAACTCATGTATACAACTCTTATCATTCTCTTACTTACTTCCTCAAAAGTTAGTTCAAATCATTGATAGATCACAAAGAATTCACTATTGAACTCAAAGGATTTCTTGAACTCTACTCTTAACACTCTCTTGAATATGAATTATGAACTCAAGAGTTTTGGTTCATGACATGAAGGATCTAATGATGACATGAAGGATCTCATGATGACATGATAGACTAATGAATACATTCTCTTCGTCCTCATACTCACTTTCTCAAGTCTTGAAACAAGTTACTAGAAGTTGTAGAAGACTCCACAACAGGACTCAAAGGGACTTTCTTAGAATGTTGGAAAGAATTCTCAAGACTTAACTCATAATGCTAAATTGAATTTAAATTATGATTTCAAGGTTATGATCATTTTAGGAATGATTTTATGTGTTTAAAAGTAGTTTAGAGTAGTTAGAATTGACAAAGAAGTTCAAAAGAACTCAAACGGAGAAACTAATTGCAAGCTGGATAGAGAAGGAGACCCTGAGCTATGGGTGGTGTGGGGATCCAGACCTTAAAGTTAAGAGAATACTTTGAGGTGCTCTGGCTGGCGTGACGTGCCTTGCCCTAATCTAGAAGACTGGACGAAATTCTTTGCTTGTGTTCTCACCCTAATTCGCCTGGAATCAAACGGTTTCTTCCCTAATCACTTGGATTTTAATTACACTCTAATCTACTCAAAAAACACTCCAATCACTAAATTTCATCACAATAAATCATCAAAAACCCAATACAACAAGATTTAGAATAAGAACATCTATCAAGAACTCATCAAGAACTCTAATCTTTCAACTTCGAGAATGAAATTTCACTGAAAAAACATGATTGGTGTGTGGGTGAACAAACCTAACACTATTGAATATTACATACCTCTTAAGGATTAAACGAATGGCTAAAATCGGCAACAAAATGCAAGACTCTCAATGAACGCTATGATTCTCTCCCCTTTTCTCCTCTTTTCTCTTCTTTTCTCTTCTTAAGCTCTCAACTAAAATCCTAGGAGTATATCCGAATTATAAAACTGAAACTAATAGGATTAGAACCCTAAAATATTACTAAAAAAAATCAAATCTGAATGTGTAAGAAAAAGACCAAAATACCTCTCACTATTTTTGGCTAACTTTCCTTAACTGGACAACCTAACTTCAAAAGGTCATATCTCACTCATCCGAACTCGAAACTTAGAAAACTTGGTGATGTTGGGAAGATAATTAAAAGGTATTTCCTAACCTATCTATTACAACACCTAAATCATTATGTGCTAGGATATATGGTCGTTTGAAGTTAACCCAAAACTCATACTTATCTTAACTCCGCAAATTTTAGATTTTTGTTATTTCCAATTTAGTTCTTTTAGAACTCAAGGTACTTCATCTAGTGAAATGACTTTAACACGAAAGAAATTTTAAATTCCTTGTCCAAAAACTTTCTCACTACGAAAGACTGTTCGAGTCTTAGTTCGAAATATATTCTTGGTGTTACAAAATATGCCACAAAAATTGATGATATTGCATCTAAAGATGAAGAGCTTCTGCACAAGAAGTCTAAGGTAAGTGTTGATAAGGCAAGAGTTGTCAGCGCAAAAGATCCAAAGCTTGACATTTCGAATAAGACACATGTTATTCCCTGTATCCAGGTTAGCAAAAACAAAAACAAAAAATAGATGAAATAGACAGAAAATACCAATCAGAGTCCACAAAAAGTACTGCGTTTCCTTAAGAAATTTAATACCCTAATGTATTCGAGGTTATAGATAAATTCCTCTCAAGATAAAACGGATTAACTATTGGAGAAGTAGTGGTACCTCAAATTTCACTAATTTCAGCGAAAGCAAGAACACCAACGAAAGCACACAAACTCTGTCGATAGACAATTTCATTTATGTAAGAAAATGCATGTAGAGAAAAAACATTCGATATTTGAAAAATGAAAAAGACCTCTTTTTATAGCCATTTGTAGCAAGGAACGCGTCTGTTCAGACAAATCTGTTCTATTTTTTCCAGAACATTGTTTCTTTTGGAAAAAATAGCAATTTATGAGAAGGAATAGGTCCCTTCTGAACATTTTTACCGTTAAATGCAAATTTCAAATAAATTTCGTTACACCCAATTCATTGTGTTATTTAAATAACATTCTAAATTAATTTATAAAAGATATAAAATTTATTAGTAGGATTTATCAAATAAATCTTGTCCAAAAATATTATCAATCAATCACATAATCTACCAAAACCAAATCTAAACCCAAAATCGAGCTAGCGACGACAACGAAGGCGCGAGGGGGCACCTTCTTCTTAATCCTTTAAGAACTAAAGAAAGTGTTTCCTAATATACGGAAAACAATTTCCTTTCTTCTACCAACATTGGAGGAATAACTTCTCATTTGTAATTTGCAATGACTTTTCATTTTCCCTCCAAAATTGATACGCTCACTTTTCCATTTTCTCTTCTTATTTTCTGTTCACACCTTGCGAAAATCTGACAATCCCCCACATGAATGTGGAATGGATATTGTTAAACAATATGCATGAAAAACATGTGTGTCTCATAAGTAAGGGTTAATCGCATTGGGATAAGTAGGTTTCCCTTAAACTTTCTGTACTAAATATATATCGGATATACTCGGTCAATCAGTAGGTTTGATATCTTTGAACCATCGAGCATTGGTGTATACCTAGAAAATGTAAATCATATAATCAACCCTTGAAATGTTTTTGCTTCTCGTAATTTTGTTCGTTTCAGCCATGAACATATCTCGATTAATAAGTTCTTAAAGAACTGGCCTTATGAGATTCTCCTTGAAGTGACTTACACTTCACACTTACATAGGTGATTTCTAAATGTGTTATACTATAGATACACTATTTGATATACCTTGTATCAAATAATTTTTGACAATGTTGAACCATCATCTATGACTTTGTTTTATCTCCTTGAACCTAGATCTTTGGATCTCCAGTATTTTAGGTAGTGTTACCGCCATGATGACTTGTTCTGCGCCATAGTTGTCTCATCCGAGAAATACCCGCTAGACGTAATCGGCGTCGTCGTCCTCGGAGAAGACTAAGATTAGACTCTTAGCATTCATCATTTCATTCATAGGTTAAAAAGTGAGAAAAATTTAAAACTTTTCATATACATCTATTTCATGAGGTTTACTTAGACCTCTCTCTTACACATAATCTATTCATAAAGAGTATACATAGACTCCTCGTACAAGAAGATTACACAATATTCTACTTTTATACCAAATATTGACAATATAGTCTTAAAAGGGATATCTCATATTAAACCATCTAAACGGAATAGAATAATATGGGCATAGCCCTTATACAAATGTAAAAGTGCGACTTAGTGTCTACAAAATATCTTGAAACAACATGAGTGAAATGAGTGTCTGTAGACTATAACAATGTAACATAGATAGAGCGATAGAAAGGCATCATCCTTGGAATATGAGGACATACCCACACTTGGAGAAATGATCCAAGCCTTCCTTCAAAGTAGTCATGAAGCCTTCAACGACCGGAACCTAAAATATTGGAGAAAAAGGGAGAAATGGGATTAGCACATCACTTGTACTAAGTATGAAATCATATGCACACACAACG
The DNA here is from genome assembly GCA_016801875.1 of Solanum sitiens. NCBI lineage: Eukaryota > Viridiplantae > Streptophyta > Magnoliopsida > Solanales > Solanaceae > Solanum > Solanum sitiens. The sequence continues at coordinate 503,623 of JABWTJ010000049.1, read as the reverse complement.
TAGAAATCATGCTAAAAAGGACATTTGTTCAAAACCATGCCAAGTTACTTTTAAAAGCCTTATGCACAATCAAGAACCAATACAAGTCAATAAGCACATATTACTTAAGTCAAGACCATGTACATCACAAGACCAATAATACCAAGTCTAGTCAAGTCAACATGCATATCAACATAATTGAACACATAATCAAGACAACTCTATCATCAAGTTATACTATGAACAAACATTGTTCATAACATCATAACCTAAGCAAGGCCATCACTCATACACCCCCATTAAGTCCACTAGTGCAATGACTAAGTAATACCCCATAACCTCACTCAACCAAGTAAACCAAACAAGAACTAAAAAAGACTTCCAACTTTTCATACTATAACATTAAGAGTATACATCATCATACTTTAGCGATACGGACTAACCACATGTTCGTAAGTGAAAACAATATCTCATAGCGTCATTAACATGTATATATATATATATATATATATATATATATATATATATATATATATATATATATCATTTACATTGATAAGCATGTAAGCACATAAGAACATACTTCTAAGACTTCCCTCAAGGCTAACTAGTGCAATGTATAGGTAGAGTCCCATACCCCTACCTAGAGTAAGTCAAACCCCTCAAGTCATCCTAGCTAGAGTTCACTTTATTACTTCATTTTACTTTCGGGAACCTCTTTCCTTAACCGATATAGACCACTTGAGCCAATATCAAATCCGATGTCATGGAACCCTACACCGAAAGAAGGTGGACTACTTTCCAAGGGGATCCACTAGCTAGTATTCCTATGGGGGCAACATAGTTCAAGAACTAGGAGATGTATTTGGGACTCTATTTATGCTACATGCATTATAGTCTCCAATCTCATGAGTACATTATTGAACTTACCTTCCCTTTGTGGGAAGGAACACTCCTCACTACTAGTTCACTCGGTGCTAAGCTAGAGTCCCTTTTGAAATGTCTTTCATTAATAATCATAACTTAGTTTAGGTCATAGGGTTAACCCCTTATATATTCATAGTCAGACCTCAATAGGAATTGCATGAGAACACCTTTCATTACAACCCTCATATGTGAGATTAGCACATTAACATCATTATATCATAGTAAGGCACATAGGTACTTCATCACCAACATTATATCACATCTTAAGCATAATCTCACAATCAAATAATCAAGACATTTCAATTCAACATCATACCAACCCTAATCAATCTCGTCATAAGGTATACTTCAATATAACTTCATAATTAAACACAAGTAATCATAATTGAAGTAAAGGTTTGAGATCACAAGACTTACCCAATATCCTTCACAAGCCATCATCTAAAGTCTTACCATCAACCATCCAATTCAATACAATAATAGGTATAATAACATCAATCAAATGTAATTAACATAACAATGAAGTCAATTGCATCACTACAACTCAATTCAGGACTAGTTCATAACCTAAGGTTAGGGACTTGTGTCAATTTCATGATCTATTCCACAAACTAGATTAATTTATCAACAAACAATGTAACTGAACCATAATACAACATAATCTAATCATAATAATCAAAAGAAACCATATACCATACAACTTAGAAGATCAAATTCGTAATAGAAGAAAACCCACTAGAAACTCATCTTTTTGAAATCAAAATTTGGAAGAACCCTTTGGGGAAAGGAATCCCAAAGGTTAAAGGATCCCATACCTTGTTAATTGATGGATTTTGATGTAGAAAATCACCCTTCTTGCAGCCCTAAGACCTTGACCTATCCCTTCAATGTAGTTCTTCTATTTGGGAGACAGAAAGAAGAGAGAAGGAATAACAATTGGGTTTTGGGAATTTTGAGAGTTGGGTTAGTTTAATTAGGCTTAAGTATTTACATAGAGGTCCTTAATTAAGTTAATTGAACCTCCCCTAACCCTTCATTAAATAACTAACCACCCAACTAATTAAATAAAATAATTAAAATAAAATAACAAAACACAGACCTGACGTACAAGACCCCGACCTACGGGCTGTAAGTCAGTCTACGGGCACTATTTTCCCACCGTCCTGCACACCGTCGTTTTAGTCAGAAACTGGCCAAAATGGCCTTTTGGGAAAATGTCTAAATAACCATCGACGGTGGCCATCGATGCCCCGTCGATCAGGACACACCTTGTAGCTTACAACCGTCGATGACTACCGTCTCAAGACAACTTTTAGCCATAATTCAAGAGTCTTCCTCAAGAACCCTTTGGGTGGTCCTTGGGGATTCGTCCTGGACGTTATGATCCTAAACAAACTCTAATACGTGATAGACACCTTACCACCAAATTTCGTCAAATTTTGACTCCTAAAACCTCGTCAAATAGGCTAAGGCATGCAAGCATCTTTTGTAATTTGCAATGACTTTTCATTTTCCCTCCAAAATTGATTCCCTCACTTTTCCATTTTCTCTTCTTATTTTCCATTCACACCTTGCTAAAACCCAAAAATCCCCCGCATGAATGTGGAATGGATATTGTTAAACAATATGCATAAAAAACTTGTGTGTCTCATACGTAAGGGTTAAATACATTTGGATAAGTAGGTTTACCTTAAACTTTCTGTACTAAACATATATCGGATATACTCGGTCAATGGGTAGATTAATATCTTTGAACGGTCGAGTATTGGTGTATACCTAAAAAATGTAAATAACACAATCAACCCTTGAGCTGTTTTTGCCTCTCATTATTTTGTTCGTTTTAGCCTTGAACACATCTCGGTTAATAAGTGCTTATAGAACTGGCCTTATGAGATTTTCCTTGAAGCGGCGTACACTTCACAGTTTCATATGTGGTTTCTAAATGTGTTATCCCCTAGATACACTATTTTATATATCCTGTATCAAAGTTAGAAACCATTAAAAAATCCTTATGCCTTTATCCTGGTTAGTGAACATTGTCTCATCATGAAAATGGACCATAAAATAATTTTTGACAAAATGTTGAACCATCATCTATGACTTTATTTTATCTCCTTGAACCTAGATCTTGGGATCTCCTATCTTCTAGGTAGAGTTACCTCCATGATGACTTGTTCTAGGCTATAGTTGTCACATCCGGGAAGTACCCCCTAGAAGAAACCGGCATTGTCGTCCTCAGAGAGGACTAAGACTAGCCTCTTAGCATTCATCATTACATTCATAGGTTAAAAAGTGTGGAAAATTTAAAACTTTTCATCTACATCTATTTCATGAGGTTTACTAAGACCTCTCTCTTACATATGATATATTCATAGCGAGTATACATAGATCCTTGTATAAGAAGATTACATAGTCTTCTACTTTTATACCACATATAGACAACATACACACTATAGTCTTAAAAATGGATGTCTCATATTAAACCATCTATACGGAATAGAATAATATGGACATAGCCCTTACACAAATATAAAAGTGCCACTAAGGGCTTACAATAATATCTTGAAACAACATGAGTTAAATGAGTGTTTGTAGACTATAACAATGTAACATAAGTAGAGTGATAGAAAGACATCATTTTCGTTACATGAGGACATACCCACACTTGGAGAAATGATCCAAGCCTTCCTTCAAAGAAGTCACAAACCCTTCAATGACTCGAACCAAAAATGTTAGGGAAAAGGGGAAAAATGGGATTAACACATCTTGTACTAAGTATGAAATCATATGCATACACAACGTAGAAATCATTTTAAAAAGGACAATTGTTCAAAACCATGCCAAGTTACTTTGAAAAGCCTTATGCACAATCAAGAACCAATACAAGTCAATAAGCATATATTACTTAAGTCAAGACCATGTACATCACAAGAACGACAATACCAAGTCTAGTAAGGTCAACATGCATATCAACATAATTGAGCATATAATCAAGACAACTCTATCATCAAGTTATACTATCAACAAGCATGTATAAGAGTTCATAACATCATAACCTAAGCAAGGCCATCACTCATACACCCGAACTAAGTCCACTAGTGCAATGACTAAGTAAGGCCCCATAACCTCACTCAACCATGTAAACCCAAAAAACTATAAGAAATGTCCAACTTTACATACTAAAGCATTAAGAGTATACATCATCATACTTTAGCAACAGGGACCAAACACATGTTCATAAGTGAAACTAATATCACATAGTGTTTTTAACATGTAAGATCAATATATATATATATATATATATATATATATATATATATATATATATATATATATATATATATATATATATATATATATATATATATATATATATATATATATATATCATTTACATTTATAAGCATGTAAGCACATAAGAACATCCTTCTAATACTTCTCTCAAGGTTAACTAATGCAATGTATAAGTAGAGTCGAGTCCCATACCCCTACCTAGACTAAGTCAAACCCCTCAAGTCATCCTAGTTAGCGTTCACTTTATTACTTCATTTTACTTTTGGGATCATCTTGCCTTAATCGACATAGACCAAATGAGCCAATGTCGAATCCAGTGTCATGGAACCTTACATCGAAAGAAGGTGGACTACTTGCCAACGTAGTACCAAAATATGAACATAGCATCTAGGTGGATCCACTAGCTAGTATTCCTATGGGGTCAACATAGTTCAAGAACTAGGAGATGTATTTGGGACCCTCTTTATGCTACATGCATTATACTCTCCAATCTCATGAGTACATTAGTGAACCTATCTTCCCTTTGAGGTAAGGGACACTCCTCAATACTAGTTCACTCGGTGCTAAGCTAAAGTCCCTTTTGAAATGCTGACCAGACTGTGCTACACCTCGTCTCACCACCCCGAAGCATATAGATCCACCCGATCGATGAACACTCAAACCGAACTCGTCTATCCTTTTGGAGGGATGCGAGAACCAATCAGAGTAATCAACTGCTTTTTTTTTGAATCTGCCTCAAGCATCCCAACCCTACCACCAAAAAGTCGTCCGTATAGTGTAGGAGCGTATTTACTCTTTCTATTTCTAACCATCGAGGAGATTCATCCTAGATTATTCCAGAAAATAGCAGAATCGTGGCTTTCGTTGTATCGGATCACGGGACACCCCAATAAAAAAAGATTCTTAAATGTAGTGAAATAACCTTCCTTATTCTTTCGCCGGACCCTGCTACTAAGAAGGATGTTCACTTCGAAAAATATCCTATATACATAGGCGGGAACAGGGGAAGGGTTCAGATTTATCCCGACAGCAGCAAGAGTAAGAATGCAGTTACTTTGAGTCAGAGCTCTGCTTCCATGAGTGGAGTGTCTGTTGGAAGTTTTTTCCAGAACCTTATGAGGAGTTCCTTGCGGGAGAGATATCCTTACCAATACATTCTATATTCGGCTTAAAAGACTTTTTTTGGATTCCCTGAGGTTTGAAGTCATTTGTTTATCACTATTCAAGTCCCCATCAGTCAATGCCATAGTGGACAGGATCAGATCTTTAAAGCTGAAGTCTTTTTATTCATCAAGAGTGGTTCGATACATCGACCTACGAGACTCACCTTTGGCTTTCGTCTCGGTAGGTGCATTATTATACATTTTCCCAAAAGAACATTCATTCATTTCTTTATTCCCCATCGACCACGATGACTGAAACGACGTAAAAAATCCAGACCCGTATAATGCTCGAGACATTTCTGCTGATGGCCCTTGAATTATAGCAGGAGCAACCTCAATTTCTGTACCCAGGCGCCGGTCTCTAGAAGCTTCTGGAATGTTCAATTTGTATGGCCTCAGTGATGAGAATATATTGTGGTCCGAGTAGACTAGACTACTAAGGGCCAGTATCCAAGGACCTGATGCACCCCTTCTCCCGAAGTTATGGGGTCATTTTGCCGAGTTCCTTCGACATGGTTCTCTCAAGCGCCCTATTATTATCTACTTGTTCACCTGTGTCGGTTTGGGGTATTGTCAGTTCACCAGGAGGATCGCCCTCCGAATTCAAAGTTTTTTCGTAGAAGTTTTATAACAACACGTCTTTACTTTACGTTTTTTCGGTTAGATAATGGACGACGATAAGCCACCACATAGAAAATATTCCACCTATAGGCTCCCAAACCCTCGATTCGATTGTTTTCCAAGAATGTTGAGCCGGGTATGTAGGCCATGTATCTGGGGGAAACAACAATAAAAGAAGGGCTTTCGGTTTTTGTCTTGCAGCTATTTTCAATATATATATATATATATATATATATATATATATATATAAGAATCCCTTTTTTAGATGTCTTTCATTAATAGTCATAACTTAGTTTAGGTCATAGGGTATACCTCTTATATATTCATAGTCAGACCTCAATAGGAATTGCATGAGAACACCTTTCATTACAACCCTCATATGTGATATTAGCACATTAACATCATTATATCATAGTAAGGCACATAGGTACTTCATAACCAACCTTATGTCATTACATCGTAAGCATAATCTCACAATCACATAATTAAGACATTTCAATTCAACATCATACCAACCCTAATCAATCTCATCATAATGCATACTTCAATATAACTTCATCACTAAACACAAGTAATCATAATTGAAGTAAAGGTTTGAGATCACAAGACTTACCCAATCTCCTTCACAAGCCATCATCCAAGGTATTACCATCAACCATACAATTCAATCCAATAATAGTTATAATAGCATCAATTAATGATAATTAACACAATAATGAAGTCAATTGCATCACTATAACTCAATTCAACACTAGTTCATAGCCTAGGGTAAGGGATTTGGGTCAATTTCATGATCTATTCCACAAACTAGGTTAATTTATCAAGAACCAATGTAATTGAACTATAATACAACATAATATAATCATAATAATCTAAATAAACCATAAACAATACAATTTTTAGAAGATCAAATTCGTACTAGAAGAAAACCCACTAGAAACTCATCTTTTTGAAATCAATTTTGGAAGACCCTTTTGGAGAAAGGAATCCCAAAGGTGAAAGGATCCCATACCTTGTTAATTAATGAAGTTTGATGGAGAAAAGAACCCTTATTGCATCCCTAAAACGTTGACCTATCCCTTCAATAGAGTTCTTCTATTTGGGAGAGAGAAAGAAGAGAGAAGGAAGAGCAATTGAGTTTTGGGAATTATGAGAGTTGGGTTAGTTTAATTAGGCTTAGGTCTTTATATAGAGGTCCTTAATTAACTTAATTGAACCTCCCCTAACCCTTAATTAAATAATAAACCACCTAACTAATTAAATGAAATAATTAAAATAAAACAACAAAACACAGACTTGACCTACGAGACCCCGACCTACGGGCCGTAGGTCAGTCGACGGGCACTATTCACCCACCGTCCTACACACTATCGTTTTGGTCAGTGTAATATTCCGGAAAATCACATGTCGAATAGAGATCCAGTATGTCCTTAAGAAAGCCTATTAGGGGTACATAGGCACTCCAATGCTCTCAATATTGGGCAAAATATAGAAAAATTGGCTAAGAGATATTAGTCAATTTTCTATATACGAATAAGAAATATACTTTTGGGTTGCCATGTCCCAATCAAAAGATTGTTGTTTGAGGAATGTACCTGCTAGGAATACCCTAAGCTAATATAATTGGCACTATATACATATAAATCCACAACCAACGTGTGAGGTATGAGGCATCCAAGTGTCAAGCCTAGATACCATTCTACATGACCATCTAAAATGATCATGCAAATTAAGCAGTGCCCAAGGACATGGTGAGGGTCATTGGGACAATAAGTGAGCATTCCCAAATAAGCCATCAAGATAAATTAGTTAGGATAGTGCAAAAAACCCATGTGCAAGCACATGGGCTAACCGGCCGAGAGGGGGACCATGCGACAACCAACCACTTTCAGTTAGGCGGTTAGGGACATGCGTGCAAGGGTCCGGCCGTGTGGGGTCAACTCTCCTAACCAACTCTACATCCTAACTAACCTAACCAACTAGCTAGCTAACCTAGTATCAATAAAAAATAACTAGCCTATGGACCCGACAACCTAAGACCTAGTCGGGTGACACCTAACTAACTTGACTAACTTAGGGACAACCTAGTACCTAACCTAGGATGGTCCAAAGTTAGTTGTGGTCCTAGTGACTTAGGGGAGTTTTGGTAATTTCCCTAGGTCCCTAAATTAATTAAATTAAGGATTTAATTAATTAATTAAAAGTCAAAATGTTGACCGAAACAAGGGTCAATGCCGATTTCCAGATTTTGGTCAAAGTCAACATCTTCCTATGTTTAGTCAACTTAGGAAGGGCATTTTGGTAACTTACTAATCAGTTGGTTAATCTAATAAAATAGCCATAGTTGAATAAGTCAAAGTCAGTTCCTAAACCTAAAACTCACTATCAAACACTAAGAGAAAGACAATGCTAAAATGAACGAAAGAAAGAGGCAGAAAGTTCATTGACGTTCTAGGCGAATTCAAGGTTTCTCCAAGTTTTTGTTCAAGATGGTCTTCGTAGATTAAGTTCTACATAAGGTATGGGTTTCTCTCCTGGACTTCTTTCTCCAAGAGAACTTTCTTTCCAACGATTCAAAGATCTTGAAAACTAGGGTTGTTCCCGTGTTCTCGCCGAACTCCTTGTCCCTAGTATCCTTTTCGATTCCATGTTGAATAGGCTAGAGATCATGTTGTTGGTATGTGGTGCTGGCTGATCTTATGTGTAATGTTCTTGAATAATGAATGCCGAATGAACTATGGATTGAACTCGTTTGATGCTAAGGGTTCCTTACGTGAATTAAAGAACAATGTATTACTAAGCTATGTTCGAAAACGTTAAGTGTGATGTGTGACGTCTTAATGCTTACTTACTGTGACTTTATGAAGATGTTATATTCATCAAATGTTAATATTATGCTGTCCAAGATGTTTAAAAACGTTATGCCTAAAGTCATAAACTAAGCTTGGCTTAAAAGACAACTATGAAATCACATCTTGAATGAATTGACTATCTGATGCCAATAAAGTTGGCTAACACTACTTTGTCAAAATGAATCATGCTAATGGCTAGGAGCTTATGTAAATGATTGAAAGATTGGCTAAAGGTTCATACATATTCAATTTAAATATGAACATACGTAAAATTGGCTTATGCCAATAAAAATGATTTGCTAGTATAACATCCCAAATGTTGAGGCCAATACTAATCATATACCAATCTTGTGTAGTTAGAATATAAAATGATATTATAAGCACTTCTAAAGTAAGTCAATGAATCCATAACCAAGGGCATGCCATTCATTGGGACAACTCCCAACATGCTCTAAAATAATGAACTATGAACATACGTAACTCATTGAAGTGCTCATCGTCCATAAACGATGAAATGAATCTACTACACTAAAGTAAAGAAGTAACGTGAGTTATAACATAATTAAAGGGGTCTAAATTAAGTAAGTGACCAGAATGGGGTGTTAAAGGAAGTGAGACAAGTCTTACTTACACCTAAGCTACTATGTTAAAAGAATACTCACGAATAAATGTGTTAGAATGTGTGAGACTAGTCTCATTAATACCTAAGGATGATATGTAAGGACAATTCACATTTCATCAATGTAAAGTAAGGATGATATGTAAGGACAATTCACATTTCATCAATGTAAAGTAAGGATGATATGTAAGGACAATTCATATTTCATCAATGTAAAGTAAGGATGACAAGGCATCAAAAGAGTAAGTAAATCTCAATCTAGAAGCAAGCTTCCAAAACGCTTGAGTCAACTCTAAAAGATAAAGAAAATAATGAAAATGAGCACAACACCGATATACTAGTTATGAGAATGTGCTTGCACGTGTAAGTCTCATGTGACAAGGCTACCACCGAGGTAGATAAGTAGTCTCATTAAGTCCCAAGTCTTCGATCTATGTCTAGCCAACATAGGAACTAGCCAGTGGTTTCCACGTAAGCGAGCTAGGCATGTTCGGTTTCACTTTGGCCGGTGATTCCACCCCTTTTTGGTGTGGGGCAGACACTGGATTTCATGTTTAGCTCACATGATCTATGTCGGTTAATGCTCAAGATATGTTCTTGGTTCACTATAGCCGTGAGCCACTCATTTTTGGTGTGGAGTGAACACTTGAGATGGATTCGCCTTAGCCGGGGATCACCCCTTTCCATGTGTGGGGCAGACACTGGATTTCATCAGTAGCTCACATGATCTAGATTCATTTTAACCGGTGGATCACTTCTTTTCGGTGTGGGGCAGACACTGGATTTCATGTTAGATCGCATTATCTTATTCCCTATGATGTCTCTATGAAAGTGAGAATGATGATGATGATGGAACGTATGTTCAAAGTGAGCAAAGAAGAAGATCTTAAGAATGTCAATTGCCAATGTCACACTCATGAAGTTTCAGCAAATAATGGGCAAATCCAAATAAGATTGGCTTATAATGACTTCTTATATGATGCCAATAAAGGGAAGGAGGAACGTAATGTTAACTAAAAACCTCATAACTTCCCTAACATGAAAGAAATGAAATAAATGGCATAACCAATAGAGAATGGCTTATGAAATGTAATGAATATATAGTGGAAAGAATGACTCACTATAAGGTAGAGAAATCATTCCTTAGTCCTTGGATTACTTACATTGATTCATTGTGGGTATGGGACTACAATGAATCATTGCACTTGTAAGTAAAACATAGGACCAAAGGAATTATTGAACTACACAGCAACAAGAAGAAAAAGACCAAAAAATAAACTAAGTCCCCAAAAAGGAGCTCTCGGGTTGGGCATGATCAAAATTTCCAATCTTCGCTTGAGTTGTTATAAAACTATGTTGATGATACTAATGTCTTGTAATCATATATAAAATGAGTTGTGTGCTTTGAATTCATTAAAATACATCATATTCATACCATAATTCACAACTAACGAATTAGGAAAGTCTAATGACTAGACTTTCCAGAAATGGCATGTTGCTTAGGAAGAACTTTCATTGATCATGCATAGCTTTATGTGTATGTGTGAATACACCCATACTTAGTACAAGTGGTGTACTAACCCCCTACTATTTACTATTTTTATAGGTGCAGGTCAGAGGACAGATTGACGACACTTGCAGCGGTTTGGACTTCAGCGTTTCTCCAAACCATTTGGTAGGTCCTCTTGATTTTGAGGATGCTACAGTTTTAGTCTAGCCTTAGTTTTAGACATAGCTAGTGGATGTTGTACCTAGAGTTTCTTTCATATTTTCATTTCGAAGCTTTGTAATAAGGTCGTGTTCGGCAAACTATTTATGATATATTCATCTTTAGTTTTGAATTGATTTTTTATGATAGATGGTTGTTCTCTTATGTTGAGCTTAGTATATGATGTAAATATGTAATGATTATATAAAGTCTAAGTAAACTTATACATATAAAAAGTTCTAAATTTTCCGCAAATTTAACTATATGAATGTGACGAATGCAAGATGAGGATTGTCTGCGACCTCTGAGAGGTCAACGACGCCGGTGGCGATTCGGATTCAAGAATCTGGGTCGCTACAAACTTGGTATCAGAGCATGAGGTTAAATTACCTAGGATCTAAAGCTCAACATTACCACGTTACGTAGTTTCTAGCTTATAGTTGTGAAGCGCGCCACAATCATGACTTAGAGACTACGCGATGATAGGAAATCTTCCCTTCTTCTACTCTTTATCGTGCTAGCTAGAGCTTTGACACTTTGTGTCATTCTAAGTATCTAACTTCCTTCTTGTGTGAACGCGTAGAAGAATACACACAAGAATTAGGATGACCAAGTGGTCTAAGGCGCCAGACTCAAGATTTTGCCTTCCCAAGAAGGGGCAATGATGGAAATGCCCAGCGTGAACGAAAGACATGTAGTAAATGTGGTCGTTCGCATGGAGGTGAGTACATGGTAGATTCTAAATGCATGCCACGGGTGTTTATGAAGAAGAGGAGGCTAAGTTGGCTACATATAAGCTCAAGGATGTGGCTGAGGTATGGATTGGCTCCATAAGTGTTATGCTACGATAGATTGTTGAAACAGGATAGTGAGGCTTCAGTTTCCAAATGAGTTAGAGCTGGAATGGGAAGGGCGTGGTTCAAATCCAGTAGGCCAAATCGTTTTACATTTAAAAGCCAATAAGATGATAGCTAAGGGGTATTTATACCACTTAGTTAGAGTCAATGACTTAGATCAAGAAGTCCCTTCCATAGAATCAGTGTCAATGGTAAATGAGTTCCCAGAATCGACGATCTATTTGACCAACTCCAAGGTTCAAGTTTTTTTTCAAAGATAGACCTTCGGTCAGACTACCATCAGCTTAGAGTGATGCGAGAAGACGTCCCTAAGACTGGTTTTTGTACTAAATATGGACCTTATGAATAGAGTCTTTCGTGAGTACATTGATTCCTTCGTCATAGTATTCATAGATGAATTCTCATATACTCTAAGTCTAGAGAAGAGCATGAGGTACACTTAAGAAAGACATTGCAAGTACTCATAGAACATCAGTTGTATGTAAAGTTCAGCAAATGTGAATTCTGGTCGAGATCAGTGACCTTTCTTGGTCATGTTGTGATTGACCAAGGTGTTGAAGTTGATCCCAAGAAAGTCGAGGCGGTGAAGAATTGGCCAAGACTCCTTACTCCTACAGATATTCATAGTTTTCTGGGTTTAGCCAATTATTATCACAGGTTTGTGGAAGGGTTTTCCACTATTGTTGCACCTTTGACCGCATTGACAAAGAAGAAGGCGAAGTTTGAGTGGTCCGAGAAATGTGAAAAGAGTTTTCAAGAACTCAAGGACCGACGCACTTCGGCCCCAGTATTGACGTTGCCAAGAAGTGGTGAGGTTTATGTGGCATATTGTGATGCTTCCCGAGTAGGTTTGGGATGTGTTCTCATGAAGAATGGTAGGGTGATTGCATACGCATCAAGACAATTGAAAATCCACAAAAAGAACTACCCTACTCACGATCTTGAACCAGCCGCGGTTGTCTTTGCGTTGAAGATGTGGAGACATTATTTATATGGTGTACATGTTTATGTATATACTGACCATAAGAGTCTTCAGTATGTATTCACGCAGAGGGTGTTGAATCTTCGTCAGAGGAGATGGCTAAAACTTCTCAAGGATTATAACATGAGTGTGTACTATCACCCAGGTAAGGCCAATGTGGTGGCCGATGCATTGAGCAGAATGAGCATGGGCAGCGTTTTACATATTGATGATGAAAAGAATGAGATGGTTAAAGAGCTGCACCAATTGGCAAGATTGGGTGTACGGCTGACAGATGCACCAAGTGGGGGTATTTCGGTTCACTCAAGTTCTAAATCCTCATTTGTTGTAGATGTTAAAGCCAATCAACACCTTGACCCAGTACTCATGGAGTTAAAAGACTCGGTATTGAGTAAGTTAAATGAGTCATTCTCATTAGGTGGGGATGGAGTACTCCAATATCAAAACAGATTATGTGTGCCCAATGTGAATGATTTGAGGTCAAGTTTTTTGGCAGAAGTTCATGGTTCCCGATATCCCATCCATCCAGGTGCCACCAAAATGTACCAAGATCTTAAAGAGGTCTATTGGTGGGAAGGCATGAAAAGAGATATCTCTAAGTTCATGGAGGAGTGTCCAAACTGCCAATAGGTTAAGGCCGAACACCTTAAGCCTGGAGGTCTCATTCAGACGATTGAGATCCCAATGTGGAAGTGGGAGGCTATCAATATGGATTTTGTGGTTGGTCTGCCAAAGACTAGGAAACTACATGATTCCATTTGGGTTATTATTGACAGAATGACCAAGTCCGCTCACTTCATACCTGTGAAGTCTACCTACAAGGCCGAAGACTATGCCAAGCTTTATATAGATGAGATAGTGAGATGTCATGGGATTCCTCTATCTATTATTTCGGACAGAGGGGCTCAGTTCACTTCTCCTTTTTGGAAATCTTTCCAGAAAAGTTTGGGTACACAGGTGAAGCTTAGTACTTCTTTCCAACCGCAGACAGATGGGCAAGCAGAGCGTACCATCCAGACCCTTGAAGACATGTTGAGAGCATGTGTTATTGACTTCAAGGGGAGTTGGGATGATCACTTGCCGCTGATAGAGTTCTCTTACAATAATAGCTATCATTCCAGTATTGGAATGGCACCTTTCGAAGCATTATATGGCCGAAGATGTAGATCTCCGATCGGCTGGTTCAAAGTAGGAAAATCGGCCATCCTTGGTCCCGAGATCGTGTATGAGGCTGTGGAGAAGGTGAAAATGATTAAGGATAGATTGGCTACTTCTTACAGTCGTCAGAAATCCTATGCAGATAACCGAAAGAGATCTCTTGAGTTTGAGGTGGGTGATCAAGTCTACCTGAAGATATCACCCATGAAAGGGGTAATGAGGTTTGGTAAGAAAGGAAAATTGAGTCCGAGGTATATAGGTCCTTTTGAGATCTTGCAGCGAGTGGGAAACGTTGCATACGAGCTGAAATTACCTCAAGACTTGGCTTCTGTTCATCCAGTGTTTCACATTTCTATGCTTAAGAAATGTCTAGGCGATCCAGCATCCATCCTGCCTGTTGAGGGGTTAGGAGTTGATGAGAACCTTTCTTATGAAGAGGTTCCAGTCTAAATTTTAGATCTCCAAGTGAAGCGACTGAGTAACAAGGAGTTTGCCACCGTGAAGGTCCTATGGCGGAACCATCTTGTTGAGGGAGCAACGTGGGAGGCCGAGGCCGATATGAGATTCCGCTACCCTCATTTGTTCAGTTCTTAAGGTTAGATATTCTCTTCCTAAGTCTGGTTTATGTCTAAGAAAACTCCAAGTATAAGTGCTTTAGTCGATTAGGTGTGATAGGCCACTAATCATATGTCCTATAATAGCACTATGTGAGTTAAAATTAAGTCATGTTTGCATTTCATGTTGCTGTTTTTGTGTAGCATAAATATGATTTTTGTATTGCATGAGTTGTGATGTGCATTAAGTTAAGTGTGATTGAAAAGGAAATTCCTCAATCTCAAATATGAAGCTTCAGATAAGCTTGAATGATATGCATCATCCAAATAAGTGTGAATCAGATATTCACAAAAAAGAAACGTGTAAGCATGATAAAGTAATTTTCGAAAATCACCCTCTTTGTTTAAATGATGTGTAAGTGTCATTCGGGGACGAATGTTCCTAAGGGGGGATAATGTAACGTTTCGGAAAATCACATGTCTAATAGAGATCCCAGTATGTCCTTAAAGACTATTAGGGGTACATAGGCACCCCAATGCCCAATATTGAAATATTGGGCATAGTATAGAATAATTGGCTAAGAGATATTAGTCAATTTTCTATATACGAATAACAAATATACTTTTGGGTTGCCATGTCCTAATCAAAATATTGTTGTTTGAGGAATGTACCTGCAAGGAAGACCCTAAGCTAATATAATTGGCACTATATACATATAAATCCACAACCAACGTGTGAGGTATGAGGCATCCAAGTGTCAAGCCTAGATACCATTCTACATGACCATCTAAAATGATCATGTAAATTAAGCAGTGCCCATGGACATGGTGAGGGTCCTTGGGACAATAAGTGAGCATTCACAAATAAGCCATCAAGATAAATTAGTTAGGATAGTGCAACAAACCCATGTGCAAGCACATGGGCTAACCGGCTGAGAGGGGGACCATGCGACAACCAACCACTTTCAGTTAGGCGGTTAGGGACATGCGTGCACGGGTCCGGCCGTGTGGGGTCAACTCTCCTAACCAACTCTACATCCTAACTAACCTAACCAACTAGCTAGCTAACCTAGGATCAATAAAGAATAACCAGCCAATGGACCCGACAACCTAAGACCTAGTCGGGTGACACCTAACTAACTTAACTAACTTAGGGACAACCTAGTACCTAACCTAGGATGGTCCAAAGTTGTTAGTTGTGGTCCTAGTGACTTTGGAGTGTTTTGGTAATTTCCCTAGGTTCCTAAATTAATTAAATTAAGGATTTAATTAATTAATTAAAAGTCAAAACATTGACCTAATCAAGGGTCAATGCCGATTTCCAGATTTTGGTCAAAGTCAACATCTTCCTATGTTTAGTCAACTTAGGAAGGGCATTTTGGTAATTTACTAATCAGTTGGTTAATCTAATAAAATAGCCCTAGTTGAATAAGTCAAAGTCATTTCCTAAACCTAAAACTCACGATCAAACACTCAGAGAAAGACAACGCTAAAATGAACGAACGAAAGAGGCAGAAAGTTCATAGACGTTCTAGGCGAATTCAAGGTTTCTCCAAGTTTTCGTTCAAGGTGGTATTCGTAGATTAAGTTCTACATAAGGTAAGGGTTTGTATCCTGGACTTCTTTCTCCAAGAGAACTTTCTTTCCAATGATTCAAAGATCTTGAAAACTAGGGTTGTTCCCGTGTTCTCGCCGAACTCCTTGTCCCTAATATCCTTTTCGATTCCATGTTGTATAGGCTAGAGATCATATTGTTGGTATGTGGTGCTGGCTGATCTTATGTGTAATGTTCTTGAATTATGAATGCCTAATGAACTATGGATTGAACTCGTTTGATGCTAAGGGTTCCTTACGTGAATTAAAGAACGATGTATTACTAAGCTATGTTCGAAAACGTTAAGTGTGATGTGGGACGTCTTAATGCGTACTTACTATGACTTAATGAAGATTTTATATTCATCAAATGTTAATATGATGCTGTCCAAGATGTTTAAAACGTTATGCCTAAAGTCATAAACTAAGCTTGGCTTAAAAGACAACTATGAAATCACATCTTGAATGAATTGACTATCTGATGCCAATAAAGTTGGCTAACACTACTTTGTCAAAAATAATCATGCTAATGGCTAGGAGCTTATGTAAATGATTGAAAGATTGGCTAAAGGTTCATACATATTCAATTTAAATATGAACATACGTAAAATTGGCTTATGCCAATAAAAATGATTTGCTAGTATAACATCCCAAATGTTGAGGCCAATACTAATCATATGACAATCTTGTGTAGTTAGAATATCAAATGATATTATAAGCACTTCTAAAGTAAGTCAATGAATCCATAACCAAGGGCATGCCATTCATTGGGACAAATCCCAACATGCTCTAAAAGAATGAACTATGAACATACGTAACTCATTGAAAGAAGTGCTCAAAGTCTATAAACGATGAAATGAATCTACTACACTAAAGTAAAGAAGTAACGTGAGTTATAACATAATTAAAGGGGACTAAATTAAGTAAGTGACCAGAATGGGGTGTTAAAGGAAGTGAGACAAGTCTTACGTACGCCTAATCTACTATGTTAAAAGAATACTCACGAATAAAGGTGTTAGAATGTGTGAGACTAGTCTCATTAACATCTAAGGATGATATGTAAGGACAATTCACATTTCATCAATGTAAAGTAAGGATGATATGTAAAGACAATTCACATTTCATCAATGTAAAGTAAGGATGATATGTAAGGACAATTCACATTTCATCAATGTAAAGTAAGGATGACAAGGCATCAAAAGAGTAAGTAAATCTCAATCTAAAAGCAAGATTCCAAAACGCTTGAGTCAACTCTAAAAGATAAAGAAGATAAAGAAAGTGAGCACAACACCGATAGACTAGTTATGAGCATGTGCTTGCACGTGTAAGTCTCATTTGACGAGGCTACCACCGAGGTGGATAA
Organism: Solanum sitiens; assembly: GCA_016801875.1. Classification (NCBI taxonomy): domain Eukaryota; kingdom Viridiplantae; phylum Streptophyta; class Magnoliopsida; order Solanales; family Solanaceae; genus Solanum; species Solanum sitiens. The sequence continues at coordinate 485,953 of JABWTJ010000049.1, read as the reverse complement.
GTAGTCTCATTAACTCCCTAGTCTTCGAACTATGTCTAGCCAACATAGGAACTAGCCAGTGGTTTCCACCTAAGCAAGCTAGGCATGTTCGATTTCACTTTGGCCGGTGATTCCACCCCTTTTTGGTGTGGGGCAGACATTGGATTTCATGTTTAGCTCACATGATCTATGTCGGTTAATGCTCACGATATGTTCTTGGTTCACTATAAAAATGAGCCACTCATTTTTGGTGTGGAGTGAACACTTGAGATGGATTCGCCTTAGCCGGGGATTACCCCTTTCCATGTGTGGGGCAGACACTGGATTTCATGAGTAGCTCACATGATCTAGATTCATTTTAACCGGTGGATCACCTCTTTTTGGTGTGGGGCAGAAACTGGATTTCATGTTAGCTCGCATGATCTTATTCCCTATGATGTCTCTATGAAAGTGAGAATGATGATGATGATGGAACATATGTTCAAAGTGAGCAATGAAGAAGAGCTTAAGAATGCCAATTTCCAATGTCACACTCATGAAGTTTCAGCAAATAATGGGCAAAGCCAAATAAGATTGGCTTATAATGACTTCTTATATGATGCCAATAAAGGGAAGGAGGAACGTAATGTTAACTAAATACCTCATAAATTCCCTAAAATTAAAGAAATGAAATAAATGGCATGACCAATAGAGAATGGCTTATAAAATGTAATGAATATATAGTGGAAACAATGACTCACTATAAGGTAGGGAAATCATTCCTTAGTCCTTGGATTACTTACACCGATTCATTCTGGGTATGGGACTACAATGAATCATTGCACTTGTAAGTAAAACATAGGACCAAAGGAATTATTGAACTACACAACAAGAAGAACAAAAAGACTAAAAAATGAACTAAGTCCCCAAAAAGGAGCTCTCGGGTTGGGCATGATCAAAATTTCCAATCTTCACTCGAGTTATTCTAAAATTATGTTGATAATACTAATGTCTTGTAATCATATAGAAAATATGTTGTATGCTTTGAATGCATTAAAATACATCATATTCATACCACAATTCACAACTAACGAATTAGGAAAGTCTAATGACTAGACTTTCCAGAAATGTCATGTTGCTTAGGAAAAACTTTCATTGATCATGCATAACTTTATGTGTATGTGTGCATACACCCATACTTAGTACAAGTGGTGTACTAACCCCCTACTATTTACTATTTTTATAGGTGCAAGTCAGAGGGAAGATTGACGATACTTGTAGCGGTTTGGACTTCAGCGTTTCCCCAAACCATTTGGTAGGTCCTCTTTATTTCGAGGATGCTACAATTTTAGTCTAGCCTTAGTTTTATACATAGCTAGTGCATGTTGTACCTAGCGTTTCTTTCATACTTTCATTTCGAAGCTTTGTAATAAGGCCCTGTTTGGTAAACTATTTATGATATATTCATCTTCAGTTTCGAATTGATTCTTTATGATAGATAGTTGTTCTCTTATGTTGAGCTTAGTATATGATGTAAATATATAATGATTATGTGAAGTCTAAATAAACTTCATACATATAAAAAGTTTTAAATTTTTTGCAAATTTAACTAGATGAATATGATGAATGCAATATGAGGCTTGTCTGCGACATGGCAACCCAAAAGTATATGAGGCCGGTGGCGATTCGAATTCACGAATCCGGGTCGTTACAGTTAGAGACTGGAAAAAATGGCCTTTTGGGAAAATTTCTATGTGACCATCGACTCCCCGTCGATCAGGCCACGCCTCGTAGCTTACAACCGTCGATGACTACTGTCTCAAGACAACTTTTAGCCACATTGCAAGGGTCCCTCTCAAGGACCCTTTGGGTGGTCTTTGGGGAGTCATAATCGGACGTTTCAACCCTAACCAACTCTGATACGTGATAGAAACCTTACCACAAAATTTTGTCAAAATTTGACTCCTAGAACCTCGTCAAATAGGTTAAGGCATGCTAGCACCTTTTGCACTAGTCTCCGAACGTCATGGACGTTCCTTGATGTTTTTACTCTATAACTTCCTAAATGAATTTTATACACTATTATTGACCTTAAAACAGTGTAACCACTCTTAGACACTCTTGTGAGGCTCTGATGTACCGTGGTTTCACGGTACTTTTAATGCTTTTTCCTTAAGTTTAGTGGGTGTCCAAAGCCTTTTTTATTTATTTTTTATGTAGGTTTCTCTTTATTTGCAGGAAATCTGTCCAAATGATAACGCGGAGGTTTTATGCAGAAAAGTGCAGAAATGACCACCTACGGAGCCCACGATGGTCCGTCGTGACTGTGACGGTCTGTAGGTGGCATCGTAGTGAGAAGAGTAGCTGCTGAAGGAAGATGGGGAAGTCTGACTAAGTGTGGGACTACGGAAGTTCATGACGGACAATCATAGTCACGACAGTCCGTCCTGCTTGTTCATTGTGGTTGTCAGAGAGTAGTCCCAGTACCCAATTTCAAGAAGTTTTTAAGTGTTGTGAAATGGAGCCCCTCGACGGACCGTCGTGCTTTGTCCGTCTAGGGTAACAGAGAAGTGATGAAGAAAGCAGCAGAAGATTTTGTCAAGTATGGGACAACGGAGGCCACGACGGTCTTTCATGCCCACGACGATCCATCACGTGGGCCGTCAACTCAGACGCGTTTTGGACAGATTTTCATTAATTAGATTCCTTCTTTTATTAGGTTTTGTTTTATTATAAATAGTTGGAAAAACCTCGTTTTTGGGGTTAGACTCTTGGATATTTTTTTCATTACTCTTGTTTTAGTGTTGAACTATTGGTTTTGGTAATTGATATACTTTTTCCAGAATCGATTGTTGGTGTTTTTGGGGATTAATCAAGTGAATTTCTGGAATTTATTCGTTCTCATTAAAGTAAGTGCATGAATTCTGACATTACAAATATTAATTGTGTGATTATGACCATGGGTAACTAAACTCCATAACTAGGGTTGTGGGAACCATGGATAAATAACAAGGTAAAATCTAACTACTATAGCAATTCTAGAATAGTGCCTTGCATGTATTGATAATTCTTTCGTGTAGAAGTCTTTTTAACGGATGACCAACGCTAGAACTCGCCTTAATGCTACTTGCCGGACCAATGAGGTAGATAATAGGAAAAGAATTATCAACATAGATTTAGTGTATACTATCTAATAAGCTAGTATAGGTTGGTACGAAGTAATAACTTAGTCAAATATCAATTATGATGCTTAATATGAGGTAAAGATAAGGGTTAGTATAGCAACACACGTAGCCGGATCAAGGTGCGGAGTGAAATTTTCTAGATGCCAGACCAAGGATTTAGAGATACATAACTTATCGCTTTACATGCAAGATACTAGGAAAGAATTGTTATAGCTAGAATTACCGAGTTAGGAACCTGTGGGGAACACTTAAGCCCTAGTTACTTTTATTATTTGATTAAACTCCAAGATTTGAATCTGTTAGTTGTTTGCTTTAATTTAGTTAATCATTTTTATTAATTTAAGAAACCCCCCTTTTTTGTCAATTGTTTTCTCGGAAAATAGTTGACTAAATAGTAGTAATAATAGAATAAAGTTAAGTCTGAACTATTTTCCTCGTGGGATCGATCCCAACCTCATTAGTTGGGTTCTCTACTTGATACGATTACTTCTTATTTTAGAAGTAAATTTGAGCATATCAAATTTTGGCGCCGCTCCCGGGGAAAGTGGCTTTTAGATTAACTTAAAACTTATTAGTAAAGTTTAGTCAATATTTTCTTAATTTTACTTTTTCTGTTGTTTTTGTCTCTTGCAGATCTAACTTCCGTGTATGCCAATTACGTGAAGTAGAAGAGAACCATTGTTTCCATACGACCACGAATTAGAGCGTACACTACGCAATATGAATCGAAACTTGGGTATTAACGATGTTGATCCCAACCTGAACATTCCAGCTCCAATTGATGCTCATGATCGGTTATTACCCGAAAATCGTGGTTAAGATGAATAAAGGGGACAAAACCCCGCTCCACATCCTCAAGAGTATTACAGAGGTTATGATAACATCGCAGACTCTGATGGACCACTTGTCTTGCCTCTTCTACCACACGGCCACACCTTTGTGGTAACTAGTAGTCTGATGAAAATGCTCACTGCTAGAGGTTTGTTTTCAGGACTACCTTCTGAGGACCCACATGCCCACATTGCTAAGGTAAGGGCAGTGTGCAAAAGTTATGTAGGGAGGCCCGATTTGAATATGGATGTAATAGGGCTAAGAGTATTTCCTCTCTCACTGACGCGAGAGGCTGCTATTTGGTTTATTGTGCTCCATTATAACTCAATTTTCACTTGGAATCAACTAAGGGACGCCTTCTTAGCACGTTACTACCCGGTCTCTAAGAAACTAAATCACAAAGACAGAGTGAACAACTTTGTGGCATTACCAGGAGAGTCAGTTAGCAGTTCTTGGGATAGGTTCACTTCATTTTTGAGAAGTGTCTCCAATCACCGCATTGATGATGAGTCACTGAAAGAATACTTCTATTGGGGACAAGATGATAATAATAAAGCGGTATTGGATACTATAGCGGGTGATTCTTATGGGGAGTGTCCTTATGCTGAGATTGCTAAAAAATTAGAGAAAATCTCCCGGAATAATAAAGCTTGGAGTACTAGGAAGTCAGATACTGGAAGAAACACTTTTGCAGTGCAATCTGCACACAACCCAGCCACATACGAGATTCATGAAGAGATGGCTCAGATGAGAACGGAGCTTGGGTTGGTATTAAAATATGTCACTGGGGTGCAGAAAAGATAAATGCAGTTAACTACTTGTCTAAACCACCACCACCAAATGATGAATATTATTATGAGGAGGACACCTATGCGGTGAATGAGCAGACGGGGGGTTTCCGACCGAATGCCCAAGGCTCCAATCAGGAGAATTGGCGCCAAGTTCAAGGAAACCAAGGTCGGAACTATGGTAATTATAACCGCGAGGGTCATTATGTCTGAGATGGAAATTACAACCGCGACAACAACTTCAACAGGGGTAACTATGGTAACAGAAATGATAGGAGTGGGCCCTATGTTCCTCCTCAAAATCGTGAAGTTGCTCCTAGGGATGGTGGAGGTAGTATGGCGCGAGTTGAGGATATGTTGCATAAAATGATTAGGAGGTTCGATGCTAGTGATGAGCACACTAAAGAGTTAAGGAGTGATTTAGCGGGTATTGGGCAGAAAGTTGATACACATGCAATATCGATTAAGCAGCTTGAGTTGCAAATGGCCTAATTATCTGCGACTGTGAACACACGACAACCGGGCACTCTCCCTAGCAACACTGTCCAAAATCCGAAAAATGATAGACATTGTATGGCAATCACAACTCGGGGTGGTAAGTAAACCATTGACCCACCTATGCCATCTGATGTGGAAAAGGTGACAAGAGATAATGATAAAGTGGTGGAGGTTAGTGGTGAGTTAGAAGATACAACGGGAAAAGATGTTGAAGTGCCCAAAAAGGTGACTCCCATGCCTAGACAACCCCCCCTTCCCTCAAAGATTAGTGAAAAAGACCGAGGATGGTAAATATCGACGTTTTATAATAATGTTGAAATAGCTTTCCATCAATGTCCCTTTGGTAGAAGCTCTGGAACAAATGCCCGATTACGCCAAGTTTATGAAAGATTTGGTTACGAAGAAAAGATCGGTCACTTTTGAGGATGATGATAGAATGCAGCATTGTAGTGCTATTGCTACAAGATCTCTAGTACAAAAGAAAGAAGATCCGGGTGCTTTCACTATTCCTTGTACAATCGGGTTATTACATTTTGCAAAAGTATTATGTGATCTTGGGGCAAGCACAAATCTCATGCCCCTCTCGATTTACAAGAAGTTGGGTTTGGGTGACCCAAAGCCCACTGCGATGCGGCTACTGATGGCCGATCGAACAGTAAAAGGGCCTATTGGTATACTCCACAATGTGCTAGTAAAAGTGGTGTCGTTCATATTTCCGACTGATTTTGTTATTCTTGATTGTTAAGTCGATTTTGAGGTGCCTATTATTATTGGAAGGCCATTCCTTGCTACAGGTAGAGCCTTAGTTGATATGGAAAAGGGGCAGATGAAATTTCGGTTAAACAGTGAAGAAGTGACCTTCAATATTTGTAGGTCCATGAGACAGAGTGGTGAGCTCCAATCGGTATCTGCCATATCCTACAAAGTTGAAAAGTCATCTGAGGTACAAATAGAAGAACGTCTAAGTATAGAAGCACTAGCGGCAGTGATAATGAATTTTGATAGAGATTGCATTGAAGAGTATGGGTCATTGGTCGCGGCTCTTGATCGAGGTGATGTTCGGTTTAAACCGAAGAAATATGAGTTAGATATGAAAAATCGCGAGTCTCCACCCGCGAAACCATCTATACAGGAGGCTCCAAAGTTAGAACTAAAAGCTCTACCACCTCATCTGAGGTATGAATTCTTAGGCAATGATGACACTTTGCCAGTAATCATTGCATCAGACCTGAATGTACAACAAGTTGAGAGCTTGGTGAAAGTGTTAAAAAGGTTCAAAAGAGCGATTGGGTGGACTATTGCGGATATTATTGGGATCCCTCCCGGTATTTGTTCTTATAAAATCCAACTCATGCCCGATCATAAGCCAAGTATTGAGCACCAGAGACGCTTAAATCCACCTATGCAAGAGGTCATGAAGAAGGAAATCATTAAGTGGTTGGATGCCAGAGTAATATATCTGATCGCCGATAGTAGTTGGGTATGCCCTGTTCAGTGTGTACCTAAGAAAGGGGGAATGACTGTGGTCCCCAATGAGAAAAATGAACTTGTTCCAATGAGATCGGTGATTGGATGGAGGGTGTGTATGGACGACCGAAAATTAAATGCATGGACCGAAAAAGACCATTTTCCTATGCCCTTCATGGATCAGATGTATGATAGACTTGCCGAAAAAGGGTGGTACTGTTTTCTTGATGGTTATTCGGGGTACAATCAGATTTCTATTGCACCGGAAGATCAAGAGAAAACCACTTTCACTTGCCCATATGGGACCTTTGCTTTCAAGAGAATGCCGTTTGGGTTGTGCAATGCACCCGCCACATTTCAGAGATGTATGATGTTGATATTCTCCGATATGGTGGAGGACACTATTGAGGTGTTTATGGATGATTTTTCTGTGGTTGGTGACTCCTTTGAGCGGTGTTTGAGTCATTTATCTGAGGTTCTTAAGAGGTGTGAAGACTGCAATTTAGTACTAAATTGGGAAAAATGCCACTTCATGGTGAAAGAGGGTATTGTATTGGGTCATCGCATTTCAGAGAAGGGTATAGAGGTTGATCGAGCTAAAGTCGAGGTAATAGAGAGACTTCCCCCACCTATCTCTGTAAAAGGTGTAAGAAGCTTTCTTGGGCATGCAGGTTTTTACCGGAGGTTCATCAAAGATTTTTAAAAATTGCACATCCGTTGTGCAAACTGCTGGAGAAAGAGTGTAAATTTTATTTTGATGAATCTTGTCTTAAAGCATTCGGCGAGTTAAAAGAAAAGTTGGTGTCTGCACCTATCATTATTTCTCCGGATTGGAGCAGTCCATTTGAAGTGATGTACGATGCTAGTGGGGTTCCTCTTGGTGTGGTATTGGGACAAAGAAGGGACAAAATCCTTCATCCCATTTACTATGCTAGTAAAGCCCTCAATGAATCCCAAAAGAACTACACAGTGACTGAGAAAGAGCTCCTTGCAGTAGTCTTTGCTTTTGAAAATTCCGCTCCTATTTGCGAGGTACTAGAGTTATAGTGCATACTGACCATTCTGCTTTGAGATATTTGATGGCAAAAAAGGATGCGAAACCGAGGTTGATTCGTTGGGTATTACTATTGCAAGAATTTGACTTTGAGGTGAGAGATAGAAAAGGGACCGAGAATCAAGTTGCTGATCACTTGTCCCGTTTAGAAGATGAAGCAATGAGAGAGTTGGGGGATAAGACTGCGATTGATGATACCTTCCCCGATGAGCATGTATTGGCTGCCTCTCAAGACTTGATTCCATGGTTCGCAGATTTTGCGTATTATCTGGCTAGCGATATTATTCCACCTGACTTGTCCTTTCATCAAAGGAAAAAGTTCATGTACGATGTGAAGAAGTTCTTTTGGGATGAACCATACTTATATAGGAGTTGTGCCGATGGGCTTATTCGGCTTTGTGTGCCAGAAGTTGAGATGTTGAGTGTCTTGGAGGCATGTCATTCTTCACCCGTTGGTGGACATCATAGTGGTATCCGAACCGCTCATAAGATCTTACAATGTGGCTACTATTGGCCAACTATTCATCAAGATGCTCATGAGTTCGCCAAAGCATGTGATAGATGCCAACGAGATGGCGGCATTTCAAGAAATCAAGATCTCCCTTTAAATCCCATTCTTGTGATTGAGTTATTTGATGTTTGGGGTATTGACTTTATGGGTCCTTTTGTGATTTCTCATGGGATGAAGTACATTCTAGTAGCGGTTGATTATGTGTCTAAATGGGTGGAAGCTGTCGCCCTCGCAAATAATGAAGGGAAGAGTGTCACCGCATTCTTGAAAAAGAATATATTTTCTCGATTTGGTACCCCAAGGGCAATTATTAGTGATGGGGGATCCCACTTTTGCAACAAGTTATTTAAGGGATTATTGGAGAAATATGGGGTTCGCCATAATGTGGCCACTCCTTACCATCCTCAAACTAGTGGGCAAGTTGAGGTGTCAAATCGGGAGATCAAGCAGATTTTGTTGAAAACAGTAAACGCTAGTAGAATGGATTGGTCAAGGAGGCTTGATGATGCTCTTTGGGCCTACCGGACAACTTATAAGACTCCCATATGTATGTCCCCATACCAACTTGTTTATGGGAAAGCTTGTCACCTACCGGTTGAATTAGAGCATAAAGCCATGTGGGCTATGAAGAAGTTGAAATTGGATTGGAATGAAGCTGCAGAACAGAGGTTAAATGGGTTGAATGAACTCGATGAATTTTGCCTAAAAGATTATGAAAGTTCAGCCCTCTACAAAGAAAAGATGAAGAAATACCATGACCAAAATATTGAGAAACGCGATTTTATAGTTGAGGATTTGGTGCTTTTATTCAATTCTAGGTTGCGTTTGTTTCCGGGCAAGCTCAAGTCCAAATGGACTGCCCCTTACTTGATCACCCAACTATTCCCTCACGGAGCGGTTGAGTTGGAAAACAAGGAGGGTGTGCGCTTTAAGGTGAACAGACAATGAATTAAAATCTATTTGGGGCATGCTGAATCAGCGAATGAAGTGATCGAGGCATACCATCTTGATTAAGTCTGAGTAATCAAGTATCCTCCATCTTGCCGCGACGTTAAATCAAGCGCTGGTTGGGAGGCAACCCAATATGTATCCTCTAAGCCAACTATAGTTTTTTTCCCTAGTAATAGTCGCTTTTTCTTTGTTTTTCGTTTCGTTAGAAGTGTTGGCTAGAGCGTAGTTTAGGGTCCGTGTCCACTAAGTGTCCAGTCAAATACATAGAGAATAGCTTAATGGGTGTTAACTTTGTAGGTTGCACATCACCAGAAAAATTTGCAGGAATTAGTCTGAAACACTCAGTGACGGATCCATCGACGGTCCGTCACGCTAGCGACGGACCGTCACAGGAATCCGTTGTGACAGGTAAGTTTGTCTATTTTTTAACATATTAGGGTACCTGCGACGGAACGCACGATGGACCGTCACACTTGTGATGGACCGTCGTCGGGGACTCGTCACATCAATACTCAGCAACCCGACCCGACCCGACCAGCGAATATTAAAAGTTTTAAACCTTTTAAACTTCCCACCCCTTCATTTCAACCGTTTCTTTTCCATCACTTCTCCTATTTCCTCTCTTTTCAACTTTCTCTCACTCTCATTCTCTTCCCAATCTCCTGATTCACCATCCTTTCTCTAATTCCCCAAATCTTCCTCCTCCCAAATCTCCCTGCTTCTTCAAAGTATTCTGCTGGTCGGAGTCCACGGTTCTTTTACTGATCTTCATAGTTGTGTGCCTCACCCGATTCTTCCTCTTCTCAAATTCTCAAGTATGTGCTTCTGATCTCTAACCCATTTACATTTCATTATTGTTTTCACATTTTACAGGCTTGTTTTTAAATGCCGGGTCTTTGATTTTTGGCCCCTCTTGTATGCTAAAGACCTCATTCCATGCCTTAAGTCCCATCATATATGTAGAAATGATGTGGGTATTGGGTTAACCGAATCAAAGAGGGGGGATTATGTTTTTGTAACTTGTTCTGACCTAGGTTGCTAGTCCCCAGAGTAGACATGCTAAAACTCGAGAAATTGATACTTTAGCATTGCTAGTTTGTTGGGTATTTGGGTTCAAAATATGTGGGTTAACATTGAGTCTTTCGTTGGGAATCTCAGGGGATGATTGTGGCATCCTCAGTTCTGTCACTAAATGACAGAACGAGACCCCGTCGATGGACCGTCGTACCCACGACGGACCGTCATGGGGTGCGTCCCACCAACCCACGATTTATTTTTTCCAAGTGTCCACTCACGGACCTATACGATGGACCATCGTGCCCACAACAGTCCGTCCTGCACAACCATCATGGTTGTCAGAGACCACATTCCTAAGGGTCTCCAAACCTCTTCTAAGTGTCCTATGACGGATCTATACGACAGACCGTCGTGACCACAACGGTCCGTCCTGCACAACCGTCATGGTGGTCAGAGACCCACTCCTAAGGGTCTCCAAACTTTTTCTAAGTGTCCCATGACGGACCTATACCACAGAACGTCGTGCCCACGACGGTCCGTCCTGCTTACCGTCATGGTTTTCAGAGACCCTACTCCTAAGGGTCTCCAAATATTTTCTAAGTGTCCCATGATGGACCTATACGACGGACCGTCATGCCCACAATGGTCCGTCCTGCTTAACCGTGATGCCTGTCAGAGACTTTCTTTCTGAGGGTCTCCAAAAGTAATCAGTTTAAGTAATTCATGACGAACCTCCATGACGGTCCGTCATACTCACGACGGGCCGTCAATTGATTCGTCGTGCCTCACAGACACTACAAATATACCATTACAGTTTTGGGTCTTATGTTTTTTTGTTTTCGTCTTTGCATGTCTTGTTTACTCCTACTGGTACTAATTTTTATTCTTTACAAGTACTAACACTTATGGCATCGAAGCAAGATCGAGTTTACGCACGAGGGCATTCAAAGTCCGTCGCCCCGTCTGCCCGACTGGTCATTGGCTCTGATGATGAGCATGACCCCGAGTACGTGCCCCCAGGCACTGCCACTCCTGCACGGGCTGCAACTGCAACCAAAGCCACGCCCAAGAAGGTGGCATCCGGCGTAGTCACTGCCTCCCAGTCTGATGAGGAGCACACACTGACTGGCACACCATCTGGGTCAGCTGCACAGGATGAGGGAGCGTCTGGTTCCTTAGGAGTATCCTGATCGGAGAAAGTCTTCGGGTCTGCTGAAGCTTCTGCGCCCGCCACAGCTTCACAGTCTGCCTCGTCTGATGAGGCCGACAGTTCTAATTCCACTCCAGCTTCACCGACTGGAGTTCCTGCCCCGGTTGCCGACTAGCCCAACCGGTGGTGTGTCGAGGGGCAATACCAAGTGTATTCCGACGCCAAGCTGCTAAATGATAAGGGTGTCATGACCCGGACCCTTACACTAGAGAGGCGGGTCCTTACAGGGAGTCTCCCCACCATGCCAGATATCCATGCTCTCTTCACCAGACACCGGCTAGAGTGGACGGCTCGTTCTTTGGGCCGATACAGTGAGGAGTTGGTCCGAGAGTTCTATGCCTCGTATGTGGCTACTCTCCGATCACAGATTGATAGGTGGGCTGCCCCCGCCAAATAGGCCCCGCTTGATCACATCAGAGTCCGCGGTAAGCGGGTAGACATATCCTTGCCAGCCATCCGCCGGTATCTATACGGCGAGGATGTTGATGCCACCAGGACCCCTCTCACCACCGAGTTTGACTATCGGTGGCAACTCGTTAAAGATGGACGGTTCTTGCGTGAGCCAGCACTGAGAGAGACCACCAAGAGGTGGATGGCCCATCACTTATCTATTGATGGAGAGGCTGCTGACTGGGTTATGGAGCCGAAGGGAGCCATCAAGAAGGCTAACTTGACCTTCACGGCCAAGTTTTTATGGTTGATAGTCCGCCACTGCCTTTCCCCCACTGATGCAGATAATATAGTTACATGGGATCGCGCAGTTCTGATGGTAGCGATGATAGCAGGGTTTGAGGTTGACTTCGCTTGGCTTTTGCAAGCGGTCATGCACGAGAGGGCCTTCAAGGTCACCACTACTTACCCATTTCCGTGCATGGTTTTCTCTTTATGCAGGTCCGCAGGTGTGCCAATTTGGCACATAAATCAGCTCAAGACCCCGCAGGGCAATGTTGATATTGGCCTCATCAGAGATGAGGCCAATGAGTTGGCTCCGCACAGAGGGCCCCGCCCTGAGGTGCCTCCGCTTAGTGAGAACCTGGCGGATACTGTAGAGCATGCCCAAGCGGCTACCCAGGCTCCTTCTGCACCCACTGACACTACCCCGGTCGAGTCTATCCCGGGTAGAAGCACTGCCCCGAGCTCCTCTCGCTCGGCTCCTTCCGCCACTCTGGTCCCACTTGCTAGGGTCCAGAAACTCGAGGCTCAGATGGCCACACTTCTGCATCATATCCAGCCTTGGATGCAGAGGTCTATTGTTGAGGCGGAGGAGCACATGGAGCGGAAGATGGCCCAGTACACTGAGCGGAAGATCCTGGAGGTTCATCAGCGCTTGGACGCCTTTGAGTTGTGGGTACTAGCCCGGCCAGCCCCTACGGTGGACGTGTCGACCCTTTAGGCTGCGGTTGAGAGTTTACGAGCGGATCTTGATACGATCCTAGAGGCTAGGGTGCCTAAATCTGAGGCCCCTTCTGCAGAGCCTGCTGAGGACACAGTGTTGGCTGCGTTATTCGCCACTTCTGAGGTTCCACCACCTCCCCCACAAGAGCATGCCAAGAGGCGCAGGGGTCGAGAGGAGGATGAGTCTAGGGCGAGTAAGAAGGAGCATCGTGAGATGGAGGCTGCGAGGAGAGCCTCAATTGCTGATGAGGAGGCTCGTAAGTTGAGGGCTATTGAGTTGGCTGCTGGGGCGTCTAGCTCCAGAGTTGTGGAGACAGTGAGAGGCACTACTGATGGTGCTGTTGCTGCTGAGGACACTACTGAGGGTGTCCAGACTACATAGGGAGTGGGTTCCGGGGAACCGGACCCACCGACTTGCTGATCGCCGGCGCTTTGCGCCTCAGGTTTACTTTACCTACCACTCGATTACTTTAGGTTCTTTTATGCATTGGGGACAATTGCATATCTTTTTGTTGGGGGTGGGGTAAATGGCAAGTGAGTGCTAGGGTGAAGTCTGAGTAGCCTAATTCACGATCCTCTTTTGAGGTTTTCTTGCATGTGTTCTTTTTCCCCAAGAGACTGACTACTTTTATTGTTGAACCGGCATGTTATATCTTGAGTACATTGTATAACTCTGAATCATGATGTCTAAAACAGATATGATATCCCGGTGTAATGAAAATGATGCATGACTAGGCATAGTAATTGATAAATGTGTGGCTCTAAGCATGACATAGAGATACACTACTGCATGACCCGGAATCTAAGACTCGAACTAGGTGTCTGATAATCTGGTAGTGTAACAAGATGTCAAGTGAGTGTGAGGAAAATTCGAATGATCCACCATTGATATTGAGCTAGAACTTGCCTGGTTAGTCTTGCTGAAAGTAAGCCAAAATAAACAATTATGAAATGATCATAGGCCCTTGTTCGAAATAGTCAATCTTGAGCCTAAAAATAACAGAAAACCAAATGAAGTTAATCCCTTTTTGATCCAAATGAATTGAGCTAAAATAGATCTTTCTTTTTCACCCCAAATGATCTTCTCTGGGAACAATGTGTTGGCCCTGGTCCCTCCTTGGACATGTGCACCTCAGTTTATGCCAAAAGCATAAGTTGAGGGTGGCTAATGCAGAAAGCAACCTTGTTTTGGCCCTGACCCAACCATGGGTATTGTGAACCTTGACTCATGGCAAAATCATGAGTTGAGGGTGGCTGTTATAAGGAATACTCCGGAAAGTGGGGTTGAAAGAATAAAGAGGAAGAAAGAACAAAACAAAGTGATATATATATATATATATATATATATATATATATATATATATATATATATATATATATATATATATATATATATATATATATATATATAAAATAAAACACAAGAAAAGAGAAAAGTCACTTACGCATAAGGAGAAGAAAGGGAAAACAGCAAGGTGATAGAAAATTGAGAAATAGGGCGAAATAAAATGATAAAAAGGTGGTACGCTTAGACGATATGTCAAGGAGGGAAACAAGTCACTAAAGTATACCTAAATATACCCTACCTGACCCTGAGCCTATGTTACAAGCTAAGAAAGTCCTATCGTGATCTTAAGAGTTGTTATGGCTAACTTAAAGCATTGAAAATAAGGGCAAGCTTATGGCAATATGTATAAATAAGTTGTGAAGTTGTTCTGATGTTCTGAGAGCGAGTGTTGAAAAGTAATCCTTATACTCAAACTGAAATCATTGTGTGAAAAATGAGGATGCTATTTTTGCAATATCAGAAAAATTAGCACCTTGGTGAGAAATTGAAGAGGATAGGTGTCAGTGCGTAGTGAGTCTGTGTCATGGTCTGATCCACATAATTCAAGCCTAATAGTGATAGTATTCATGAACATAATGAGAATGAAATAGATTGATAGCCAAATGATTGCGAAAGATAAAATATGGATACTCTTGTACAGAGATTTTGTAGTGAGTCATAGTGCGTCGCTTGAGGACAAACAACGAGTTTAAGTTGAGAGTGTTGATGTACCGTGGTTTCACAGTACTTTTAATGCTTTTTCCTTAAGTTTAGTGGGTGTCCAAAGCCTTTTTGTATTGATTTTTGATGTAGGTTTCTCTTTATTTACAGGAAATCTGTCAAATGATAACGCGGAGGTTTTGTGCAAAAAAGTGCAGAAATGACCACCTACGGAGCCCACGATGGTCCGTCGTGACTGTGACGGTCCGTAGGTGGCATCGTAGTGAGAAGAGTAGTTGCTGAAGGAAGATGGGGAAGTCTGACTAAGTGTGGGACTACGGAAGTTCATGACGGACCGTCATAGTCACGACGGTCTGTCCTGTTTGTTCGTTGTGGTTGTCAGAGAGTAGTCCCAGTACCCAATTCCAAGAAGTTTTTAAGTGTTGTGAAACGGAGCCCCTCGACGGACCGTCGTGCTTTGTCCGTCGAGGGTAACACAGAAGTGATGAATAAAGCAACAGAAGATTTTGTCAAGTATGGGACGATGGAGGCCACGACGGTCCGTCATGCCCACGACGGTCCGTTACGTGGGCCATCGACTCAGACGCGTTTTGGACAGATTAGGTTTTGTTTTATTATAAATAGTTGGAAAAACCTCGTTTTTGGGTTAGACTCTTGGATATTTTTTTCATTACTCTTGTTTTAGTGTTGAACTTTTGGTTTTGTTAATTGATATACTTTTTTCGGAATCGATTGTTGGTGTTTTTGGGGATTAATCAAGTGAATTTCTGGAATTTATTCGTTCTCATTAAAGTAAGTGCATGAATTCTTACATTACAAATATGAATTGTGTGATTATGACCATGGTTAACTAAACTCCATAACTAGGGTTGTGGGAACCATGGGTAAATAACAAGGTAAAATCTAACTACTATAGCAATTTTAGAATAGTGTCTTGCATGTATTGATAATTCTTTCGTGTAGAAGTCTTTTTAACGGATGGCCAACGTTAGAACTCGCCTTAATGCTACTTGCCGGACCAAGGAGGTAGATAATAGGAAAAGAATTATCAACATAGATTTAGTGTATACTATCTAATAAGCTAATATAGGTTGGTACGAAGTAATAACTTAGTCAAATATCGATTATGATGCTTAATATGAGGTAAAGATAAGGGTTAGTATAGCAACACACATAGACGGACCAAGGTGCGGAGTGAAATTTTCTAGATGTCGGACCAAGGATTTAGAGATACATAAATTATCGCTTTACATGCAAGATACTAGGAAAGAATTGTTATAGCTAGAATTACCGAGTTAGGAACCTGTGGGGAACACTTAAGCCCTAGTACTTTTATTATTTGATTAAACTCCAAGATTTGAATCTGTTAGTTGTTTGCTTTAATTTAGTTAATCAGTTTTATTAACTTGAGAAACCCCCCTTTTTTGTCAATTGTTTTCTTGGAAAATAGTTGACTAAATAGTAGTAATAATAGAAGAAAGTTAAGTCTGAACTATTTTCCTCGTAGGATCGACCCCAACCTCATTAGTTGGGTTCTCTACTTGATACGACCGCTTTACTTCTTATTTGAGAAGTAAATTTGAGCATATCAGGCTCTAGATTACATTTTAGACTTTTGGAGTGTTACAATAGTCCTATTCCCATCGATGATCTCTCAACTCCCTCTCTAGTTAGGCTATTTGTAAGTGGATCCGATACATTATCCTTTGACTTCACATAGTCAATTGTGATAATTACACTAGAGAGTTGTTTTCTAACAGAGTTATGTCTTTGTCGTATGTGACGAGACTTCCCGTTACACATAATGCTTCCAGCCATTGCTATTGTAGCTTGACTATCGCAGTGTATGTATATAGGGGCCATTGTTTGGGCAAAAACATAATATCTTTTAAGAAATTCCATAGACATTCAACTTGTTCACCCGCCTTGTCTGAGGCGATGAATTCAGACTCCATTGTAGAGCGAGGTATACATGTTTGTTTGGATGATTTCTAAGATATTTCTCTTCCACCAATACTGAAAACATATCCACTCGTGGATTTCATTTCAATTGTCCCAATAATCAAATTTGCATCACTATATCCTTCAAGAGCTGCAGGATATTTATTGTAATGCAAATCATAGTTTTGAATGTCTCTAAGTACCCTAAAACTCTCTTCATTGCTCAATGATTTTGATTGGGATTACTTGTGTATCGCCTCAGTTTACTTATAGCATAGGCTATGTTTGGTCTTGTACAATTCATGATAGACATTAAACTTCCCAATACTTTGGCATAATCCAATTCAAATTGACTTTCACCTTTATTCTTTGCAAAATTAAAGTTCACATTAATTGGGGTCTTTCTCTTTTTGAAATTCAAATACTTGAACTTTTAAAGTTCCTTTTGAATATAATGAGATTGAGACAATGCTAAACCGTTAGGAGTTTTGTAAATCTTAATTCCCTATATCAAATTGGCAACTCCCAGATCTTTCATATCAAACTTACGAGCGAGCATACACTTATTAGCTTTTACATTGTCAATGTCCTTGATAATTATACATATGTCATCCACATATAGGCATACAATGACTTCCTGATTTGCAGTGTCTTTAATGTAGACACATTTATCATATTCGTTGATCTTAAATCCATTTGACAACATGGTTTGATGAAACTTTTCATGCCATTGTTTTGGTGCTTATTTTAGTCCATGAAGTGACTTAACAAGTTTGCATACTTCCTTATCTTTATTGGAAACTATGAAGACCTCAGGTTATTTCATTTAAATCTCTTCCTCTAGCTCTCCATTTAAGAATGAGGTTTTCACATCTATTTGATGGATTTCAAGATCGTGTACTGTAGCTAGGGCAATTAACATCCGAATTGATGTAATCCTAGTCACTGGCGAGTATGTGTCAAAATAATCAAGACCTTATTTCTGTGTAAATCCTTTGACAACAAGTCTTGCTTTATCTTGTCAATAGTTCCATAATCTTTCATCTTCCTTTTGAAGATCCATTTTAAACCCAAGGGTTTGTTCCCTGGAGTAAGATCGACCAACTCCCATGTATGATTGTTTAGGATTGATTCAATCTAACTATTGATAGCTTCCTTCCAAAAGGTTGAGTCGCTATACAACATAACTTCCTTGAATGTTTGAGGCTCACTTTCAAGAAGGAATGTTACAAAATCATATCAAAATGAAGTAGTTGTCCTTTGACGTTTACTACACCATGGACTTTCTTCATTAGGTTTATTTTGTTTTGGTTCTTATCGAGGTTGTTTAGACCCCCAACTAGATGACTCAAGTATAGTTTTATACGGATAGATATGTTCAAAGAATTCAACATTAACTAATTCTATTACCGTATTGTCATGAATATCCGAATGTTTGGACTTATGAAACAAAAATTAACATGCCTTACTATTTGTGGGATATCCAATGAATACACAATCCACAGTCTTAGGCCCTATTTTCACCTCTTAGGTATAGGAACCTAGACTTTGGCTAGACACTCCACACTTTGAAACATTTCAATTTGGGTTTTCTACCTTTCCATTTCTCATATGAAATAACATGTGTCTTGGTGTGAGGAACTCTATTGAGTATTCGATTTGCTGTAAAGATAGCTTCCCCATATAAGTTTTATGGTAAACCTAAACTTATTAGTAAGAAATTCATCATTTCCTTTAAAGTTCGGTTTTTCCTTTTCTCAGTTCCATTAGATTGGGGAGAGTAAGGAGCAGTAGTTTGATGAATTAATCCATTTTCCAAACATATTTCTGCAAATGGAGATTCATATCCTCCACCTCTATCACTTTTAATCATTTTGATCTTCTATCCAACTGATTTTCAACTTCAGTTTTATATTGTCTAAATGCATCTATTGTTACATCCTTTCCATTTAGCAAATATACATAACAATATCTAGTGCAATCGTTAATAAAAGTTATGAAATACTTTTTCCCACCATGTGACGGCGTTGACTTCATATCACAAATGTCAGTGTGAATCAGTTATAACAAATATGAATTCCTTTCAAGAGATTTATATGGATGCTTAACATACTTAGATTCAACACAAACTTGACATTTTGATTTATTGCACTCAAATTTAGACAAAACATTTAAGTTAATAAATTTTCACAAGGTTTTATTATTAACGTTTCCCAAGCGTTCATGTCATAAACATTTAGACTAAAGCAAGTAAGAAGAAGCAAAATTCTTATTCATATCAATTGCAATTACATTGAGTTTAAACAAGACCTCAATGAGGTAACCTTTTCCTACATACATCTCATTCTTACTCACTACAACTTTATCATAAACAAATACAAATTTGAATCCGTTCTTAGTCAAAACTGGTATAGAAACTAAGTTCTTTTACAATTCCGGAACATACGAGAACCTATTCAAAGTCACCACCTTGCCGATGTCACCTTTAAGAGGACCTTTCCAGTTCCTTCCACCTTTGTAACAACGGAATTTGCATAAGCAACTTCTCGTCTGTAGGTACTGGAGTATGTGAAGAAAACATTTCTTTGTTGGCACAATCATGGCATGAGGTACCATAATCTATCCACCATTCTCTTGGATTTCCAACCAAGTTGCATTCTGAAATCATTGCACAGGGATTGTCCATCTCTCTTTTGATTCATCCAAAATTGTTTAATCCTTAATTTTGCCCTTTTTGGGACCCCGACTGTCACATCCGGGGAGCACCCCCTAGACGTAACCGATGTCATCGTCCTCGGAGAGGACGAACACTAGCCTCTTAGTATTCATCATTACATTCATAGGTTAAAAAGTGCAGAAAATTAAAACTTTTCATCTATATCTACTTCATGAGGTTTACTTACACCTCTCGCTTACACATAATATATATTCATAGCGAGTTTACTTAGACTCGTCGTATAAGAAGATTACATAGTCTTCTATTTTTATGCCACATATAGATAACATACATAATATAGTTTTAAGAAGGATGTATCATATGAAACCATCTAAAAGGAATAGAACAATATGAGCATTTCCCTTACACAATGTATAAATGCCACTTAGGGCTTACAACAATATCTTGAAACAACAAGAGTGAAATGATTGTCTTTAGACTATAACAATGTAACATAAGTAGAGTGAGAGAAAGGCACCATCCTTGGAACTTGAGGACATACCCGCACTTGGAGAAATGATCCAAGCCTTCCTTCAAAAGTGGTCACGAACCCTTCAATGACCAGAACCTAAAATGTTGGGGAAAAGGGAGAAATAGGGGTTAGCACATCACTTGTACTAAGTATGGAAACATATGCATACACAACATAGGAATCATTTTAGAAAGGGACATTTTATAAAAACATGCCAAGTTACTTTGAAAAGCCTTATGCACAATCCAAGAACATATATAAGGTAATAAATCATATACTTCTTGCAATACAAGCACATTCAACACAAGACCATCCTACTCAAGTTAAGCCAAGTCAACATGTTCATAGCATAATAGAATTCATAGTCAATGTAACTCCAACATCAAGTCATAAACACAAAGCATATTCATGAGTTCATAACATTACAACATAAGTAAACCCTTACCCATAACCCTTGACCAAGACTTCTATTGCAATGCTCAAGTAAAGTCCCATGACCTCACCAAACCAAGCAAACTAACCAAAGGATCATGAATAGTGTCTATCTTCACATATAATAGCATTATAAGTATTCATCATCATATTTAGCAACATAGACCATCAACATGAAAAATCAACATCATCATAACATTTATCGCATAAAAGCATAAAACAAAAGAATCACTTCCTAGGATTTCCTTCAAGGCCAACTAGTGCAATGTATAGGTAGAGTCTCATACCCCTACCTAGACTAAGTCAAACCCCTTAAGTCCTCCGAGTTAAAAATCACTTGATTACTTTATTTTACCATTTGTAACATCTTTCCTTAACCGGCATAGACCAGATGAGTTAATGTGAAATCTGGTGTCATGGAACCCTACACTGAAATAAGGCGGATTACTTGCCAAGGTAGTACCAAAACATGAACATAGCATCTAGGTGGATCCACAAGCTAGTATTCCTATGGGGGCAACATAGTTCAAGAACTAGGAGATATGTTTGGGACCCAATTTATGCTAGATGCATTATAGTCTCCAATCTCATGAGTACAATAGTGAACTTTTGAAGGAAGAGACACTCCTCACTACTAGGTCACTCAATGCTAAGCTAGAGTACCTTTTGAAATTTCTTTCTTTAACAATCATAACTTAATTTAGGTCAAAGGAGAGTAGATCCTTATATATTCATAGTCAATATCTCAATCGGAATTGCATGAGAACACCTTTCAATACAACCCTTCACATTTGAGATTAACACATTAACATCACCATAATATAATGAGGCACATAGGTACTTCATAACCAACCTTATATCAATTCATATTAAGCATAATATCATAATCATATAATCAAGACATCTGAATTTCATCATCATACCAAACCTACTTAAACAAACCACAAGATGACTTCAATTGAACATCATCACCAAGTACAAGTCATCATAATTGAAGTAAAAGGTTTAGGATATCAAGTCTTACCCAATCTCCTTCAAAAGACATCATCATGGTCTTAACCATAACCAATAAATTCATCCAAGAATAGGTGTAATAGCATCAATCAATGGTAATTAACATAATAATGAAGTCAACTGCATCACTACAATTGAATTCAATACTAGTTCATAACGTAGGGTTAGGGACTTGGGTCAATTTTATGATATATTCCACAAACTAGGTTAACTCATCAAGAACTAGCATAATTGAATCATAATACATCATAATCTAAGAATAGTAATCAAAAGAAACCATAGTGCAATTTAGAAGATCAATTTCGTATTAGGAAGAAACCCACATGAAACTCATCTTTTTGAAATACATTTTGGAAGAACCCTTTGGGGAAAAGAATTCCAAAGGTGAAAGGTTACCATACCTTGTTAATTGTTGAAGTTTGATGGATAAAATAACCCTTCTTGCTGCCTTAAAGATCTTGAGCTATCCCGTCAATGGAGTTCTTATTTTTGGGAGAGAGAAAGTAGAGAGAAGGAAGAACAATTTGGGTTTGGGAATTTGGGGGTGTTAGGTTGTGTTTTGACTTAGGGTAGGTTATATAGTTATTTAACTAACCTAATTAACTACTCCCTAATCAGTAATTAAACCCCTAACTAACTAACTTAAATAAATGGACTTATTAAAACTCACCAGTGAAATTGCATGCCTAACCTACGAGACCTAAACCTACGGTCTTGGTACCAACCGTCCTGCAGGTCCGTTGTTTTGGTCAGAAACCCTGCATATGGCCACTTTTGGAAAAGTGTCCAAGTGTCAAATTACGGAGTCATCGACGACCCATCGTCTCACCTACTCCCCGTCAAAGGCAAGCGTAGGTGGGCCTACCTGCACTATCCCATTTGACAGCATTGGGTCAAAATGAAAGGGTGATCCTCAAGGAACCTTAGAGGTCCTTGGGGAGTCGTACTCGGATGTTTTGACCCTAAAGCTACTCTAATATGTGTTAGACACCTTTTAACAAAATTTAATCAATTTCCAACTCTTAAAACCCCGTGAAATAGGTTGAGGCACACTAGCACTTCTTGCACTAGTCTCCGAACGTCATGGATGTTTCTTTACGTTTTGACTCTAAAACTCCCTAAATAACTTTTATACACTTTTATTGACCTTAAAATAGTGTCACAAATCTTAGGCACTCATGCGAGGCTCTAGATTAGGTTTTGGACTTTCGGAGTGTTACATTATCCCCCCTTTAGGAACATTCGTCCCCGAATGACACTAAAAATCTTTTGAAGGGAAAGGATAGACTCAATACTAGCAGCCCAACCAACAACATATAAAATCAATATGAGTTACAACTCAAGTTAACACAACACATGGCGTTTACACAAGTAACCCAAAATGCCAATTGGACCACATAAGAGCTCAAAACCACATCATGAGGAAATACTCTCTCAACAACAACATGAGCTCAACACAACATATAGAGTCACTTATGCCAAAATCTCTTTCAACACATATAAACAAGCTCAATTTCATTTCATGTAGGCAACAACATACCAAACACACAAATAAGTGCAAAATTAAGCTAAAGAGCATTTTCATATGAAACTTCATTTTAGCAAACACCTATATCATAAATATGCACATCTTTGCAAAAGAAGTCAAATTCACTTTATTCATTATTTCATTATCAATATAAACAACTAACCTTAATCAACAAAGAAATGAGGGTAACAATATTTCATGTCGGCCTTGTCCTCCCATGTTTCTCCCTCAACTAGGTGGTTCTTCCATTAAACCTTTACGGAAGCCACCTCTTTGTTCCTCAACTTCTTAACTTGTCTATCAAGGATTTCAACTGGAACCTCCTCATCGGAAAGGTTATCTTCTACACCTATACCCTCAATAGTAAGAATGGACTCGGGATCACCGATGCACATCTTAAGTATGGTGAAACGGAACACCGGATGAACCGAAGACAATTCACTAGGTAATCTCAACTCGTATGCAACCTTTCCAACCCTTTGCAAAATTTCATAGGGACCCACATTATGAGGACTCAACTTCCCTTTATTTCCAAATCTCACCACCCCCTTAATGGGTGAAACTTTTAGATACACCTTATCACCCTCTTAAAATTCTAAGTCCCTTCTCCTATGGTCAACATACGACTTTTGTGGCTATATGTTGTTTTCAACCGATTCCTTATCATGTGAACTTTCTCCAAAGTCTTATAAATCAATTCGGTACCCAAGAGTGAAGACTCTCCCACTTCAAACCATCCAATTGGAGATCTCCATCTCCTACCATACAAGGCCTCGAAAGGAGCCATAGATATAGTTAAATGATAACTATTGTTATAAGAGAACTCAACAAAAGCCAATTGTTTATCCCAATTTCCCTTGAAATCAATTATACCAGCTCTAAGCATATCTTCAAAGTTTTGAATAGTATGCTCCGCTTGACCATTCGTTTGGGGATGAAAACCGGTGCTTAACCTAACCTTTGTACCTAACCCTTTTTGGAATGACCTCCAAAACCTAGATGTGAATTGTGCACCCCTATCCGATATGATGGATAACGGAATACCATGAAGTCACATAATCTCATCGATGAAGATCCTTGCATAATCCTCCGCCGAGTAAGTGGACTTGACGGGAATAAAATGAGCGGATTTGGTCAACCTATCCACAACCACTCATATAGATTCATGTTGCTTTTGTGTTTGAGGAAAACCTACCACGAAGTCCATATTAATATCTTCCCACTTCCAAGTGGAAACTTTGTATTTCTTGAAGTAAACCACTTGGATTTTGGTGCTCGGCTTTCACTTGTTGGAAATTTGGAAATTTTGCAACCAATTCCGCTATGTGCCTTTTTAAGCCTTCCCACCAAACACTTCTCTAAGG
This sequence comes from Solanum sitiens, assembly GCA_016801875.1. Classification (NCBI taxonomy): domain Eukaryota; kingdom Viridiplantae; phylum Streptophyta; class Magnoliopsida; order Solanales; family Solanaceae; genus Solanum; species Solanum sitiens. The sequence continues at coordinate 461,613 of JABWTJ010000049.1, read as the reverse complement.
TCTTGATAGATCTTTGTAGAACTCCGATGAATGGAATAACGGGAACCATGAGCTTCCTCAAGAATTCGGTTTCTCAAGTCATCAATATTGGGCTCAGACAACCTTTCTTGATACCTTAAGATACCATCCCCCCCTAAGGAGAATGACTCATTAAGCTTACCAAGAACGATTCCTTCAACTCCATCAATGGTTGATCAAGGTGTTGCTTAGACTTCACCTCAACCACCAAAGATGATTTGGTGTTATGATGGACCATAAAACCACCATTTGGAGAATCTTATAATCTAACACCCAAACGAGCCAACCTATGAACATCTTTCACTAGGTCTTTCTTGGCTTCTTATACATGAGACACACTACACATGGTCGTACGACTTAGAGCGTCCGCAACCACATTGGCTTTGCCGAGGTTGTAGAGAACACTCATGTCGTAATCTTTCAACAATTCCAACCACCTTTATTGGCGGAGATTTAACTCCTTTGGAGTAAACACATATTGAAGACTCTTGTGGCCATTATAACATCAACATGTACACCATACAAATAATGCCTCCATATTTTCAAGAAAAATACCACGGCCACTAACTCAAGATCATGTGGTTGATAATTCTTCTCATGCACCTTAAGTTGTCTAGAAGCATAATCTACTACTTTCCCATGTTGCATAAGGACACACCCTAAGCCCACTCGGGATGCATCACAAAACACAACGAAGACCTTGGTACCCTCCGGTAAAGTCAACATCGGAGCAGAGATAAGCCGCTCTTTCAAGATTTGGAAGCTTCTTTCACATGCCTCCTTAAAACATATATCTGTAATAATTCGTAAATCACATGGACGTGATTTTTATAAATATTGAAGATGTTGAAGTTATCTTTCCAACAAAAAAGAAGCATATTATTTCAACACTCCTACTTCATGTTATGAATTTTCTTCCACAAGTGCGCAAAGCTGAAGAAAGCTAAAGGGTAAAACAAACAAATTTTGGGCCGACTTTTAAAAAACAAATCTGTAAATCCCATAGACGTGATTTTATATACATTGAAAATATAGAAGTTATATTTCCAACAAAAAAGAATCTCATTATTTCGATGCCCATACTCCGCGTTATGAATTTTCTACCGCATGAGCCTAAAATGCATTTCATAAAGTCCATCAAAATTCTAGCAGAATCTTCAAGTTTCAAAGCTCATCAAATTTGAGCAAAATCTTCAAGTCAAAATGATCCTCAATGCATGAGTCTAAAACACATATCATAAGACTCATCCAATTCAAGTCAAGTCTTCAAGTCACAAAAGCTCCATGAATTTGAGTTAAATCTTCAAGTCGTTGCCTTTGGCCCTCGTGAATTTAAATCTATATGGTCCAAAAAAATCCAATAGGTTGAAAACCTTGAAATAAGTGGCCTGGACAAATATTAAAAAAAAGTACTCTCCTATTTTTCATTGAAGTGTAAAATAAATATATTTTATAGCCTCAAAATTGCAAGAGTTTTTACACATCAACAATCATAAGGAAGGGATGAAAAAAATGTTCGTATGATCCCATGCAAAAGGTCTAAGTAGAAAAACAAGAAAACTTCAAGAAGTGGTTTGTCAACTCTCTTGGATGTCTTCGTCAAGTTTGCATCACCTCTTCATCAAATATCATCACTTCAGATATTTCTATGGGTCGATGCAGCCGTAAGTGAGACTCTATCTTTGGCATAGGGAAATATTTTGTAGTCTGATTTGTGAAGTTGATCATGCGACAAGTAGTTGTTCAGCAGAACTTAGACACACTACACCAAAATCTCTTTCTCGGCAAAGTAAGAACTACAAAAGAAACGATATCAAGTGTGGTTCGGCCACAACTACAAAAAAAAAAGATATTTAATGTGTGGTTCTTCATCAAAGCCACAACTCTAAAAGAAGATGCTCCACGCCACAATTGCAGAAGATTTACTAAGTGTAGTTCATCGCTAAAGCCTCAATTGCAAAAGAAGAAGCATCAAATCTGGTTCGTCATCAAAGTTGAAACTACAAAAGAAGAGATATCAAGTGTGGTTCATCATCAAAGTCGCAACTGCAAAAAAAAGAAAAAAAGATGATCCACACCACAACTGTAGAAGAAGATGTATTAAGTATGGTTTATCGCTAAATCCAAACTTGCAAAATAAGAGGCACCAACTGTGGTTCGTCATCAAAGTTGAAACTACAAAAAAAGAGATATTAAGTGTGGTTCGTCGTTAAAGCCGCAATTGCAAAAAAAAGAAAAAAAAATTTTCATGTGTGGTTCTTCATCAAAGCCACAACTTTAAAAGAAGACTTTACACACCACAATTGTAAAAGAAGATGTACTAAGTGTGGTTCATCGGTAAAGCCGTAATTGCAAAAGAAGATGCATCAAGTGTGGTTTGTCATCAAAGTTGAAACTACAGAGGAAGAGATATCAAGTGTGGTTTTTCATCAAAGTCGCAACTGTAAAAAAATATAAATTTCATGTGTGTTATTCATCAAAGCCACAACTCTAAAAGAAGATTCTCCATGCTACATTTGTAGAAGAAGATGTACTAAGTGTGGTTCATCGCTAAAGCTGCAATAGAAAAGAAGAGGCAACAAGTCTTGTTCTTCATCAAAGTTGAAACTACTAAAGAAGAGATATCAAGTGTGGTTCGTCCTCATAGCCGCAACTGAAAAAAATAGGATATTTCATGTGTGGTTCTTTATTAAAGCTACAACTCTAAAAGAAGATGATTCACGTATGATTCGTCATCAGAAACGCAATTGTAGAAGAAGATGTACTAAGAGTAGTTCATCGCTAAAGTCAAAATTGATAAAGAAGAGGCACCAAGTGTGGATCGTCATCTAAGTTGAAAATACAAAACTAGATGCATCATGTGTGACCGCAAATGCAAAATAAAATGTACCAAGTGTAGTTCGTCATCAAAGCCGCATTTACAAAAGAAGATGTACGAAGTGTTTTCATCTCCATCAAAGTCACAATCACTAAAATATTACACCAAGGATTATTAGTCATCAAAATCGTAACTACAATCAAGTCGTTTGTTATTCACATCTTCTACATTGTGATAGAGACGTTTTGGCAAGACTACGTAGAACTATAAAAAAAAGAGACAGATATGATAGAAAACTTTAAAAATCAATTATATCAATTCAGAAGTGTTTTGATTTTGAATTTTGTATATTTCGTAGCATTGAGTCTAGTTTCTGGAACATCAAATGAATCATAATTTTAATGGTTATACAACAAGTTATGAATTTTCTACCGCGGGCATGCTGTTCTGTAAAAAGTGACAAAAATTGAGTTTGGTATGCCTCAAGTTGACAAAAATCAACAATATCTCAAGAGAGATTGAATAGATTAACTATATTATCAATTGAAAATGAATTATTAAAACATATCGATTATAAAACAATAGTTAACAACTTTGCATCTAAAAAGGCCAGAAAAGTAGATTTTAAATAAAGGTATATATAATATTTATTTATTTAAAAAAAAAGAATTTTAAAAACGTAGGGGCCGTCTTTAAGATTTGGCTTTAGGCCTCCAATCTTGTTGACTCGGTCTTGATTTTAAGAGGAATAGTTTGGACCTCTATAAATTGAAGACTCATCTTCTCATACAAGAACACAATAGCATTCACAATAATGTCATCGCTTAAGAGTTTTGTTTCTGGAAGAATTATTCTCTCTACAATTTTAATATTTTTCTTTCGTACTAGTATCATCATATATTAAGTCAATTGACCAAATTGATATTTTAAAGTCTTTATGATAGTTTTCTTTTATGATCTAATTTATCACCTCCATGGTTTGCAATTACAAGCTTCCGCATGACACACTAATTCTATTAAATTCAACAAACAAATCAAAGAAACTGACAATAAATACTTTATAATTATAAGATTAAATATTAAAAAGGGACATATTTCATGATTGTTAAAGAATAAAAAATACAAAAAAGACCATATTTTATGACTGTTGTTGAATAAAAAACACGAAAAGGACCACATTTCATGATTTTAGAAGAATAAAATATATGAAAGGGACCAAGTTTCATAATTACTGATGAATAAAGAAGATAAAAGTCAACATATTTTTATACCAAAATAAAAATAATTCCTAAATTATTTTGGGATCATATAAAATCAATATCAAATCAAGATGGTAACAAACATAGTATATATAAATATATTATGTACAATTAGAATCAATGCCCAAGGCTATGAAACTTGAACCAAGAAAATAAATCATACACAAAACACTAAGTTATGAAGTTTGAACAAGAAAAGAATACAAACCTTTGAAGCAAAAATATGTGCACAAAGTAGAGATTCTTAGTTCACAATCCTCTTTAGTTGTTATAGAGAACCTCAATCGTGCATTAGATTTTCTTTGTTTGAAGAATGAATTGGGTCGGTGAATAGGGGCGGACCTACATAGATTTCAGGGGGTTCAAAAAATTACACGATATATATATATATATATATAGTTTAAACCCCCTTATTTTAAAGAGAAAATGATGGCGCAATGGCAAGTACCCTTGAAATTAAGTTGTTGTAACCACCGAGTTTCGTGGTTATAGAAATGCCAATGGAGAAAATTGGGGCCGAATTTTTTTTTCCATAGTACTAGGATTTTCCCTACGTTGTCCAGATTTGGAGGAAATTGGAGTCATCAGGTATAGGAAAATCTGGTATCAATCGGGTGAATAAATAGGAATTTTATTACATAGTCGGTTAGATAACTCATTACGGGATCCATACAACTTTACAAAATTTAATTTGTATAAATGGACCTCTTGGAATCGACCATAGCGTTAGGGGTACTTTCTAGGCATAGTGGGTTAAGAGTATGTTGTGAAAGGCGGAAATTGAATATTAATATTTATAGGATCTTTAAATAGTAATGGAACTTAGCTTATTTATTTCACTTGCTTCTGTAACTTAAATGCCTTAGTTTTTAGATTTATTGCTTTGTGTTGGTTGCTAGTAGTGGTTCTCCCATTGAGTTGTAGTGTGGGTGTCAATCATGATGGTCTGGGTCGTGACAAAGTTGGTATCAGAGCCTAAGTTTGTTGATTTCGATGTACCAAAATGATTCTAATAGAGTCTTGCGGAACAGTACGGGAACACCTTTACTTTTCTTCGAGAGGCTATAGAACTTTACGAATTCCATTTTCTCTTGTCTACTTTATGCAATGACTTGATTCCAACTGGTATCTAGCGATTCAAATTGGTATCTAACTTTTTTCACTTTTCTATCTTCAGATGGTTAAGACTAGGTATAATTAACAACGTTTGGACCGTAGCTCCTTCTAATGCTCCAGTTGAGGAACCCGTAGCGACAGGTCGCAACTGAGGCAGAGGTTGAGGAAGATCTAGGGGAATAGGCCATGAGAGAGGGGTACATGTTGTGAATGAGGTGCCAATCGACTATGTTCCGGTGAATGAGAACCCTCTGGCACATAATGAAGAGATAGAAGATGAAGTGGAGTTTGAGAATGTTGAGGAGGTTGAAAATGAGGAAAGAGGGAAGGCTGAAGCTATTGGAATCCCCCTCCCATTGATCTTGTGATAGCTCAACAAAAGATCATGTCATTTTTGAAAGGGTTGGCTAGTCCGGGGATGATTCTACCTACTCAAGTAAGTACCCATGAATCCTCCTATTGCTAACACTGTACCCAAGACGGTTGGGAGGTAGGTAATGATACTTTCTTCCGTTCTTTGTAGGGTTTTGTGATGAACGATAATGACCATGATAAGTTGACTAAGTTTTTGAATCTGAAGCCCCCATTATTTCTGACACACCCTTGAAATTCCATGACCTAAATTAGAACCTTCTATGTTGAATAATTATGTTTTAGACTTCAATAAGTGTAAATAACTTATTTGAGAAGTATTGGCGCCATAGCATTAAAGAAAGGCTATAACGTCCGAAAACTAGCAAAATTGAACTAGTTAACGTCCCTATGTTTGGTGAAGGTTTGGGAGGGTAATATGAAGTCCAAAACTTGTAAAAACACTTTGAATAGGTAAAATGTAGTATATAGGGTCAAACATACAGTCACGAAACCCCAAGGACCACTAGAAGGGTCCTTAGAGACTACCTGAACATGGGCGAGCAGGCTGCCAAAGTAGCCTGCGAGCTGCCAAAAATTTTGTGACTGCTGTGTGACGCGCAGACATCACGTGAGAATCAAAACTTGACGTTGCAATGCGGGTACTACACGAGGTCCACTGCCTCTACCCGGATTTCAAAATTAAAATGTGAAATTGACCCCACGATGAGCAGCCACTTCCCAGATTTGTTAAAGTCGTATTTTAAACATTTTGACTTCACAAAAAGACCCAATTATGTGAGGGATCTTTTGGGTAATTTAGGGGGTGAAAATATATTGATTAAGGGTAAGTTTTAAGTAATTTTATCCACTCCAATCAATTCCCCAAAACAAAAAACAAAAAGCTCTCATCTCTCTCTACTTTCTCTCTCTCTAAATCCTCCATTGAAAAAGCTAGAAAGCTTGAAAAAGAAGACCAATTTATCTAGGGTTTCACTTGGATTTCTTGGGATAAGCTCCATTAGGGTATGGTTTCTTTAACTCTTTGTATTCTTTACCCAAGAGGTCCCTCCAAAATATGATTTCTAAGTCTCCAAAAAGAAGGCTTTTTCTTCTTACATGAGTCTTCTTTGAAAAATGAAATTATGAATCAATTGTGATGAATTGTGATGAATTAATGTGTTTAAGTATATATTGATGGTTAATTGATGATTTGCTATGAGATTTTCCTAGACCTATGTCTTTCCCCCAATTTCATGAAAAGTTGAATTATTAGGGTGAATTGTGAAGATGATGAACAAGTAGATGGACTACATTGTTGTTAATTATGTAATTGCTTCTCGAATTTATCTTTTTTATGTATTATTGGTAATAGAAGTATGAAGGTTCTTGGAAGGGACAAAGAGGTATGTTGATTGGTTCTTCTTGTATTCAATTGTGAATTATGAGTTACTTAGATAGTAATTCTCCTATGTCTAATGTGTGGTTGTGATGTTGATGCTAGGAATTCCTCATCCTTAGCCCAAAGACATTGAATTAGAAATGAATTATGTATGTATGATATGATACGAATATTATATGATTGAAAGTAGTTTCTCACGATTATAATAAAGTATTAAGTGAAAGGTTTACTCACTTGTGAAGTGGTGTCTAAAGTGAAAGGATTGTTCTCACTTTTGATGACCTATGAGAGAATATGGTAAGACGTTTACATAGGGGTCTAGAAGAGACTAATGTGAACTTGTATGATGATATAATATGATTACTAAAGGGAATAATTGCTTATCACCAAAAGGGCATGTAAATGAGATGGTGGTCTCACGTTATTAAGTCCGACCTCCCACATGGGTTTCCTCACGTTAATAGGTCCGGATTCCCAAATTATGTGTTGTCTCATGAGATGGAAACCTCCACGTTAGTAAGTCAAGGTTTCTAGAAACAATCTCCTTGACCCTTAACTATGTGCCATTTGACTCTAGCTTAGTGGATCCACCTAGATAGCTACGTAAGAATGGTTACACATTAGGCAAATGTTAACCCTCTCTTTTTGGTGTGGGAGTAGAACACCGTATTCCATGTAGCTCACATGGTCTCATGTCGGTTATTGCACTTCTTTCCTTAACGTAAAAAGTGAATGAATAAGTTATGTATGTGAACTTTTACGAGGGTTGTCTTGAAGGCTACTACATAGGGTAAGGGAGGGTATGGGACTTCTCTTATTCATTGCACAAGTGGGATCCTAAGGGATAGTATAGTAGTGTTCTTTTATGATTATGACTATGATTATGATTATGTTGATAAGCTATGAGTAGTATTCATGTATTAATCATGTTATGCTGAATTTATGAGAATATGTTGTAAGTATGAAGTGGGTTGCTTAATGTGATACTTAGCCTTGGATAGGATTATGGGGTTTTATCTTTGATATTGCACATATATTGCTTAAGTGGTATACATGTTGGGTTGATATTATGTTGAATTGACTTATTATGCTTATTACATATGCATGTTGATTTAAATTGATAGAAAGCATGATTTTAAATAAATTGTCCTTTTCTCATGCATTGATGATTTTGTGCATAGAAGCCATACTTAGTTCATGTGGTTTGTACTAACCCATATTTCCCCCCTTTTGCCCCAAACATTTTAGGTTCTGGCTATTGAGAAAATTCGTGGATATTGGAGAAGAAGACTTGGATATTTCCTAAGTCAATTGTTGAGTCCTCATAAGTTACGAGGATAGAGACACTCATCAAGCCTTATTAGTTTTGTCTATATTTTGAGACAATTATTCCATTCTCATGTTGAGACTTGATTGTAGCCTATATGGGCATATTGTAATAGACTAAGGGCTATGCCCAAACTATTGTGATTCATTCTTTAGATGGTTAAATATGAGATGATCTATTAGACTATACTGTTGTTAAATGTTAAGTGAGAAGCCTACGTAAGCTTCATAATCGAGGGGTCTATGTAAACCCCTTATACGATATACGATGTGCGAAAAGTCTAAGTATACTTTGCTATAGAGAAAAGTCTTAAATTTTTTTGCAATTTTTGACCTATGATGCTATGATGCATGCTAAGGGATTGTTTTAGTCCTCTTAGAGGACGACGACGCCGGTTATGCCTAGGGGGTACTTTGGGTCATAACAAGATTGGTATCAGAGCATGAGGTTGAGAAATCTTAGTATTGATGTCTCTCTAAACCACGTCTATGTTGGGTGTATTCATAATTGTGAAGCGCTCCACACTTATGAATGAGAGACTATGTGATGCTTAGGAATTTTAACTCTCTTGTTATTCCTTAGTCATGCCTAAGAGTCTTAACTCTATCTAGTCCTTTCTTCTAACCCTTTTATTATTCTTATATGTAATGAATACAAGGAGGAACAATGCTCGAAGGGCCGGAGAGGAGAATTTGAATGAGGCAGTTCCCCCTCAAGCTCCTCAAAACCCTTAAGTTCCTATTGAAGAAGGGGATATGTCTAATGTTAACATAAGGTCGGTCATTCATAGCTTGACTCAAGTGTTGGCTACCCAAGTTGATTGGGATGCAAGGGTGCAAGTGAACCCCCAATGCTAACACCACCGCTTCAAGGATTAGGGATTTCACAAGGATGAGTCCCCCTACTTTCTATGGTTCTAAGGTGGAGGAGGACGCATAAGGGTTCATTGATGAAGTGTTCAAAGTTCTTGATTCTATGGGTGTTTCTTCTCAAGAGAAGGAGGAACTAGCCGCTACCAACTCAAAGACGTAGCTCAAGTTTGGTATGACAAATGGAAGGATGGGAGGCTGGTTATAGAAGGCTGGATTAGTTGGGGAGATTTCAAAACAGCTTTCCTTGATAGGTTCTTTCCCTTGGAACTAAGGGAGAGGAAAATGCAAGAATTCATCAACCTTCGTCAAGGGGGTATGAGCGTAAATGAGTATAGCCTCAAAATCACTCAACTATCAAAGTATGCTCCTACTATGGTTGCACATTCTAGAGCTAAGATGAACAAATTTGTTATGGAGATATCCGACCTTGTTGTTAATGAATGTAGGTCGGCTATGTTGATTCCTAGCATGGACATCTCTCGTCTCATGGTTCATGCTGAACAAATTGAGGAGAAAAAGCTTAAGCAAGTTGGTAAGGAGTTGAAGAAGGTAAGAACCGAAGATGGGAATTCTTCTAACACTAAATTTGAGGTGCAAGAAAAACCAAGGTTCCAAAGGATGTTTTCAAACCAAGGACCTCCTAATGCTCCAAGGGTCAACAAGAGGAAGGTACCTACTGCCAAGCTCCAAGAGGGAAAAGGTGGTGGCTCTTATGTCTAGAAGCTCTTTGTTCAAAATGTGGTAGAAAACATGAAAGTAAGTGCCTAGTTAGCACGGGTAATTGCTATGGTTGTGGCAAGAGTGGTCACATGAAAAGCGATTACCCTATAATGAAGACTCAAGGAAGGGAAAATGCTCAAGCATCAAGCAAATGCCCCAAATCTGGATGCTCCTAAAAAGAATCGCTTTTATGCTCTCCAATCCCTAGGTGATCAAGAGAGCTCACTGGATGTGGTTACCTGTATGTTACAATTATTTTCCTTTAATGTATATGCTTTGCTTGATCCCGGAGATACATTGTCATTTGTGACCCCTCTTGTAGCCATGAAATTTGAAATAATACCCGACATATTAGACGAACCTTTTTCGGTTTCTACCATGGTGGGTGATTCCTTGGTGGTTAAGAGAGTCTATAAAGGTTGTCCTATTTCCTTGACCAATATAGTTACATTATTTAACTTGATAGAACTTGACATGATAGATTTTGATGTTATATTGGGTATGGATTGGTTGCATGTTTGCTTTGCCTCTATTGATTGTAGGACAAGGGTAGTGAAATTTCTATTCCCAAATGAACCCATTTTTGAGTGGAAGGGAGGAAACTCAAATCCTAGGGGTAAGATCATTTCGTGTCTAAAATCTTGCAAAATAATTGCAAAGGGTTGTCTTTACCACATAGTGAGAGTTAGGGATCTTGAATCCGAGGTCCCTCCCATAGAGTCGGTACCCGTAGTGAGGGAATTTCTGGAGGTATTTCCCGATGACCTTCCCAGAATTTGTCCCGAATGGTAGATTGATTTCGGCATAGATTTATTGACGGATACACAACCTATTTCAATCCCTCCTTATCGGATGGCCCCGACAGAGTTGAAAGAACTAAAGGCTCAACTCAAGGATTTGCTAGATAAGGCTTTTATTCAACCAAGCATATCTCCATGGGGTGCCCCGGTATTGTTTGTGAAGAAAAAGGATGGGTATTTGAGAATGTGTATCGATTATCGACAATTGAACAAAGTCACTATAAAGAATAAGTACCCGCTCCCTAGGATTGATTACTTGTTTGATCAACTCCAAGGAGCGAGTTACTTTTGAAAGATTGACTTGAGGTCGGGTTATCATCAACTTAGAGTGAGGGCGGTTGATATTTCTAAAATAACATTTCGAACAAGATATGGTCACTTTGAATTCCTAGTGATGTCATTTGTCTAACAAATGCCCCGACGGTATTCATGGATCTTATGAATCGAGTTTTTAGAAAGTATCTTGATTTGTTTGTGATTTTCTTCATAGACGACATTTTGATATACTCTAGGAGTGACAATGACCATATGAGACACTTGAAGATAGTTTCGCAAGTTCTCAAGGATAACCAACTTTTTGCCAAGTTTAGCAAGTGTTAGTTTTGGTAAAGATCGGTTGCCTTTCTTGGTCACATTGTCTCTAGTGAAGGGGTAGAGGTTGATATGAGGAAGATGGAAGTTGTTAAAAATTGTCCTAGACCTTTATGTCCTACCGACATCCGACGTTTTCTAGGGTTGGCCGGATACTATAGGAGGTTTGTTGAGGGATTATCATCTATCATATCTCCATTAACGGCCTTAACCCAAATGAAGTCCAAATTTGAATGGTCGGAATCATGTGAAAAGAGTTTCCAATTATTGAAAGATAGACTCACCTCCCTTTCGATATTGAACTTACCGGAGGGTACCGAAGGGTTTGTGGTTTATTGTGATGCCTCCTGAGTGGGTCTAGGATGTGTGCTCATGCAACATGGGAAAGTCATAACGTATGCCTCTAGGCAACTCAAGCCACATGAGAAGAATTACCCGACTCATGACCTTGAGCTTGAGTCCATAGTATTTGCAATGAAAATTTGGAGACACTATCTCTATGGGGTACATGTTGATGTGTTCACCTATCATAAGAGTCTACAATGTGTATGCACTCAAAAAGACTTGAATCTATGCCAAAGAAGATGGTCAGAAATTTTAAAGGATTATGATATGAGTGTCCTTTACCATCCCGGGAAAGCTAATGTGGTTGCGGATGCACTAAGCCGAGTGTCCATGGGTAGTGTGGCTCATGTGGTTGATGATAAGAAAGAGTTAGCTAAAGAGGTACATAGATTGGATGGTTTGGGGGTTCGACTAGAAGACTAGCCAAAGGGTGGTTTTGTGGTTCGCCACAAATCTGAGTCATATTTAGTGGTTGAGGTGAAATCCAAGCAACACCTTGATCCTCTATTGATGGAGTTCAAGGAAACGGTCCTTAGTAAGTCTAATGAGTCTTTCTCTAAAGGAGAAGATGGGGTGCTTAGGCACCAAGGAAGGTTGTGTGTACGAGATGTGGATGGCTTAAGGGAATTGATCATGGAAGAGGCTCATGGATCCAGGTATTCCATCCATTCGGGTGCCACAAAGATGTATCGCGACTTACGAGAAATTTATTGGTGGAATAGTATGAAAAGGGACATAGCGGATTTTGTTTCTAAGTGTCCAAACTGCCAACAAGTCAAGGCGGAGCATCAAAGGCCAGGTGGATTGACTCAAAATATAGATATTCCTACATAGAAGTGGGAGGATATTAACATGGACTTCGTAGTAGGGTTGCCTCGTACTAGAAGACAACATGACTCGATATGGGTCATCATGGATAGTCTAACCAAGTCCGCACATTTTCTTCCAGTCAAAGTCATATATTCGACGGAAGACTATGCCAAATTGTACATCAAAGAGATAGTGAAGTTACATGGAGCCCCTTTGTCCATCATTTCGGATAGAGGCACTCAATTTACATCCCATTTTTGGAAAGCTTTCCAAAGTGGGATTGGTACGAAGGTGAAGCTTCGTACCGCTTTTCATTCTAAGACGGATGGTCAATTGGAACACACCATTCAAACCCTTAAATATATGTCGAGGGATTGTATCATTGACTTCAAAGGTAATTGGGATGACCACCTACCTTTGATAGAGTTCTCCTACAACATTAACTACCATTCGACTATCTCTATAGCACCCTTTGAGGCACTTTATGAGAGAAGGTGTAGATCCCCGGTTGGGTGGTATGAGGTAGGTGAGTATGCTCTACTTGGTCCAGACTTAGTTTATGAAGTCCTCGAGAAGGTTCAGATTATAAGGGATAGACTAAAAACAACTCAAAGTCGGCAAAAATCTTATGCCGAAAATAGAAAGAGGGACCTTGAATTCAAAGTAGGAGATTGGGTCTATTTGAAAATTTCACCCATGAAAGGGGTGATGAGGTTTGGAAAGAAGGGGAAGCTTAGTCCTCATTATGTGGGCCCGTATGAAATTTTGAGAAGAGTGGGGAGTGTTGCCTATGAGTTGAAGTTGCCAAATGAGTTGGCCATGATTCATCCAGTGTTCCATGTTTCTATGCTTAAGAAATGTATAGGTGATCCAGTTTCGATTCTCCCTCTAGAAGGTTTAGGGGTAAAAGAGTACCTTTCTTAGAAGAGGTCTTGGTTGAGATCTTGGATCACCAAGTTAAGAAATTGAGGAATAAGGAGGTTGCCTCCGTAAAAGTTCTATGGAGGAACCAACTTGTAGAGGGTGCAACATGGGAGGCCGAGGCCGACATGAAGTCCCGCTATCCTCATTTTCCCCCCTTACTCCTAGCCATGATTGAGGTTAGTAGTTCCTTATATGGCTATTATGAATAATGTTGAACTTATCATGTTTTTCTAATATGTGCATATTATAGTAGAAATTCATGCATGAGTTGAGTTCTTTTCTTTTCCATGAAATGTGTTTCTTATGGTTGGCTTTCACTTAAGTATGTGGTATGCTATAAGTATTCATGGAATTTGTATTGAGCATAATTGGTGTTGTTTTGATAAGAAATCATCATGAAAACCTTTGATGTTCATATTGAGATCATATTGAAATGGCGAAAGGTAGTTCCTCCTTATATGATATGAAAAAGTTGAGCTTAAGTATATAGTATGTTGTGAGTTAAGTTTCTATGTGTTATTGCTATGATTATATTTTGAAAGGAGTGAATGATTCCTCCAATGAGATATGACTCATTTTATTATATTGTTATTGGTTGGGCTGTTAGTCTTGAGTCTCTTCTTCCCTTATAAAGGTCTAGAGTGTCATTCGGGGACGAATGTTCTTAAGGAGGGAGCATTGACACACCCCGGAAATTCCATGACCTATACTAGAATCTTATATGTGGAGTAATGATGATTTTAGACCTAAATAAGTGTAAATAACTTGTTTGATAAGTATTGGGGCCATACCATTAAAGAACGGCCTTAACGTCTGGAAACTAGTGAAATTGAACTAGTTAACGTTCCTATGTTTGGTGAAGGTTTGGGAGGATCATACGAAGTCCAAAACTTGTAAAAATACTTTAAATAGGTAAAATATAGTATATGGGGCCAAAAAGTACTGTCACGACACCTCAAGTACAACCGGAATGGTCCTTAGGGAGGACCCAACATGGGCGAGAAGGCTGCCAAAGCAGCCTGCTAGCAGCCAAGAATTTGGTGGCTGCTGCACGACGCAGAACCATCATGTGAGAATACAAACTTGGCCTAGATACACGGGGCCTACACTAGGTCCATTGCCTAAACCCGGATTTCAAGAATAAAATGTGAAATTGACCCCGCGACGCGCAGTCACTTCCCAAATTCATTAAAGTAGTATTTTAAACATTGACTTCACAAAAAGACCCAATTAAGTGAGGAGTATTTTGGGTAATTTAGGGGGTGACTATATATTGATTAATGGTCAGTTTTAGGTCATTTTTTACCCACTCCTATCAATTCCCCAAAACAAAAACCCAAAAGCTCTCATCTCTCTCTACTTTCTCTCTCCCTAAATCCTCCATTGAAGAAGCAAGAAAGCTTGAAGAAGAAGACCAATTTCTCTAAGGTTTCACTTGGATTTCGTGGGTTAATATACATTAAGGTATGTTTTCTTTCACTCCTGGGATTCTTTCCCCAAGATGTCCCTCAAAAAGATGATTTCTAAATAACCCAAAACAGTTTTTTTTTTTCACATGGGTCTTCTTTGAAAAACGAAATTATGAATCAATTATGATGAATTGTGATGAATTAATGTTGTTTAAGTATATATTGGTGGTTAATTGATTATTTCCTATGATATTTACCTAGACCCTTATCTTTCCCCCAATTTCATGAAAAGTTGAATTATTAGGGTGAATTGTGAAGATGATGAACACGTAGATGGACTACATTGTTGTTAATTATATAATTAATTATTGAATTTACCTTGTTTATGTAATTGGTTATGTATTCTTGGTAATGTAAGTATGAAGGTTCTTAGAAGGGACAAAGAGGTATGTTAATTGGTTCTTCTTGGATTTAATTGTGAATTATGAGTTACTTAGATAGTAATGCTCCTATGTCTAATGTGTGGTTGTGATGTTAATGCTAGAAATTCCTCATCCTTAACCCTAAGACATTGAATTAGACATGAATTATGTATGTATGATATTATACGAATATTATATGATTGAAAGTAGTTTCTCATGACTATAATAAAGTGTTAAGTGAAAGGTTTACTCACTTGTGAAGTGGTGTCTAAAGTGGAAGCATTGTTCTCACTTATGATGACCTATGAGCTAATATGGTAAGACATTCAAATAGGGGTCTAGAAGAGACTAATGTGAACTTGTATGATGAAATAATATGATTACTAAAGGGAATAATTGCTTAGCACCGAAAGGGTATGTAAATGAGATGGAGGTCTCATGTTAGTAAGTCCGACCTCCCACATAGGTTTCCTCACGTTAGTAAGTCCGGATTCCCAAATTATGTGTTGTCTGATGAGATGGAAACTTCCACGTTAGTAAGTCAAGGTTTCTAGAAACAATCTCCTTGACCCTTAACTATGTGCCCACATAGGACTCTAGCTTAGCGGATCCACCTAGATAGCTACGTACAAATGGTTACACTTTAGACAATTGTTAACCCTCTCTTTTCGGTGTAGAAGTAGAATACCAAATTCCATGTAGCTCACATGGTCTCATGTCGATTATTGCACTTCTTTCCCTAACGTAAAAAGTAAATGAATAAGTTATTTCTGTGAACTCTTACTAGAATTTTCTTGAAGGCTACTACATAGGGTAAGGGAGGGTATGAGACTTTTCTTACTCATTGCACATGTGGGATCCTAAGGGATGGTTCTAGTAGTGTTGTTTTATGATTATGACTAGGATTATGATTATGTTGATAAATTATGAGTAGTATTCATGTATTAATCATGTTATGATGAATTTATGAGAATATGTTGTAAGTATGAAGTGGGTTGCTTAATGTGATACTTAGCCTTGGATAGGATTATGGGGTTCTATCTTTGGTATTGCACATGTGTTGCTTAAGTGGTCGACATGTTGGGTTGATATTATGTTGAATTGACTTATTATGCTTATTGCATATGCATGTTGAGTTAAATTGATAGAAAGCATGATTTTGACTAAATTGTCCTTTTCTCATGCATTGATGATTTTTTGCATAGGAGCCATACTTAGTACATGTGGTTTGTACTAACCCATATTTCTCCCCTTTCCCCCCAAACACTTTAGGTTAGGGCCATTGAGGACATTCGTGGCTATTGGAGAAGAAGACTTGGATCTTTCCTATGTCAATTGGTGAGTCCTCATGAATTCCGAGGATAGAGCCACTCATCAAGCCTTATTAGTTTTGTCTATGTTTTGAGACAAGTATTCCATTCTCATGTTGAGACTTCATTGTAGCCTATATGGGCATATTGTAATAAACTAAGGGCTATGCCCAAACTATTGTGATTCATTCTTTAGATGGTTAAATGTGAGATAAACTATAAGACTATATTGTTGTTAAATGTTAAGTGAGAAGCCTATGTAAGCTTCATAAGCGAGGGGTCTATGTAGACCTCGTATACGATATATGATGTGCAAGAAGTCTAAGTATACTTCGTTATATAGAAAAGTTTTAAATTTTTGCGCAATTTTTGACCTATGATGTGCTATGATATATGCTAAGGGATTGTCTTAGTCCTCTTAGAGGACATCGACTGCGGTTACACCTAGGGGGTACTTTGGGTCATAGCAATTTCTTTGTTCTGAGATAGAGGATGCTTATGAGTTCATATTGGATTGTAATGAGAGGTTGCATAAGTTGGGTATCGTTCACCAACATAGGGTTGAGTTCGTGTCATTTAAACTTCAAGAAAAGGCCAAGCCGCGGTGGAGATCTTATATGGAATGCAAAGCATCTACATTACATCGACTTACTTGGCCCCAATTTCATGCCTTGTTTTTAGAGAACTATGTGCCTAGGACTTTGAGAGATTGCAAGAAGGATGAGTTTATGGCATTAAAACAGGGTAGTATGTCTGTGGCTGCTTATGAAGCAAAGTTCCATACTCTATATAGATATGCTACATAATTGGTTACCACCGAAGAAGAGAGAATCTGGTTGTTTATTATAGGTTTGGATTCTGAGTTACAAATGTTATCCGTTCACATGACTTATGCTGGAAGGATCTTCAATTAAGTGACTGATTATGTCAAAAAGAGGGAGGGGGTGAAGCGAGATGGTCAAGTTGAGGCATTGACTAAGAGGACAAGAATTCTGGAAATTTTTAGGGCTCCTATGCTTGAGGATCCGGTCGACCTACACTCACAGCCAAGCCAATTCAATCCGTCATTCCCGCCTCTACCGGTGACTATTCAGGAACTCGTTTTAATAAATTTTTAGCTGATTAGAGTGTTGGATGTGGCGGGCAGCAGACCATATGGAGATCACACTTGATTTAGTTGTGGGGAACTTGGACATATAATGAGGAACTGCCATAACCGCGTTCGCTTGAGTCCGGACAGTAACCTTCTCGAGCAATTGTACACATGGGAAATGGTAATAATGGTAGGGAACGTCAACAAGTAGGATGAGGAAAAAGTCAGAGAACTCGTGGAGGTAGAGGAAATGGTAATGGAGGTAAAGGTAACGCGCAACCACGCAAAGAGGTGGCTCGTGTTGATGATAGAGCTCAATGTTATGATTTTCCAGGCAAGAACGAGGCAAAGGCATTTGATGCAGTGATCACAGGTTCTATTCTTGTCTGTGACCGAATGACTAATGGATTATTTGATTCGGGTTCCACCTATTCTTATGTGTGCGTGAGTTATTCCTCTCATTTTTAGTTGTTATGTGATATTCTTAATGACATTATACGTGTTTCTACCTCGGTTGGCAAGTCAGTCATAGTCACCCATGTGTATCGTGTTTGCCCTATTTTGTTTGTGGGATTTCAAACTTGGGTTGATTTGGTGATTTTCGATATGGTGGACTTCCACATAATCTTAGGCATGACTTGGTTATCTCCCCATTATGTTGTTCTTAATTGTAATACTAAGTCTATGACTCTAGAAATTTTGAGAAGGGAAAAATTAGAGTGGGAAGAGTGTACAAGCCAAAGCAAGCTAAGATTATATCCTCCATTCGGTCTAGTAAATTAGCAAAGCAAGGTTGTTTAGATTTTTGGCTCATATTAGGGATGTTGAGATTGAAGCTCCATCCATTAGGTCTATTCCAATGGTGTCCGAATTTAATGAAGTTTTTCCAAATGATTTGACCGCCATGCCTCCGGATAGAGACATAAATTTTTTTATTGACTTAGAGCCTGGTACGCTCCCCATTTCTATCCCTCCATATCGCATGGATCTGATGGAGTTCAGAGAGCTAAGGCTCAAATCAAAGAGCTTCTTGAGGGTTTTATTCTTCCCAGTGCTTTCTCATGAGGTGCTCCTATTTTATTTGCTAAGAAGAAGGATGGTAGCATGAGGATGTGCATAAATTACCGGGAATTGAATAAGGTCACTATTCAGAATATGTACCCCTTGCTTAGGATAAACGATATTTTTGACCAATTGCAAGGTGTAACGTTATTCTCTAATATTGATTTAAGATCCGGGTATCATCAATTGAAGATTAGGCCAGAAGATATACCCAAGACGACGTTTACGACTCGTTATGGGCACTTTGAATTTTTTGTTATGTTGTTTAGGTTGACTAATGCGCCTGTAGCTTTCATGAGCTTGATATATGGAGTATTCAAGACCTTTCTTGACCCTTTTATGATAGTCTTTATCGATGACATTTTGGTGTATTCGAAAAGTGAAGAAGAGCATGCTATCCATCTTCGTACTGTTTTGGGTATCCTTGGAAAGCAAAAGTTATAAGCAAAATTTTCCAAGTGTAAATTTTAGTTGAAGTCCGGTTGCTTTTTTTGGGGCAAGTGGTGTCAAAACAAGGGGTATGGGTAAATCCCCAAAAGGTTGAAGCATTTGAGAATTGGGTACGACCTAGTTCGGTGACGGAAGTTAGGAGTTTTATGGGACTTTCTAGTTACTATCATTATTTTGTTAAGAATTTTTATTCAATTGCTACTAACTTGACCAATCTGACCAAAAAGGAGGTACCGTTTGAATTGACTTAAATATAGGAGGAGAGCTTCCAAAAGCTTAAGACTCTTTTGACCACCGAGCCTATTCTAGCATTACTGGTTGAGGGTAAGGACTTTATTGTTTATTGTGATGCTTCACATGCTGGATTGGGTGATGTGTTGATGCATGATAAGAATGTCATAGCTTATTTGTCACACCCGGTGAGCACCCCCTAGACGTAATCGGTGTCCTCATCCTCGGAGAGGATTTAGACTAGCCTCTTAGCATTCGTCGTAACATATCATAGGTTGAATTGCGGAAAATTTAAAACATTTTATCTACGCTTAAATAATGAGGTTTACACAGACCTCTCACATAGGAAGCACTAGGATTCTACTTTTATTTCACATATATAATATATAAAGATATTCTAATAGGAAATTGTCTCACATTTAAACCACTAGATCGAGTACAATATTCGGGCATAGCCTTTAATCCATTACAACAAAGGCAACATATAGGCATATGCAATAATAGTCTTCTAATGAAAGAAAATACTAAATGTCTTTAAGAGTAAAAAAACATCCAATACGTAGATAGTGGCATTGTCCTCGGAAGGTGAAGACCTACCAAACTTGGAGAATGAGAACCCAAGTCTTATTCATTGGCCCTCTAAAATCTCAACGGCCGGAACCTACATAATTGTAGAAACATAGAAATATAGGTCATTCCACACTTGTACTAAGTATGGAAACATGCACATAAAACATTTGAAATCATGCTAAAGGGGACATTTGTTCAAAACCATGCTAAGTTACTTTTGAAAAGCCTTATGCATAACCAAGAACTCATACAAGGGTAATAATCACACATTCCCTATGACAAGACAATGTACAACACAAGATTTGCATCATCAAGTATAAGCACGTCAATCATGTGCAATATCATTCTTGAGTACATAATCAAAACAACTCCAACATCATGTTATAATCCACAAAGCATGAATAAGATTTCATAACATTGCAACATATACAAGTCCCTCACTCATAACCCCCTAATCAAGTCTACAAGTGAAATGACCAAGTAAAGCCCCATAACCTTACTCAACAAAGTAAAACCAACAAAGGACCACAAGCAATACCTAACATCACATAACATAGCATCAAGAGTAGCAATCATCATATTTAGTAATATAGATCATTAGCATGTTCATATGTGAAACTAACATCATATAGGATCATCAACATGTAAAGTCAACATATGCAAAATCATTTACTTTATATAACATATGAACAACCTTCTAGGACTTCCCTATAAGCCAACTACTGCAATGTGTAGGTAGAGTCTCATACCCCTACCTAGACTGAGTCAACCCCTCAAGTCACCCTAGTTAGTGTTCACTTCTGTACTTCATTTTACTTTCAGGAACACTCATAGACCACAAGAACTAGAGGTGGAATCCGGTGTCATGAAACCCTATACCGAAAGAAGGTGGACAACTTGCCAAGGTAGTACCAAAACATGAACATAGCATTGTAGGTGGATCCACTAACTAATATTCATATGGGGGCAACATAGTTCAAGAACTAGGAGATATACTTGGGACCCTCTTTATGCATATTGCATTATAGTCTCCAACATCATGAGTACAATAGAGAACCTACCTTCCCTACTTGGGAAGGGACACTACTAGATCACTCGGTGCTAAGCTAGAGTCCTTTTTTTAAAATGTCTTTAAGCCTCTATTAATCATCATAACTTATTTTAGGTCATAGGAGACTAACCCGTTGTATATCATAATCATTAGATCAATAAGAATTGCATGAGAACATACTTTCCATACAACCCTTATATATGAGATTAGCACATCATCATCATCATCATCATCATCATGTCATAATAAAGCACATAGGCAACTCATAACAAACATTATATCATTACATCTTAAGCATAATCTCAGAATCACATAATCAAAACATTTTAATTTCATCATAATACCAACACCTACCTAATTCAGTCACAAGACATGATTCAATTGAACTTCATCACCAAGTAAAAGTCATCACAACTGAAGTAAAAGGTTCAAGATCACAAAGTCTTACCAATTCTCCTTCAAAAGCAGTCATCATTGGTCTTACCCTCAACCAATCTAATTTCAATCATATATAGGTGTAATAACATCATACAATATTAATTAACACAATAACTAAGTAACCTGCATCAGTGATAACAAATTCAACATGAGTTCATAACCTAGGGTTAGGAAATTTGGTCAATTCATGATCTATTCCACATACTAGGTTAATTCATCATGAACTAGCATAGTTGAACAATAATACACCATAATATAATCATCATAATCAAAGTAAACCATAAACAATACAATTTGGAAGATCAAATTTGGATTAGAAAGAAACCCATATGAAATAATCTTTTTGAAAACCAATTTTGGAAGAACCCTTTGGAGAAAGGAATCCAAAAGGTGAAAGGTTCCCATACCTTGATATTTCTTTAATATTGATGGAGTAAAGTGATGTTCTTTAAGCCCTAGAAACCTTGGAACTTGCCTTTAAATGGAGTCTTCTTTGGGAGAAAGAAAGTAGAGAGAAGGTAGAGTAATTTGGGTTTTGGAATTGTTGGGTGTTTCGTGGGGTTTAGTCTTAGGTTAGTTTATAGAGTTACTTAACTAACTTAATTGTCCACCCCTTAACCCCTAATTAAACCCCTAACTAATTAACTAATTAATTTAACCATCTTAATATAGGACAATAAAAATGCAGTCTGACCTACGAGACCCCAACCTACGGTCAGTAGGTCAGTTGACTGCCACCTGTACCCACCGTCCTGCAGGTCCGTTGATAAGTTCAGAGAGTTGTCATTTTAGCAGTTTTGAGAAATGGCTAAGTTTCCAACGACAGAGGCATCAACTCCCCTTTGTTCAACCTATGCCTCGTCGCCTGCAATGTAGGTGGACACTGCCTAGTGATAGTTTTTTCGCTAAAATGGAAGGGTCCTCCTCAAGGACCCTTGGGGTGGTACTTGGGGAGTCATACCCGGATGTTTTGACCCTAAACATATTGTAGTATATGTTTGACACCTTTCCACCAAATTGCATCAAATTCCGACTCCTAAAACCTTGTGAAATAGGCTAAGGAACACTAGCACCTCTTTCACTAGTCTCCGGTCGTCATGGACGTTCCTTGATGTCTTGACTCTAAAACTTACTAAATGACTTAAAACCATTATATTTTTTACCTTAAAACAGTGTTACAAAACCTTAGGCACTCATTTGAGGCTCTAGATTAGATCTTGGACATTCGGAGTGTTACATTATCCCCCCTTCGGAACATTTGTCCCCCGAATAACACTAAAATCTTTGAAGGGAAAGGATAAACTTAATACTAGCAGCCCAACCAACATACATAATCAATATGAGTTACAACTCAAATCAACAAAACAACATGGCATTTACACATAGCAACTCAACACATCAATTACCGCATATAAGAGCTCAACATCACAACATGACGAATTTCCTTCTCAACAACAACATGAGCTCAACAACACATTAAGTCACTCATGCCAAAAACTCATTTCAAAACACATCAACATACTCAATATCATTTCTTTAAGGAAACAACATACCAAATACACAAATAAGTGCAAATCAAGCAAATGAGCATTTTTCCATTAAAATTCATTTTAGCATAGACTTTTATCATACAATGCTTATCTTTGCAAAAACAAGTCAAATTCAAATTTACTCATTATTTTCATTATTAATAAGAACAACTAACCTTAATTAGAAAAGAGATAAGGATAACATGACTTCATGTTGGACTCGACCTCGTATGTTGATCCCTCAACTAGGTGGTTCCTCCATAATACCTTTATAGAGGCCACCTCTTGGTTCCTGAACTTCTTCACTTGTCGATCAAGGATTTCCACCGGAACCTCTTCATATGAGAGGTTCTCATCCACATCTAGAACTTCAATAGGAAGAATGGACCAGGGGTCACCAATGCACTTATTAAGCATGGATACATGGAATACCGGGTAAACCGAAGCTAGCTCACAAGGTAATCTCAAGTCGTATGCAACCTTTCCAACCCATTGCAAAATTTCATAGGGACCTACATAACAAGGACTTAACTTCCCCTTCTTGCCAAATATCATCAGCCCTTTTATGGGTGAAATTTTAAAATACACCTTCTCATCTTCTTCAAATTATAACTCTGTTCTCCTATTGTTGGCATAAGACTTTTGCCGGCTATAGGCTGTTTGCAATCGGTTCCTTATGAAATGAACTTTCTCCAAAGTTTTATAGATCAATTCGGGACCAAAAAGTGAAGACTCGCCAGCTTCAAACCAACCAATTGGAGATCTACATCTCCTACCATATAAAGCTTCAAAAGGAGCCATGGATATAGTCGAATGGTAACTATTGTTATAAGAGAACTCAACCAAAGGCAAGTGTTCATCCCAACTTCCCTTGAAATCAATCACACCAGCTCTAAGTATATCCCCAAGGGTTTTAATAGTATGCTTTGCTTGACCATCCATTTGGGGATAAAAAGCGGCGCTTAACTTCACGGAGTACCCAACCCATTTTGGAACGACCTCCAAAATCGAGAAGTAAATTGAGCACCTCTATCCGAAATGATGGATAAAGGGATCTCATGAAGATTTACAATCTCGTTGATATAGATTTTTGTATACTCTTCCGCGGAATATGTAGACCTAATGGGGATAAAGTGAGCGGATGTCGTCAACCTATCCACAACAACCCTTAAAGAGTCATTTTGCCTTCGAGTCCGAGGCAAACCAACTACAAAGTCCATATTAATGCCTTCCCACTTCCAAGAGGGAACTTGTATTTCTTGAAGTATGCCACCCGACTTTTGGGCCTCGTCATTCACTTGTTGGCAATTTGGGCACTTTGCAACAAATTCCGCTATGTCCCTTTTCAATCCATCTCACCAAAATACTTCTCTAAGGTCATGATACATCTTAGTAGAACCCAAATGAATTGAATAACCAAAACCATGAGCTTCCTATAGGATCGGGTTTCTCAAATCATCCACATTGGGCACACACAACCTCCCTTGGTACCTCAAAACTCCATCCCCCCCCCCTAAGTAGAATGGCTCATTGAGCTTACTAAGAACTTATTACTTTAACTACATCAATGATGGATCAAGGTGTTTGTTAGACTTCACCTCAACCACCAAAGATGACTCGGAGTTATGATGAACCATAAAACCACCATTTGGAGAATTTTCCAATCAAACACCAAAACGAGCCAACCTATGGACATATTTCACTATGTCTTTCTTGCCCTCTTCAACATGAGACACACTACCCATTTTCATACAACTTAGAGCAACCGCAACCACGTTGGCCTTGTTGGGGTGGTCGTAACACCCTAAAATGAACTAAGGTAAACTAGAGCTTCGTGAATGTTTATAAAGTTAATTTTATTTTAAATTCAGTTATAATTATGTTCTTAGGCAGTGTGTTAAGTTTGGTTAAGTTTGGAGGTCAAACGTCCAAGAACATCCATGACGTTCGCAAGGTGTGCCTTAGAAAGTACTTTTGTGACTTCATGTGTTTGAGTGAGTTTTACATGTTTGTTTTGCTTGAAATACGTGGTAGATATTCCCAAGACCTAGACAAATATATTTAGGGGCTTAACATTTGGGTACGACCCCACCTAGGACCCACGAGGGGCACTAGAAGAGGACCCCATCTCCTGGCAAGAAGCTTCCAAGCAGTG
Organism: Solanum sitiens; assembly: GCA_016801875.1. Lineage (NCBI taxonomy): Eukaryota > Viridiplantae > Streptophyta > Magnoliopsida > Solanales > Solanaceae > Solanum > Solanum sitiens. The sequence goes on along the minus strand of JABWTJ010000049.1, from coordinate 436,540 downwards.
ACCAAACGACGGCCAAAACGGACGGTCCGTTTGTCAACAAATGGTCTGTCGACCTTGGGCGTCGAATGGACCTACAAGGAAAGAAGCCATAACAGGATAGAGTCCAACTCCCAACCAACTAACCACCACCAACGGGCCGTTGATGGACAAACGGTCCGTTGGTTAGAGCCATTTGTGACGCTGCCCAAAAAGCTTTCACTTTCTATGTTGACTTGGGGTGTTTGGTAAATTCACCGCAAGTATTTTATGAACCTAGGATGATAATTTTAGGGTCTTTTAAGTATATTAAAGTGTTTCAAACCCTAAGACCAAATTTTATACTTTATTTTTTAAAACCGCAATCCCCTCTCTCTTAAAAGACTCTCTTAAACACCATAGAAGCTAGGAGTCAAGAAGGAGCTAGGAGGGCTGTTGGTGGTCGAGTTCTTCATCAAAATCATTGGGGTTTCTTCTACTTAAGGTATGGTAGTCATCCTTGAACTCTCTTCCATTCAAGGAATCCTTTCTAATGAATTTTTAAAAAGGGTTTTCAACCCTACTTTCTTCTATCTTTAACTATAAATATGGGTTTTGCTTCAAATCATTTTAAATGATTCAAATATGATGTTTATAATGTTAATTGTTGATTTTAATTCTAAAACTTCAATGAAAACATGTCAAAGTTTTTTATCAAATTTTGACTTAATAAATGGGTTAAATGAGCATGGTTTTGTAGTCTTTGAGCTTTGGTTTCCTTGCATTGATATTGTTGTTTACCTACTGCCCTAAGGGCTATATATGATAAAATTTTGAGTAATATATTATAGGAGATGGAATCTTTGATAAAGGGTAAGTTGGTTATGTTTTTTAGCTTTATAATGAAATACTCTTGAGTGGTATGGTCCACCTTCTTGGTAGCGGTGTTTACTTGATGAATTTAGATATACTTGATATGTATTGTAAGTGTGGCTTTGAAGGGATAATGTGTGAAATGAAGTGATAATGAAGATGGTACTTGTAATGTGTATTATGAAGCTTGAATTGTATGAATGTTAAATTACTTTTGTTTTGTGAAAGAGGCCATGAAGACATATTATGTGAAGTAAGATGATTATGATGTTATTATTGTTAATGTGACTTATGAAGATTATCATGAGAAGTATGCGAGAAATTATATCTAGATGAATTATATGACTAAGTGAAGCATGTTAAAGTGTGTAATGTGATGAATGAAGGTCTAAGCATGTATAGAATTGAATGTAAATGAAATGATGCTGTTGTGCAAGGTGTGATCACAAATATACACACATACACACACTTTGAATGAATAAATAAATGAATAAATAAATGAAGTTAAAGAATGTGAATGAAAAGGGGAGTTATGGGGTTAACATTATTCGTGTGTTGGGATGAAGTGTTTAGTAGCTACCTCATTTTCTTCCAAGAGCTTTCTAAGATAGGTAGGAAGATGGATACCCTTCGTGAGTTCAGATGTGGTGTCTACTAGTATGCTTAACCTATAGTATAAAATGTTGAGAATCCGTGGGGAGTTATGCCTAGAACCGAACATGAAGAAGAGGTGGTTACACTTCGTGAGTTGAGATGTTGTATTCCAATGTACCTCTTGAGATGAGTACTCCTCGTTAGTAGATAACAAGTTACTTAGTAGCAATCTCCTTATCCCTTAACTATGCGCCCGCATAGGTGTAGCTATTAGGAAAGCCATGTAAAAGCTAAAAGAAAAGACCTCACGCTAGGCAAGTGGGGGGACCCTTCTCCGATAAGTGAAGTATCGGGATTCCATGTATAGCTCTCATAGTCTATGTCAGTTAAGCTAACCCCCACAAAAATAATGAATGAACTAAGTCTCCTAAAAGAATGTACAACATAGGGTAGGTGGTGGAATGGGATGTCATCTATCCATTGCACTAAGTAGACCTTCCAAAAGGGGAGTCTTGGTGTGTTTTATACAAAGTGTATGATATAAGTCTCCTAAAAGAATGTACTACTTAGGGTAGGTGGTGGTATGGTACGCTATCTATCCATTGCACTAAGTAGACCTTCCGAAAGGGGAGTTTTGGTGTTTCTTATATGAATTTGATGAGCTAAGTCTTCTAAAAGAGTTTACTACTTAGGGTAGGTGGTGGAATGGGATGCCATCTACTCATTGCACTAAGTAGGGATTCCGAAAGGGAAGTCTTGGTGTGTTGTTTGAGTGTTCTTCTAATCTCTTGTCATTGAGTGGGGACTTGTTCTCCCAAGGCGAGTTAGCCTAGAATGGGTAGTCTTGGGGACCATATAGGTGTGTATTAAAGGAGGTGTATGGGAGCTTTCTTCATATCTTACCTTGGTGAGTCTTAGGATAACCTTAAATAGGGAAACTCCTACGGAAATGAGTTCATTTCCTCTTGGATTGACTTTGGGAGTTCACTGTTTTGGGAATAGGGGGATTTACTGTAATGTTGAAAGGGTCACTGTAACATTTTGGTAACTTCACTGTAAAATGGTTCTTTTTTCTAAAATTATGGAAATCCTTCTCTAAGTGTTATGTGATCATCCTTATGTTGTTTTACTTCTATATTCATGAATGTTTTACTTAATTGGCATGAAAGTGTATTTATACTAAAATGTCCCTTTTTGCATGTTTTTGCATATGCCATACTTAGTACATCGTTTTGTACTAACACCATACTTTTCTATACTCTATAAGTATAGGTTTCGAAGCAAGGAGAAGTCTATAAGGCAAAGCTAGGGAAATCTACTCTCTCAATACTTGGTATGTCCTCATATATTCGAGGACATAGTCTACGTTTCTTTGTTTTGTTATTAAGACTTATTATGTATTTCTTTTCAAATGTAAAAGGCCGTGTCTCTAAGATATTATGTCGTGTCTTTAAGTTGGCTTGTGACGATGATATATTCTTAGTATTTAAGAAAGAATTCCTTTTTATACTAAATATCGTAAAAAGTTTTAATTCCGCATCACTTTTCATGCCTTATGCAATGAATGATAGTTAAAGGGCTTGTACCCAAAGGGTCAAGTAGGCCTTGTGACGATGCAAGGGTTATCCCTAACTTCTAGGGGCTACTTACGGTTCGTTAAATACTTGCTATTAGAGCATAAGGTTGTGGGAAATAGTTTAGGGTCTAAAAGTCTCACAAGCCACGTCTAGTAGAGTCTTGGTCATTGGTGGGAGTGACGACACATCCATGGACAAGATGCTATAGGACGATAGAGTTTCACTTTCTTCATTACTCTTTTATTGTGCCATAGAACTTAACTCCATAATATTCCTCTCTTCTTCTCCTTTGTCCGGTGGTTTTCTAGATGTAATTCCTTGGAAGGGGAGATGTTTCTAAGTTTGAGGGAGAGAAAAGGTGAGTTTTGATGCTTATGATGGTTTTGTGGCTAGAAGAGTAAATTTGAAGGTTAGTTTTGAGAATTGTGATGTGAAGCCATTTATGTCTATGTGTGACTTATGAGGTTGGAAGTATTATTATGATAAATTGTATGGTGATGTATTTTTAAGCATGGTATAGTGGTTGAATGAAATCCCTTTTGTGGAAAATGAGTTATCTTATGATTGTGCACAATGATAGTAGAAGAAATAAGGTGTAAATTTGGAGAGTGTTGAAAGAATGTGGTAATGTTGTGAGAAAAAGGGGATTTTATTCATGAGTTGAGACATGTGATGTTTAAGAGTTGAGTGAGGTGATCCTTAAGGGTGTTGTTCCAGATTGAATCCTAAGAGGAGAGTGTTATACTTGACTTGTAAGGTTGATGTTTAGTCTTGAAGTGCATGGATTGAGGGTAGTGTGAGTTCCTACCTTGTGAGAGGTATAATGGTACTTTGAAGTATGAGATCTTGAAGATGGATTTACCCTATAGTTTATATCCCTATATTTTCTTCTATCCTTAATCAGGCTTGAGACCAAAATTCTTGGTAGTTTGGTAATGATTAGGAGCCTTGCATATTAGCATGAGTTGCATTTCTCTTTATGTTATAAGTGCCTTTGATGGTATAAGGTTTTGTATGCTCTTGATGATATCATGATTACATTGGGAGAATTAGTAGTCAACCTATATTCCTCATGTCAAGTGTAGCTAATGACACTGCTTAATTGCTTTGAAGTTGTTTTATCATGTTATAATGTAAGTTAGTATGGTTTTGTCTTTCATATGATCATGCCTTCTTGCTGAATTGCTTAAAGAATGGATTTTTTGAAATTCTAGCTTGTTTCAGAGTGTTACACTAAACACTCACTGTAAAGTTTCTCTTTTTTTGAAAAAAAATTGCTTTGTCTTGAATTGTAGTTTAAATGTGTGTAAAAGTGTTGTATATGTGCACGTTTAATGTTGGAGAAGGTAGTTCCTCCATAAATGAAGAACAAGGGTGAATTTTGAAATGTGAAGGTTGTTGGAAAGTTGTATGTGTTGCAAAGTGTTAAAAATGTCAAATTTTGCTCCTTGTTAGTTGGTGCCTTGACTATGAATGTTTGATCATGATTGTAATGTGTTATGTGTTTCTAATTGATTCCTTGATGGTCTTAAAGTATTAGTGTCATTCGAGGACATATTCCAAGTGGGGGAGAATGTAACACTCTAAAACGAACTAAGGTGAACTAGAGCTTCGTGAATGTTTCTTGAGTTAATTTTATGTTAAATTGAGTATAATTATGTTATTAGGCAGTGTGTGAAGTTTGGTTATGTTTGGAGGTCAAACGTCCTTGACGTTCGCAAGGTGTGCCTTAGAAAGTACTTATGTGTCTTCATGTGTTTGAGTGAGTTTTACGTGTTCGTTTTGTTTGAAATAGGTGAGAGATGTTCCTAAGACCTAGACGACTATGTTTATGGGTTTAAGGTCCGGGTATGACCCCACCTAGGACCTACAAGGGGCACTAGAAGAGGACCCCATCTCTTGGTAAGAAGCTGCCAAGCAGTGACCAAACGACGGCCAAAAGGGACGGTCCATTTGTCAACAAACGGTTCGCGACCTTAGGCGTCAACTGGACCTGAAAGGCAAGCAATCCTACACAGGATAGAGGCCAACTACCAAGCAACGAACCACCACCAACGGGCCGTTGATAGACAAATGGTCTGTTGGTTGGGGTCATCTGTGAAGCTGCCCAAAAAGCTGTCACTTTCTGTATTGACTTGGGGTGTTTGGTAAATTCACCCCAAGTCTTTTGTGAAATCAGGGTGATATTTTTAGGGTCTTAAGTATATTAAAGTGTTTCAAACCCTAAGACCTAATTTTATACTTCATTTCCTAAAACCCAAAACCCCTCTCTCTTAAAAGACTCTCTCAAACTCCATAGAAGCTAGAAGTCAAGAAGGAGCTAGGAGGGATGTTGGTGGTCGAGTTCTTCATCAAAATCATTGGAATTTATTCTATTGAAGGTATGGTAGTCATCCTTGAACTCTGTTCCATTCAAGGAGTCCTTTCTAATGAATTTTCAAAAAGGGTTTTCAACCCTAACTTCTTCTATCTTTAACTCTAAATATGGGTTTTGCATGAAAACGTTTCAAATACGATATTTCTTATGTTGGTTGGTGATTTTAATGCTAAAACTTCAATGAAAATATGTTAAAGCTTTTTATCAAATTTTGACTTAATGAATGGGTTAAATGAGCATGGTTTTGTAGTCTTTGAGCTTTGGTTTCCTTGTATTGATATTGTTGTTTAGATACTGCCCTAAGGGCTATATTATTATGAAATGTTGAGTAAAATATTATAGGATATGGAATCTTAGATAAAGGGTAAGTTGGTTATGTTGTTTAGCTTTCATATGAAATGCTCTTGAGTGGTATGGTCCACCTTCTTGGTGGTGGTGTTTACTTGATGAATTTAGATATACTTGATATGTATTGTAAGTGTGGTTTTGAAGGCCTCATGTGTGAAATGAAGTGATAATGAAGATGGTCCTTGTAATGTGTATTATGAAGCTTGAATTGTATGAATGTAAAGTTACTTGTTTATTGTTAAAGAGGCCATGAAGGCATATTATGTGAAGTAAGATGATTATGATGTTATTATTGTTAATGTGACTTATGAATCTTATTATGAGAAGTATACTAGAGATTATGTCTAGATGAATTATATGACTAAGTGAAACATGTAAAAGTGTGTAATGTGATGAATGAATGTCTAAGCATGTATAGATTTGAATGTAAATGAAATGATGCTATTGTGCAAGGTGTGCTCCCATGTACACACACATACACACACTTTGAATGAATGAATGAATGAAGTAAAAAATGTGAAACAAAAGGGGAGTTATGGGGTGAACACTCTTCGTGAGTTGAGATGAAGTATTTAGTAGCAACCTCATTTTCTTCCAAGAGCTTTCTAAGATAGGTAGGAGGATGGATAACCTTCGTGAGTTGAGATGTGGTGTCCACTAGTTATCCTTAACCTATAGTATAAAATGTTTAGAATTTGTGGGGAGTTATGCTTAGCATCGAGAGGATATGAAGAAGAGGTGGTTACACTTCATGAATTGAGATGTTGTATTACAATGTACCTCTTGTTATGAGTACTCCTCGTTAGTAGAGAATGAGTTACTTAGAAACAATATCCATATGTCTTAACTATGCGCTTGCATAGGTATAGCTATTGGGAAAGCCATGTAAAAGCTAAAATAAAAGACCTCACTCTAGGCAAGTGGGGGGACCCTTCTCCGATAAGTAAAGTATCGGGATTCCATGTCTAGCTCTCATGGTCTATGTCGGTTAAGATAACCCCCACAAAAAGAATTAATGAACTAAGTCTCCTAAAGGAACGTACTACTTAGGGTAGGTGGTGGAATGGAACGCCATCCATCCATTGCACTACGTAGACCTTTCGAAATGGGAGTCTTGGTGTGTAATATATGAAGTGTATGAACTAAGTCTCCTAAAAGAACGTACTACTTAGGGTATGTGGTGGTATAGGACGATATCTATCAATTGCACTAAGTAGACCTTCTGAAAGGGGATTCTTGTTGTGTCTTATATGAATTTGATGAGCTAAGTATTCTAAAAGAGTGTACTACATAGGGTAGGTGGTGGAATGGGATGCCATCTACTCATTGCAATAAGTAGGCATTCCGAAAGGGAAGTCTTGGTGTGTTTTTTGAGTGTTCTTCTAATGTCTTGTCATTGAGTGGGGACTTGTTCTCCCGAGGCGAGTAAGCCTAGAAGGGGTAGTCTTGGGGATCACCTAGGTGTGTATTGAAGGAGGTGTATGGGCTCTTCCTTCATGTCTTACCTTGGTGAGTATTGGGACAACCTTAGCCAGGGAAACTCCTACGGAAATGAGTTCACTTCCTCTTGGCTTGACTTTGGGAGTTCACTGTTTGGGGAATAAAGGGATTCACTGTAATGTTGAAAGGGTCACTGTAACATTTTGGTAACTTCACTGTAAAATGGTTCTTTGTGCTAAAATTATGGAAATCCTTCTCTACTGTAATGTTGAAAGGGTCACTGTAACATTTTGGTAACTTCACTGTAAAATAGTTCTTTGTGCTAAAATTATGGAAATCCTTCTCTAAGTGTTATATGTTGATTCTTATGTTGTTTTACTTCTATATTCATGAATGTTTTACTTAATTGGCATGAAAGTGTATTTATACTAAAATGTCCCTTTTTGCATGTTTTTGCATATGCCATACTTAGTACATTGTTTTGTACTAACACCGTACTCTTCTATACTCTATAAGTATAGGTTTCGAAGCATGGAGAAGTCTATAAGGCAAAGCTAGGGAAATCTACTCTCTCAAGACTTGGTATGTCCTCATATATTCGAGGTCATAGTCTATGTTTCTTTGTTTTGTTATTAAGACGTATTATGTATTTCTTTCAAATGTAAAGGGTCCTATCCCTAAGATATTATGTCTTGTCTTTAAGTTGGCTTGTGAGGATGAGATATTCTTAGTATTTATGAAATAATTCCTTTTTGTATTAAATTTTGTGAAAAGTAATTGCGCACTACTTTTTATGTCTTATGCAATGAATGATAGTTAAAGGCCTTGTACAAGACCCCAAAGGGTCAAGTACGCCTTGTGACGATCCAAGGGATCTCCGTGGCCTTTAGGGAGTAATTGCAGGTCTTTACAGTGGTAGAGAACACTCATGTCGTAATCTTTCAACTATTCTAACCACCTTCGTTGTCGGAGATTTAACTCCTTTTAAGTAAACACATATTGAAGTCTTTTATGATCGGTTTACATATCAACATGAACACCATCTAGGTAATTCTCCATATTTTCAAGGTAAACATCACAGTCACTAACTCAACATCATGAGTTGGGTAGTTCTTCTCATTAACCTTATGTTGCCTAGAGGCATAGGCTAAAAACTTCCCGTGTTGCATAAGGACACAACCCAATCCCACTCGGGATGCATCACAATATACCACGAAACCCTTGGTACCCTTCGATAAAGTCAACACTGGAACGGTGGTAAGCCTATCCTTCAAGGTTTGGAAGTTTATTTCACATGCATTCGACCACTCAAAGTTCACATTCTTTTGGGTCAAAGTAGTCAAAGGAGATGCAATGGACGCAAAACCATCCACAAACATCGTACAGTACCCGGCTAGAACCAAGAAACTTCTTATATCGGTTGGAGCCAATTCTTAACCACCTCGATTTTCTTTTGATCAACCTCTACACCCTCACTAGAAATGACTTGACCAAGAAACGCCACCGACCTTAACCAAAACTCACATTTACTATACTTGGGAAATAATTGGGGTTCCTTCAAGACTTGCAACACCACCTCAATTGACCCATATGATCACCCTCATTCTTCGAATATACCAAGATGTCATCTATGAAGACAATCACAAAGACATCTAGGTAATTTCAGAAAACCCTATTCATTAGGTCCATAAATGCCGCCATAGCATTAGTCAACCCAAAAGAGTCCACTCTAAACTCATAAGGACCATATCTTATTCTAAAAGCCATTTTGGGAATATCTTCATCTCTCACCCTATGTTGGTGATATCCCGACCTCAAGTCAATTTTAGAAAAGTAGCTTGCCCCTTGGTGGTGATCAAATAAGTCGTCTATATGAGGTACACGATACTTATTCTTAATGCTCACCTTATTAAGTTGCTGGTAATCGATACACATCCTAAGGGACCCATCCATCTTCTTCACAAATAAAATCGGAGCACTCCATGGGGAAATACTATGTTGAATGAAACCTTTGTCTAGTAAATCCTTGAGTAGAGCCTTCAACTCTTTCAATTCGGCCGGAGAAATTCGATAAGGAGGAATTGAAATGGGATTTATATATGTTAATAGGTCGATACTGAAATCAATTTCCCACTCGGGAGAAATTCCGGGAAGATCATTAGGAAAAACCTCCGGAAATTCCCTAACTACGGGGACTAACTCAATGGGAGGAATTTAGGAGTCTAAATCTTTGACTCTTACAATATGGTACAAACACCCTTTATAGATCATCCTACAAGCCTTTAGTCAAGAAATGATATGACCTCTAGGAATAGAACTTCCCCCGTCCACTCTAAGAAGGGTTCATTAGGAAAATGAAACTTGACAACTCTTGTCCTACAATCAATGAAAGCAAAACAATCATGCAACCAATACATTACCAAAATGACATCTAAATCTACCATATCAAGTTCTACCAATTCAACATGGATAACTATTAGGTAACATTATAGGAAAATTTCTATATACCCCTTTTGCAACCACCGAATCATCTACCGGTGTAGTCACCATAAAAGCTTCATTTAAGATATCAGGCATAATATAAAACTTTATAGCTACTAAAGTAGTAACAAATGACAAGGTAGCACCGGGATCAAGTAAAGCATACACATTTATAAAGAAGACTTGTAACATACCGATCACCACATCAGGAAAACTCTCTTGTTCACCCCTAGAACGGAGAGCATAAAAACGATTCTTTCTTGGAACATAACCATTATAACCACTTGCTTTCCCAATCCCCTCGTATTTCCCCTTCACATTATGGAAATATCTAACCTTGTGACAACTTTTACCACACGAGAAGCAATTGTCCGTTCCAACGAGGCATTCACCCGTATGTTTCTTGCCACACTTTCCACAAGTAAGCTTCTTGCTTGGTGAACTAGTATCTCTTCCCTTTTTAGACTTAGGGTTACACACCCTATCATCACGAGCCTTGGGCAACTTTGAAGGTACTTGATTGGAGAACCTCTTCGTAAATCTAGGCTTATCTTAAATTTCCAACCTCCCCTTTGAAGAACCACTTTCAAAAGACTTGGCCCTCTTGGCCTCTCTATTTTTACTCCTTAGTCTACTTTCTTCCACTTGTTAAGCATAAACCATTAGAAGAGAAATATTCATATTGTCATGAAGCATAGCCGAACGACATTCTTCCACCTAGTCATCGGACACTCCCGTAAGGAAACGACTCATCTCATCCCTTGGGTTAGACACCAAGGATGGAGCATACTTATATAATTTGTAAACTTTAAGGAGTAATCAAGAACACTCATACCTCCTTGATGAAGGTTGATGAATTCTTCCACCTTAGTCCCTCAACTATCTAGGAAAGAACCTAAAGAAGGCTCTCTTAAAGATCTCCCATGTCACCGGACCACCTCTTAGAACCTTATTATCCTGCCATTGACTGTACCAAGTTTGTGCCACATCTTCGAGTTGATAGGTGGCCAACTCGGCCATTACACCCGTAGTCACACCCATAGAAAATACGATCTTATAGACTTCATATAGAAAATCTTGAAGGTGTTTATCCGCTTTTGACCCGAAGAACATAGGAGGGTTTATCCTAGTAAAGTCTCTCAAACGAGATGCCATAGTGATAGAATGATGAGGCACACTGGGTACAACTTCCCGATTCACTTGAGTTGTCATGGCTTGGACTTTAGAAGTGACGGCATTAGCTTGTGAAGTCATGTCTTGGGCCAAATTAATAAAAGTTGCCCTTATCTCTCCATCAGTCATTGGTGGAGGAGCAACCGGGACTTGATCACCCATAGAAACGTGTTCAAGTGGAGGGACTTGATTGTCTTGCGGAGGAGCTTGGTTGTCATGAGCCCCAGCGTTAGCAATCCTTTCCGCATCCCTTCGTGCCGCTACTCTTTGAGTATTCATACCTATAACCACAATAGCTGAAAATAACATATAAAATAGACTCTAGTGGCACGACATAGGATTACAAGAAAGATGAGCATTTCCTAAGCATAATATAGTCTCTCATTCATAAGTGTGGCGCGCTTCACAATTATGAATAAGAATCGTGGTTTTGTGAGACATCAATCCTAAAGATATTCAACCTCATGCTCTGATACCCAGTTTTTCACATCCGGAGAGCACCCCCTAGACGTAACCGGCATCATCATCCTCGAAGAGGATTTAGACTAGCCTCTTAGCATTCCTCATAAGATATCATAGGTTAAATTATAGAAAATTTAAAACTTTGCAACTACACTTCCATAATTAGGTTTATATAGACCTCTCGCATAGGAAGCACTACATAGGCTTCTACTTTTATTTCACATACATAATATATAAAGATATTCTAATAGGAAATAGTTTCATATTTAAACCATCTAGATTGAGTACAATATTCAGGCATACCCCTTACTTCATTACAAAAAAGGCGACATATAGGCATATATAATAATAGTCTTCAAATGAAAGAGAATGAACTAAATGTCTTTAAGACTAAAACAACATTCAGTAAGTAGATAGTGGCATTGTCCTCGGAAGGTGAAGACCTACCAAACTTGGAGAATGAGAATCCAAGTCTTCTTCAATGACCCTCTAAAAGCTCAACAGACTGAACCTACATAATTGTAGAAACATAGAAATATGGGTTAGTACACACTTGTACTAAGTATGGAAACATGCACATAAAACATTTAAAATCATGCTAAAGAGGACATTTGTTCAAAACCATGCTAAGTTACTTTTGAAAATCCTTATGCACAACCAAGGACTCATACAAGCCAATAATCACACGTTCCTTAAGACAAGACCATTTACAACACAAGACCAACATCATCAAGTATAAGCAAGTCAATCATGTGCAATAACATTTTTGAGTACATAATCAAAACAACTCCAACATCATGTTATAATCCACAAACCATGAATAAGAGTTCATAACATTGCAACATATACAAGACCTTCACTCATAACCCCCCATCAAGTCTACACGTGCAATGACCAAGTAAAGCCACATAACCTTACTCAACCAAGTAAATCCAACAAAGGACCACAAGCAATGACTAACATCACATAACATAGCATCAAGAGTAGTAATCATCATATTTAGCAACATAGACCGTTAGCATGTTCATAAGTGAAACAAACATCATATAGGATCATCAACATGTAAAGTCAACATATGCATAATCATTTACCTTATATAAAATATGAACAACCTTCTAGGACTTCCCTCTAAGACAACTAGTGGAATGTGTAGTTAGAGTTCCATACCCCTACCTAGACTAAGTAAACTCATCAAGTCACCCTAGTTTGTGTTCACTTCCTTACTTCATTTTACTTTTGAGAACACTTGCCTTAACAGACATAGACCACCAGATCTAGAGGATGAATCCGGTGTCATGAAACACTACACCAAAAGAAGGTGGACTACTTGCCAAGGTAGTACAAAAATATGAAGATAGCATTCTAAGTGGATCAACTAGCTAGTATTCTTATGGGGGCAACATAGTTCAAAAACTAGGAGATATACTTGGGACCCTCTTTATGCATATTGCATTATAGTCTCCAATGTCATGAGTACAATAGTGAACCTACCTTCCATACTTGGGAAGATACACTCCTCACTACTAGTTCACTCGGTGCTAAGCTAGAGTCCCTTTTGGAAATGTCTTTAAGCCTTTATTAATCATCATAACATAATGTAGGTCATAGGAGACTAACCCCTTGTATATCATAATCATTATCTCAATAGGAATTGCATGAGAACATCCTTTCCATACAACCCTTATATGTGAGATTAGCACATCATCATCATTATGTCATAATAAGGCACATAGGCAACTCATGACCAACCTTATATCATTATATCTTAAGCATAATCTCACAAACACATAATCAAGACATTTCAATTTCATCATCATACCAACACCTAACTAATTCAATCACAAGACATTCTTCAATTGAACTTCATCACCAAGTAAAAGTCATCACAATTGAAGTAAAAGTTCAAGATCATTGAGTCTTACCAATTCTCCTTCAAAAGCCATCATCATTGGTTTTACCCTCAACCAATCCAATTTCATCCATCAATAGCTGTAATAAAATCATGCAATAGTAATTAACACAATAACTAAGTTAATTGCATCACTACTAACCAATTCAACATGAGTTCATAACCTAGGGTTAGGGAATTTGGGTTAATTCATGATCTATTCCACATACTATGTTAAACCATGAAGAACTAGCATAATTGAACAATAATACACCACAATATAATCATCATAATCAAAGGAAACCATAAACAATACAATTTAGAAGATCAAATTCGGATTAGAAAGAAACCCATATGAAAGCATCTTTTTGAAAACCAATTCTAGAAGAACCCTTTGGGGAACGGAATCCCAAAGATGAAAGTTCCCATACCTTGATATTTATTGAAGATTTATGGATAATAGTGAAGTTCTTGAACCCTAGAACCCTTAGAACTAGCCCTTCGATGGAGTCTTCTTTGGGAGAAAGAAAGTAGAGAGAAGTTAGAGTAATTTGGGTTTGGGAATTGTGGGGTGTTTCGTTGGGTTTATGCTTAGGGTAGTTTATATAGTTACTTAACTAACTTAATTAGACACCCCTTAAACCCTAATTAAACCCTTAACTAATTACCTAATTAATTTAACCATCTTAAAATAGGACAATAAAAATGTAGTCTGACCTATGAGACCCCGACCTACAGTCTATAGGTCAGTCGACCACCTGCACCCACCGTCCTGTAGGTCCGTCGATAAGTTCAGAGAGTTAGTCATTTTTGCCATTTTTTAAAAATGGCTAAGGGTCAAACGAATTAGGCATCGACGCCCCGTCGTTCCACCTATACCTCGTAGCCTACAACCGTATGTGGACACTGCCTAGTGACAACTTTTTTGGCCAAAATGGGACGGTCCTCATCAAGGACCCTTAGGATGGTCCTTGGGGAGTCTTACCCGGTCGTTTCGACCCTAAACACCTCTGGTATATGTTTGACACCTTTCAACCAAATTTCATCAAATTTCGACTTCTAAAACCTCGTGAAATAGGCTAAGGCACACTAGCACATCTTTCACTAGTCTCCGGACATCATGGACGTTCCTTGACGTCTTGACTCTAACACTTACTAAATGAATTATAACCATTTTTTTTACATTAAAAAAGTGTTAAAAAACCTTAGACACTCATGTGAGGCTCTATATTAGGTCTTGGACTTTCATAGAGTTGTATTATTCCTCGCGTCAGTTGAAGGTGCACGAGAGAAATTATCCCACACATAATTTTAAGTTGGCAGCAATGGTATTTGCCCTTAAAATCTGGCAACATTATTTTTATGTAGTTAAGTGTGAGGTATTTGTTGATCATCATAGTTTGCCGCATATATTCACCCAAAAGGATTTGAATTTGAGACAACAAAGATGGATGGAATTACTCAAGGATTATGTTGTTACTATTGAATACCACCGGATAAGGCAAATGTTGTGGCAGATGTTTTGAATCAAAAAGTGATAAGTATGGGTAGTTTATCTCACTTGAGTGGAACTATGCGACATTTGGCCAGGGAAATTCAGACCTTATAGTCTAAGTTCGTGCGGTTGGGCATTTCCAAAAAAGGTGGGTTTTTAGCTAGCATTGAAGTTAAGTCCATGTTCATAGAGGAAATCAAGGCCAAGCAATCTGAAGATGGAGATTTAGATGAGCTTAGAATAAATATTGCAATAGGTAAGTCTCAACGAACCACTTTTAGATGCGGATGTTGTGCTCAACTATAAGGGCAGAATGTGTGTTCCAAGAGTTGATGATTTGATCATAAGGATGTTCGTGAAAGATCATGCCTCGTGTTATTCTATTCATTTGGGTATGACCAAGATGTATAAAGATCTGAAACGAGTTTATTGGTGATCGGGTATGAGACAAGACATCGAGAAGTTTGTGGCGAAGTGTCAAAATTGTTAAAACGTGAAGTATGAACATCAAAGGCCTGCGGGGCCACTTCAAAAGATGTCAATTCCATAATGGAAGTGGGAAAGGATAGCCATGGATTTTGTGGTTGATCTGCCCAAGACTTCGGGGAAATTTGATTCCATTTGGGTTGTAGTTGATAGGTTGACTAAGTCATCCCATTTCATTTCGGTAAGGGTGGATTACAACGCCAAACAATTAGCTAGAATTTATGTAATGGAGATAGTGAGGCTACATAGTGTGCCCATGTCCATCATCTCATATCGGTGTACCCTTTCTACTTCTATGTTTTGGAGGAAGTTACATGATGAATTGGGCTCGCAACTAACTTCTAGTACAATCTTCCATCCCAGAAGGATGGACAATCAGAAAGCACTATACAAGCGTTGGAAGACATGTTGAGATCTTGTGTAATTGACTTTGGAGGGCATTGGGATAAGTTCGTACCCATATGTGAGTTCTCCTATAATAACATTTATCACTCGAGCATTGATATGGCACCATTTGAGGCGTTATATGGGATAGGATGTAGATCTCCCATTGGTTGGTTTGAATCCGGAGAGGTAAAACCTTTGGGGGTTGGCTTAGTAAAGGACACTCAAGATAAAGTGAGGATCATTCAAGCAAAACTTCTAGTCACACAAAGTAGACAAACGAAGTGTTTTAATCGAAAAAGTATTTTTTAAGAATTTTCGAATTTTAAAGAGTCGCCACTTAATTTTGGGAAAAGTAAGAAAACTTTTGCTTTCAAAAGACTTTGAACAGAAAAATCTAATGAAAACATTTTAAAATGGTTCGGGAATTCATATTAACGTCTTAGGAATGTTTTGAAAGCACCTAAGACGTTCCGCTAACTTACGGTTATCCAACAACTAATTATTTGGCTAAGGATTACAATTCCGGTAAAAATACTCTTTAGAGTTGTTTGAAAGAAGAAAGCCAAAAATCATTTAAGATTGTATTTGAAAGTAAAAATTTAACTAAGTGAATTATTTGCAAAATTATTGGTTTTAAGTCGATAAAACATTTAAGGCGTTTCGCGGTGATTCAGATTTCTAACTTTAAAATCAATGACAAATAAAGCAGATAAATAATTAAAAGCATATAAAAAGATAGGGAGAGAGATTTGGGTCCAAATCCGGGTCTTTGTCCGCCTTGACCGTTTTTTGGACCCACTTGTTTCGGGTTTTTGACCCATTTCCTTTTTTTGGGTTTCAACCCATTGGTACCTGTCCTAAACTAAGCAAATAATTACACAAAATAAATAAAGTAAAGTTAAAGACGACAAGGGCTTATGCCCCCAAAATAAATACAATACGAAATGCAAAAAAAAAAAAAAAGGGTCTTCTAATCCCAATTTCTCCGACTATCTTTAATCTTTTAAACCTTGGAACCTGTACGTCAATTTTATGGCTTGGATCGATGAATGGAAATTTGAGCCTTTATGGCTCGTCCGAAATGCAAAGGGAAAGATGAGAGTTCTTGTTGAACTCGGACAGATTTTACATGCAACAAATGGGAGAAATAAAAATTAGCAAGCTAATAATAATATTTCAAGACCATAATTTACAGATGATCAGCCAATCAAAAAACGATTAGTGCATCAAAGGGAATTAGAACTTACAGCCTTAAGCTGGAGGAAATAAAATGATAGATTAAGTAATTAGAGCAAATAAGTGGCAGATTCCAAATAAAGAAGAGAGCAATTTTGATTAAGCCTAAATAAATCAATCGACCCACATGGTTTTCAAATAAGGCAATGAACAAAACCCACATGTCCCAAACATTAGATGAAGCTTAGAGGTAATTAGAAAATCACACAATTGACCTCATATTACAGTAAGGGAGAAAGCACAAATTACTAAACATATAGATCAACACATGGCATCACAAACTATTCAAGCTATAGCTTAGCAAAATAAAATAAAGTAAAATCGAAGAGTAAGAATAATCAATAACAAAGAGATGATTCATATGGTGAATGATTTCTATAGAAATAATCCAACCATCCGCCGTGGACTCGATCAAATTATGAGGAAATATAGACTTTCGCTAACTTAAACAACAAAAGCTGAGAGGATGAACATTTTAAGGCTGATTTGGAAAGCAAAATGACAGGAGAACAACGCAGGCCATGGCTAAACAATTAATACAATCAGATTGCAGACTCAAGGTTAGCAATAAAGAAATAGACTTTGCACTCCTCAGGTAGACTTAAACTAGAATAAACCTACTTATCTTAATTTAAAAGTTGCCGAGAGAGATTCAAACCACATATGCTAAGATCCTATATTTAAATGAACCACACAACAATTTTAGTGACTAGGCATATGAATAATTAATACGGCATATGATGAAGCTATTACAGTGAATGGATAAGACTGATCCTGAAAAGTAAATGCTTATAAACTAGCGATCATCCCTGAGCTAACGGAGAGATAAGAGAAAACAACATCAAACTTCCACACTCTCGACACTAGGAAGACATCAACTACAAATGCAATAACAGATAAAATCCGAAATGAGACTCGACTCCTTGGACAAGAATGAGCCCAAAGCGATTTCAGTCAAAGTCAAGAATAGAGCTTAACTTTGCAAAATCCGCCATCAGTGACTAGTCTTTCTTTTTTTTTTTTTTTTTTGTAAAAAAATGACAGGAAGCATGTATTTATTGAATATCATTTTCCATAGGACATTTGAGCAGGCGATGCAGAATATCGATCCTCCCCAATGAAAACAAAAGACAGTAAAATAAACCTACAAACAAATTTGAAACCATATATTTGAAATCAAACAAGTCTTAAAAAAAGAAATGAAATGAGACAGAAGCAGCACTCAGATAAAAGCAAAGGAACTATCCCATCTCTTGTCTACTAAATAAAGTATCGACAACCAAATATTAGCAATGATAAACAGAAAACACAGCAGGTTATCAAAAACACCAAAACCATCTTATCATCACATTCATACGCGAATAAACCATGTTTAAAGGCAACTAACTTCACGAATGAACCAACAACCCCCAAATGTCCGAGTTTCGCAAACAAAGAATAAACAGACCAGTGAGCAAATAGCTGCAAATTTAAGGGATAAAGAAAACCGACGACGAGAGTTTGATCGAGTACTAAATCACTAAAGAAAAAGAAAGAAAGGAGAAACAAGAAGACACGAGCAGATGCATTAGAAAATAAAGTAACGAGATCAAACGACTTTAACACATCACAAAAAACTCGCCTAGACTTCGCAGAGAACTACACTCATCCGACACAAATAACTTGAAAGCAATCGAAGGGATTTTGAATGGTTTACCTTACTCGGGGCGGCGAACTGGGACAACAACGAAGAGTAAACTTCACCACGGAAAGATTCGAATGTAAATCCACAAAACAAGGGTCCAAAAACCAATTCTTTCTTCTCTTTTTGGATATTTCTATATATTTGCTTGTTCTTCACTACATGCTTTCACAAGTGTGAAAACAAGACTTCGTTTGAATGAGAAATTGTTACGCATATGTTTTCCTTTGTTTCTGCTTTAGATGAATCCTCGAAAGAAAGCCCCCCCTTTCCCTCTGGAATTCTGAACAACAAAATTTAACTCAAAAAAAAATTCCCAAACCCAAAATTTCTCCAAAAAAAAATCCTCCTTTACAGAAGGCTAAAGAGATAATATATAGGGTAAAACTAGGGTTAGGGTAATAAGGGCAAAAACGTATTAGGCTTCCCAGGTTTGAATTTCGAAATCCTTTTCCCCAACTTGGATCAACAACTTTTCTCTGCAAAATAGGAACCATTCCAAAATGGGAAGATAGGTAGACGATTGGGATGAGTCTCTTGTCCTTGAAGTGAGATGTGGCTCGATCTCAAGACTCCAAGGACGGGAACGCGCGCTGCCATCTTTGCTCTTCCGTACAGCTATGATAGAGACGCTTGAGGAAGAGGACGAAAAAGGGACAGTGTACTAGCCTGTTCCTCGCTACTTTTCGTCCATCTTCATTGGATTTGACGGTGTGTAAAAGAGACGAGGCGCGTCCGGATTCGTTGGTGAAGTGCACGCGTCTATTCGCTGTTATTCTGCCTTGGCGTTGGGGAGATGCCATGTACTGTCGCTAATTCTCCGTTAAATCATTCTGCTCCGGATCTTTTGTGAAGAGGCTTGGTGGGCTGGGTTATCATCAGAACGAGTTGGGCTGGATCTATGCTGGAGGCAAAGGGTGTGGGCAGATGGAAAAATTATTAGAGAAAAGGGATATAAGGATTAGGCTGGAATTCTCTGGGAATTGTTGGGAAAAAGGCTTTGCTGGAAAAAATAAAAGGGCCCAAATTTGGTGTCTAGCTAATAACGCTACCAATTAAGTCAATTGGCCAAATTAATTAGATTTTAAAATAAGACGAATTAATATAATTAATTAACAAACTTCTCAAGGTTAACAAAACAAAATAATTAATTCAAAAAATAAACTAAAGATTCAAAATATAAGCTAGAATAATTAACCAAGTATTTATATAAAACCAAGTATTACTCTTAATATTATTTTCGATTTTTGAAAATTAATAAAATTTAAATAGCTATACGAATAATTATATAAGACATATACACTAGCTAAAACAATATCCGAAGTGTCAAAACCTTATTTTAAATAACTCGCAATCTAAATTTTTATTATTTATTTTACTCATATATATATATCCAAATTTATAAAATTAATTATTTTAAATTGTTTAAACTCGAGAAACTCGCCAGTTAATTACTATCGAAGAGGGTGAAAATTGGGTGTCAACAACTGTCCCTCATTTTACTTGAATTGATGCAAAAAATCTGAGGAAAATGAAATTGACCAGACGAATTTTGACCGACCACAAATTCATCTTAGAAAGGGATTTTTGCGCGGACTTCAGGAGTTATGGCCGAGCCCTGGAACTGGGATTCCTACATATCTTAAGCTATATGAGAATTCAGGCCAATTGTAGTTCGATACGCTTGATTTAACGCACGATTTTGCAAGAAATCAAAAGCCATCTCGATACCGGATTATAAAGGTATTAAGATGCTCGAGAATAAGACTTAAGAGCGAATGTTGGAATACAGCCGAGTTCTCAACTTGGAGCTCGCCTACATATCCTTAAACCTTAGGAATTAGGCTG
This sequence comes from Solanum sitiens, assembly GCA_016801875.1. NCBI lineage: Eukaryota > Viridiplantae > Streptophyta > Magnoliopsida > Solanales > Solanaceae > Solanum > Solanum sitiens. Next base: position 416,239 of record JABWTJ010000049.1, on the reverse strand, counting down.
CTTGTAGTTCAACTTGATCGGTTGAAAAGGAAATCTATTATGCTAAATAACCTTCGGGTCTGGACAAGTGATAAATTAAGTCGAGTAAGAAAAAGAGGCTTGCAACCTCTTAGCTATGAATGTGGTGCACTTCACACCCATAATTAAGAGCTTACACGGACATAATTTCCAAAGCTCTTGGTGCATTGTTACTTAGATTGGAAACTTGCTTCCGGCAGACACCAAAATTTTCGGATGCAAAATCGAAACTGACAAAGACCAAAGGAAAACCCACATGCCTTCTGATAAGGGTGTGGTTTGATTGTGGTGGAAGTCACTTCTCTGCTCGCGTCCTAAGAGTTTGACACTCCGCTTTGGACTATGTCCCAGTTTGCTGCTAAGAAAAAGTTCCACGTGGTGCTGCATCCTTGTTGATGTCGTCCGCACCTGTGGTTTGTTCTTGGAGAATTCATCCTTTCGGATGCTCTTGACAAATACTGAGATAAAACTCGTCAGCATAAAAATGCAATTTAAATGGGAGATAGTGTCTTTTACCGTGTCGACACTTAGTTGTTCTCCTCGACATTTGACGTCAACTCGATCATTTTGACGTAAAGGAAATAAAGCTTATGTCTTGTGTTTGCAATATAATCTTCAATGCACTCTTCATTTGATGTTAAAATAAATAAAAGCTGATGCAATGTTGATATTTTCTTCATTGTTTTTGATGATTCTCTTGGCATTCACTCTTGCCAAATAAAGATGCAGTTGATTTTGAGGGGTAAATATTTCCCTTGAGATGCACGATTCCTTTTCTGGCAGTGCCTAATTTCTTGCGGGGCATGAATACCTATCCCGCGATGAGTGATTTCTTGCGAGGTATGAATATCTTCTCGCGATGCATAAATTCTGTAAGGTATGCAATCTTCTTGCGATGTATAAATTTCTGCGAGACATGAAATCTTCTCGCGATGCATAAATTTTACGTGGGATGAAATCTTCTCGCGGTGAATAAATTCCGCAAGGTATGAAATCTTCTTGCAATGCATAAATTCAGCAAGGTATGAAATCTTCTTGCGATGTATAAATTTCTGCGAGGCATGAAATCTTCTCGCGATGCATAAATTCCCCAAGGTATGAAATCTTCTTGCGATGCATAAATTCAGCAAGGTATGAAATCTTCTTGCGATGTATACATTTCTGCGAGGCATGAAATCTTCTCGTGATGCATAAATTCCGCAAGGTATGAAATCTTCTTGCGATGCATATATTCATCAAGTTATGAAATCTTCTTGCGATGTATAAATTTCTGCGAGGCATGAAATCTTCTCGCAATGCATAAATTCCGCAAGGTATGAAATCTTCTTGCGATGCTTGGATATTAACTCGCGATGCATGAGTATTAACTCGAGATGCATGATCTTCCGCGATGCATGAGTATTGACTCGCAATGCATGATCTTCCGCGATGCGTGAATATTGACTCGCGATGCATGATCTTCCGCGATGCATGAATATTGACTCGCAATGCATGATCTTCCGCGATGCATGAATATTGACTCGCGATGCATGGATATTAACTCTTTATGTCATCCTCGGTACCAAATGAAGATAGTGCTTAAATCGAGCACCATAGCGATCTTCTGGGTGCCTTCTGGATAATCATATCATCTCAATTGACAATAACGGTAAAATGACTTTCAGATACTATATCGTCTTGATCAGCAACAATATAAATGACCCCTCCGGGTAATGTACAATATCATATCTGACATTATAATGCAAATGACGTCCTTTACGGAAACTGTAAACTCTTCCTCACTTGATTCACCTTCGAATCTAGCTGGACGTTCTTTATAGACTTCATGTTGTTGGATATTGACTGAAATAAACAAATCATATTCCCAAGTCCCTGGTATAAGCAATAAAATAATTCTTGTGTCTACACGAACATCATTAATTTGGGAGAGGTTTCTCCTCCTTCGACTCCTCCTCATTCATCGATCAGAGGAATTTGCTGATTTCTGAGCAATATCATAAGCCTGCATCCACAGAAAAATCATTAGTTTTAAAACGGACTGATATGTGGTTATTCTTCAGTTGTCTGCTCCTTGTCCTGCTATCTCCGATTGATCTTCCTGATCTCCCAACTCTTGATATATAAGACAAAATATTTTATGCCAAAACAAATGAAACATGAAAGGAAAATCTTTAGAAAAATAAATTTTCAAGAAGTAATATTTTGAATAGGGTTACTGCCAAATGTTATGTCACGTCAGGCTTAGCAAACTTCTTTGAGTTTGGGTGCTCGAAAGTTTATTCGCTGGGGAGTATTCACAATCACTCCAGACTGTCGATAAACCCATGTTGGAATTTTGAGGCCATTCTCAAAATTTATGTCCCAGTTACAAGTTTGTTTATCTTCAAATGTCATTAAGTAAATCAATGGAATTTTCGAGATCCTTTCAAAAATTCTGTCCCAGTTGCAAATCTCGAAACCTCTTTGATCTTGACTTGCTGAGGAAAAAATCTTCTTCTCAAGAATTTTTGAGACCTTCTCAAAAATTTTGTCCCAATTTCTGCTCTAAAGAAAAATAGAAATCTTACGGGACATATCACCAAACCCTTGTGGCGTCTACGTATCCCGTTGAGGCAGGAATCAGGTCAAACGTAGTTCCCCTCAAGGCTAACAAAATAAGAAAATTACAAAGAAAATCAACCGAGGCCGACATAGGCCACCTACGTATCTCATTCTTGAGAATTCAGGTCAAACGTAGTTCAAATACAAAGAAATATTTAAAAGGGATAAAAGGGGTGACCGAGGCCGACATAGGCCGCCTACGTATCTCATTCTTGAGAATTCAGGTCAGACGTAGTTCATTACAAGAGGGATAAAATTTAAACAAAGCAAATATAAGCAGAGTAGAACAATTACAAGTAAATAACAGAAATACAAACTGAAAAACTTCACGCGTAGTATCTCCTGAGTTGATCGGTTTGGCCACGCGGTGCCATCCATATCCGACAGGACCAAAGCACCTCCAGATAATACTTTGCGAACCATGTAGGGCCCTTGCCAATTTGGTGCGAATTTTCCTTTGTACTCGTCTTGATGAGGAAAAATGCGCTTAAGTACCAACTGACAGATTTCAAAATTTCTGGCTCTGACTCTTTTGTGGAAAGCACGAATCATTCTCTGTCGATACAACTGACCATGACAAACGTCAACCATTCTCTTTTCTTCAATCAAAGTTAACTGATCAATTCTCTTGCTAACCCATTCAGCATTACTCAACCCAGCTTCTTGGATAATTCTCAAAGACGGTATTGCAACTTCGGCGGGTATGACTGCTTCTGTTCCATATACTAGCAAGTATGGAGTAGCTCCAGTTGACGTTCTGACAGTCGTTCGATAACCCAACAAAGCATATGGCAACATCTCATGCCAACCTCGGTGATTGTCAATCATTTTTCTCAGGATCTTCTTGATATTCTTATTGGCAGCTTCTACAGCTCCATTCATTTGAGTACGATAAGCGGTCGAGTTACGGTGAGTAATCTTAAATTTCTCACATATCTCTCTCATCAAGTGACTATTGAGATTTTCACCATTATCAGTAATGATGGATTCCGGTACTCCAAACCTGCATATCAAATTGTTGTGAACAAAATCAGCTACAACTTTCTTGGTTACCGACTTATAAGAAGCTGCTTCCACCAACTTGGTGAAGTAATCAATAGCAACCAAACTAAATCTGTGTCCATTTGAAGCGGCTGGCTCTATCGGACCGATGACATCCATGCCCCAAGCTACAAACGGCCAAGGCGAACTCATAGCATTGAGTTCGTGAGGTGGCACTCGGATCAAATCACCATGCACTTGACATTTATGACATTTTTGCACAATCTTGCAACAATCATTCTCCATAGTCATCCAGAAATAACCGGCTCGAAGGATCTTCCTTGCCAAAGTGAGCCCATTCATATCTGTTCCACAAACTCCAACATATATCTGTTCAATAAGCTTTGCAGCTTCAACAACATCGACACATCTGAGGAGACCCAAATCTAGAGTTCTCCTATAAAGGACCTCTCCACTTAGAAATAAATGAGAGCCATACGACGTATCGACTTCTTCTGGTTGGATGTCGCATCTTCAGGATAATTTCCGAACTCCAAATACTTCTTTATATCAAAATACCAAGGCAAACCGTCTGGTTCTGCTTCAACATGTGAACAGTGGACTGGATGCTCTTTCAACTCTATATCCTAAGGATCAATATAATCAGTATCCGGATGTTTGATCATTGACGCAATGGTGGCAAGAGCATCGGCAAAATCATTCTGTATCCTAGGAGTATGTCTGAACTCGATCTTACAGAATTTCTTGCATAACTTCTGTACATACTGTACGTAAGGTATAATCTTCGGGTTTTTCACAGCCCATTCTCCTTAAACTTGATGAATCAAAAGATCTGAGTCTCCAATAACCAACAACTCGTAGACGTTCATGTCAATGGCCATTTTCAAGCCCAGAACACAAGATTCATATTCGGCCATATTGTTCGTGCAATTAAATCGGAGCTTAGCTGCTATGGGATAGTGCTGACCAGATTCTGACACTAGAACTTCCCCAATGCCTTTTCCCTGGTGATTTGCTGCTTCATCAAAGAATAATCTCCAACCAGGATATGCTTCAGAAATATCTTCACCCACAAATGACACTTCTTCATCATGAAAATAAGTCTTGAGCGGTTCATATTCTTCATCAACAGGGTTTTCTGCAAGATGATCAACCAAGGCCTGTGCCTTTATGGCCTTCTGGGTCACATACACAATATCAAATTCACTCAACAACATTTGCCACTTAGCTAACTTTCCTGTTGGCATCGCCTTCTGGAAAATATACTTCAGCGGGTGCATTCTGGAGATGAGATATGTAGTATACGAAGACAAATAATGTCTCAACTTCTGGGCAAGCCAAGTCAAAGCACAACACGTTCTCTCCAACAGAGTGTATCGAGACTCGTACGGAGTAAACTTCTTGCTTATGTAGTAGATAGCCCTTTCCTTCTTTACTGTCTGGTCGTGTTGACCAAGTACGCATCCAAATGCACTATCTGAGATGGACAAATACAGCAACAAAAGACTCCCTTCTCGTGGAGGAACTAATACTGGCAGATTTGACAAATAGTTCTTGATAGCGTCAAAAGCCGTCTGACACTCTTCAGTCCACTTTATTGGAGCGTCTTTCTTCAACAGCTTGAAGATAGTCTCACACACCACGGTTGATTGAGCTATGAATCGACTGATGTAGTTCAACCTCCCTAAGAAACTCATCACCACTTTTCTCGTCTTCGGCGGAGGTAACTCTTGAATCGCTCTAATCTTGGAAGGATTGAGCTCAATGCCTGCTGACTATAAATCCCAACAACTTGCCGGCTGGAACTCCAAAAGCGCATTTGGCGGGATTTAACTTCAAGTTGTAATGACGCAAACGATCAAAGAACTTCTTCAAATGCATCAAGTGGTCCGAACTCTCGCGGGACTTGATTACGACATCATCCACATATACCTCAATCTCTTTGTGAATCATGTCATGAAATATGGTTGTCATAGCCCTCATATAGGTATCACCAGCATTCTTGAGGCCAAATGGCATCACCCTGTAATGATATACACCACAAGGTATAATAAAAGTTGTCTTTTCTGCATCTTCTTCATTCATCAGGATCTGATGATAACCTGCGTAACAATCCACAAACGACTGCATTTCATGCTTAGTATAGTTGTCAATTAGAATATGAATGTTTGGCAATGGAAAATTATCCTTAGGGATGGCCTTGTTGAGATCTCTGTATTCAACACAAATTCTGATTTTCCCAACTTTTTTGGCAATCGAAACAACATTTGCCAACCAAGTCGGGTATTGTGTCACTTCCACCAATCGAGACTCAATCTGCTTGGTGATCTCTTCTTTAATCTTTAAACTCAACTCAGGCTTGAATTTTCGAACCTTTTGCTTCACCAGATCAAACCCTGGATTAGTAGGCAGTTTGTGGGACACGTCGTTGGTACTCAATCCTTGCATGTAACTGACTTCCCAAACGAATACATCAATGTATTCAGTGAGTAAGTGCATTAGATTCTTCTTCTGAGTTTCATTCAAGTGAACGCTGATTTTGGCCTCTTTAACGCACTCTTGGTCTCCCAGATTTACAGTCTCAGTCTCCTCTAAATTCGGCTTGTGCTGATTTTCAAACTGCAGAAATTCTTTAGCAATATATTCTGGTACCTCATTTTCCTCTTCGTATTCATCAACCTCGTCATCAACTTCCTCACTTTGTTCGTTAAGCTCGTGACATGACATGACATTGGCAGGTTTAAAACTTATATTACTGAAACCATAAATATACAGAGTTAGAAAATCAAAGCATATCAGATGATTAAATAAACAAATTTTAAAATAAAAGAGGCTTTCATTAAAATGGAAAAACAATGCAAACTTTGGCCATGGCAGGGCCATATTGCCTTTATAAACATCACGATGCGAATTTAAAGTTCAAATAGTTAAGAAGAAAATGCAAAATGGTGGGTCTCGGGCCTCTTCTGGACTACCACCGATTTAAACATGCATAAAATGATACCCTTCTACCAAGGAGTTCGGGAGATCAGGATGGGCGTGGAGCTCCAGTTCTGCAATATCTCTCCGGGCTCAGCATCACAGAATCCTGTCAGCTAGACCTCTTCTTCAATAATAGCATCAATTTCTTCAAAAAGGCCACAGATTCCTTCCCCCAGGTCTTCCTCCTCGGCATGCTCACAAACTTGAAAGGATTGATATAGATGAGGGATTGGCTTGGCCAATACTTGATCCTTCTTTTTCTTCATCTTCTCATCGTCATTTGTGGGGACATACACCAATCCATATTTCACCCCCTTGCCAGGAAATTGAATGGGCTCAACAATTCCTTGGGAATTCCTTTCCAACCCAAAACCTGGTTCAAAACTACCTTGCAACATCACAGTGGCAATCATTTTATACACAGAAGACATGAGAGGCTGTGGGGTCAAGTCTTCAACGGTGGCATTTACCAGCTCCACCGTGTAGAAATCAGTGCCTCGAGACACTTCATCAATAATCGGTGCCTGTCTGCCAGAATGACTACCTTCGCCATGAATGACTAGCTCTTCGTTCTTCCAAACGAGTTTCATCATTTGATGCAAAGTAGAAGGCACAGCTCCAGCCATGTGAATAATAAGCCTTCCTAGAAGAAGGTTGTAGCTAGTGTAGATGTCCAAGACTTGAAACTGCGCGCTAAACTCGGGTGGACCTATTTGGATTACCAGATTTACTGCTCCCAAAGTGTCTCTTTGGACCCCATCAAAGGCTCTCACGTTGACTTGGTTTTGCTCTAACTTTCCCAAGTCAAAATGTAACTGCTTCAATGTCGACAATGGACAAATATTCAAACCGGTCCCATCATCCACCAAGACACAATTTATGACCTTTTCACGATAGACCACAGTGATGTGCAATGCCTTGTTGTGCGACTTCCCTTCGAAAGGCAACTCATCGTCACGGAAGCTGATGCGATGTCCTCGAATAACCTGGTGGATCATGGAGGCCACATTATCGCTGCTTGTGCCCGCGGTCACATATGTATCATCGAGTACTTTCATCAGAGCTTGCCTATGTGATTGAGACCTCATCAACAGGGCCCAAACAGAAATCTGGGCAGGAGTTTTCTCCAAATGTTTGATGATAGAATAGTCCTTCGGCTGCATTCTTCTCCAAAACTCCTCCGCTTCTCCTTCGCTTATTGGCCTTTTGGCCTGATCCTTCTTTTGACCTCCGAGAGCAAGCTCGTCAGGAGTGTAACATCTTCTGGATCTGGTCATGCCTTAAGCAACAGCAGTTTCAATAACGAACTTAGTCTTCATGAGAGTTTTTGATGGCACCAAGGCAACAGCCGTTGCGGGTGTCAATATAACAAACTCTTTTTTCTCTTTGATAGTTAATGAAGCCACAGACCTTTCCAACTCATGAGGGACTATTGGAGTTATCACATTTGTCACACACCAATCGTCGTCTGTCTCTATCATATTCACGTTGCCGCCTCCATGATTCGGCAACGGGTTGGTGTTGACATTTGGTGCCGCTAGTTGGAGAGAGACTATATCTTGGTCAATCAGATCCTGAATTTTATGCTTGAGGTTGATACAATCCTCAGTATCATGCCCAACACTGTTGGAATGATAAGCACATCTCTGGTCAGGTCTGTAGAATTTTGAATTGATATCCACGGGTTTGGGCCCTACAGGGTGGATGTATCCGGCCACAGCCAGTAGCTCATACAGCTTTGTTCGGCTTTCTGTGAGCGCGGTGAAATTCCTTGCAGGTTTCTTCTTGAACCGAGGTCGAGGGGGATCATAACTTCCTTCTGGGGGAGGCGTCTGTTGATAACCTCGGTTGTTCGGACGTGGAGCTTGACTTCTGGGATATGGATTTGTTTGGTAGTTTGGCAATAGAGCTTGGTAATTTGGAGCGGAATTTTGGTATGGTGGAGCTTGAACTTGATAAACAGGAAGGGGTGATCTGTAGCTCGACTGCACGTTAGCACAGCTGGGAGCGATACCAAGATAATGAGGAGATGGAGTTTGGTAGAGTGGAGGGTGATTTGGATAAACGGGAGATGAATTTTGGTAATTTGGGGTGGACATTGGTATAGTGGAGCTTGGACATTCGGATTAGTGGGGGTAGCATTTTGATAAAATGGAGGATTATTTGGATGACTAGCTTGCATGTAGCGAGATTTGGAGGAATTTTGGGAAGGTCGAGAACGACCTCGAGAATATGACGAGCTTCTAGGGGTTTTCTTCCCTTATATGAAACAGCAGCAATTTCTTCTCTTTTCTTCTTTAACAATCCTGAAGATCCGTGTGATGCGGCTACACCGGCTATCTTCCCTGTTTTCAAACTGTCTTGAATAGTCTCATCGATCTTGACTATTTCAGCAAACTTTGCTCTAACGAGCAACATAATTCTGTCATAATACTCCGGTTCCTGCACCCGTACGAACACCTCAATGATCCCCTTTTCATACATAGGCGGTCTTACTCTCGCCGCTTCCTTCCTCCACCTATAGGCAAATTCTCTGTAGCTCTCAGTAGACTTCTGCTTCATCTTCTCCAAAGAGTAAAGATCAGGAACGATTTCTACATTATAAGCAAATCGCTCGATGAAGTCCTTTGCCAGAGCATTCCAGCTGGGCCATTGTCGGGTTTCATGAGAGATGAACCACTCCAAAGCCTCCCCGCACAAACTTCGGCTGAAAAATCGCATCAGCAAAGCTTCGTCCCTTCCAACTCCCACGAGCTGGTCACAGTGGGCTCTAAGATGAGCCATAGGGTTGCCCACTCCTCCGAAGGTGTAAAACTTTGGGATCTTGAACCCTTCTGGAAGGTCCAGACTCGGGTGAATACACAAATATTCATAATTAAGTACGGTAGCATCGGGGACGCATTGAAGCTCTTTCATAGCCTTCTTGATCTCCTCTTTTATGTCTACTTTTTCTTCTTCCTTCGCCCTCCACTCTCTTTCCTGTTCCTTATAGTGGTCCAACTCAGAACCGTGCACGTCATGCTCAGCATGGACAGGGATTTGGAAAGTGGTTCTTTTAGGCAAGGGTGGAGCTATGGAAGGACTCTGGGCGTTTTGAGTTATTTGGTAATTTTGGGGGTAAGTTTGAGGATTGGTGTTCTAATTCAAGTAGTGGTGGGATGTTTGGGGATTAAAGGTGTTCTGATTCGGATTTTGACTTTGGTTTTGCGGTAGTGGAGCGGATTGAGGTTGGGTATTTTGAAGATAAGAGGGCATTTGGGGGTGGTTGTTTTGAGGAGGAGGTGGAGTTTGATAAGAGGCTGAAGCATACTGCGGATTTTGGGTAGTTGGGTCTATAGTAGGGGGATTCTGAGTGAGCGGCACGCCTTGAGCTGGATCCACATTTGAGGAAGGAAAGTAGATAGGAGGCCTTCGCTCTGTAGTATTAACAGCAAAACCCGGCGGAGGCAGATCCTGTCTCCTTTGCATTTCAATTCTCATTTCTGTAATTTGCTGCATCAACTGCAGAATCAACTCGTTTTGGTCCGCTATGGTGGGTTGAGCCACCACAACATCAGTAAGACCTACTTCCTCGCTATTATCTCCCATAATCGTCTTTCCTTTGTCAGAATTTTGCCCTGGGAAGGAATCTGCGGGACCTTTTGATCTGGTGAAGTAAGGATGATCTGCCAGCTTAATCAACACAGATCAGTTCAAAATACCTGAGGAGGAAAACAACTCAAAGGCAAATTTGTCAGTTTGGACTCAGAATACAAAACGCATAATATCACACATAGAGCAGATAAACACACAAGTTGCTATGTTTGAGGAATATCTTCAACCCACACCAGTAAGGACGGAAACAGATTTTTTACAAGCAGGAATTTGCTTGCTCTTTTAGTTTGACATTATCTCAGAAAGGCCAAATCGCGTGGAGCTAAGGTCTTCTTGAAGTTGCTCTCTGGCGTCCGTTTATCTGATCTTTGTAGCCTCTTGTAATATGAAATGGGAGAATGAAATTTTTTAAAGATAGGGGCCGGGCCTTGGAAGGCTGCCTGCGTATCTCACAAGGAGAAGTCAGCCCCAACGTGGTTCGAGTAGAAAATAAAACATTGATTGTTCATTCATTCATTCGTTGGGATTACAAGGAAACTTAAAAACATTCAAAGCTTAAAAATAAGATTAATGACTCCAGCTCAGTCATTTTCTTCTCATTATCATCTTAGTCACGGGGAACAGTCTCAACTTGAATCTTTCCCATGCCAATGAGGGATTCGAGGTCGTGACGAAAGTCGAGACACTTCTCAATGTTGTGGTCTGTGGCGTGATGATGATAGGGGCAACGCTTTCGGATTTCATGCTGAAGAGAATATTGCACGTACACATTCTTGTGGTAATGGGTAAACACGCCATTCTGAACTAGTTCCAAGTAGATTTCCCTCATTATTTTCTTGAAAGGAGTGAATTAACAATGAAAGAACCTAGTCCTCTCTGTGACCGGTATGTCAAGACGTATTTCATCACATGCAAGGATGACGCCATCACCCCAAGTATTAGGAGTACTATCCATACCAAATAAACAACGGACAGCATTTTTAAACCCAATACACTCTTCTATTGTATGTCCTTTCTCCCTTGGATGACATTCACACGTCTTGCGGAGATCTCCTAATCCTGCTTGGCGGGAAGCTTTCTTAACGGGTCTTAGCAGGCCCCTAGACCGATAGTGTTCAAAAACGAGAGCACACGAGATGACCTCTATCTTCTTTCGGCCTTCGGGCGTATATGCCTCGAGAGAAATTTTGTTGTCTCCGTTTGCCAGACGTCCCTCGAAAAAAGGTGGGCGGGCAAGTATCTCCTCATAACTTTCCTCCTCATAATTTCCTTCGTTGATTTCCTCTTCGGGGCTCTTAGGAGGAAATAGTGATTCGTACATATGCTTGCCGCGCTGCTTTTGCATCTCGATCCTCTCTTCTTCACTTAGTTCAGCTTGAATACCCTTTCCTTTGTCCATAGCGGCGATTTTGCCTTTCCTGAGACAGTAAAGTACTTGTTTTAGGATTTGGGGTATGAGAGGTGTCTTTTGAGTGAGAAACTTAAGACTCGGTAAATCTTGGTTGGACATTTTGGTAATAGTGACTTGTTTGTATATTTTTTTTTCCTGAAAAAGAGTGAGTTTCCGATATCCTCATTCACAGCAACACAACACATAAGCAGTTAAATAACACATATATCGCGTCCTAAAATATACAGGGGGACCCTTTTGTGCCAAGGGTAGGCCTAGCGCATTTGAATGATGTACGCGTGAATTTGAACCAAATAAACAATTCCCCCCAAAATAAAATTCACAAATGAATAATAATGTTCACAAAGGAAATAAAATAAAGGACAAAACATTAAAGACAGACCCACGCAGGGGCCATTTGAAAGTGCGATAAAGGTAGGCCCACGCAGGGGAAGCAACATAAATACATCTAAAAAAGCCACACAGGGGCGAAATCCTTTATGCTGTGCCTGATAGTTCTGCTCCGTTGCCGTCTCCCTGAGTCTTGTATTGCTGAAACATGTATTTTAGCATCAGCAAGAATCCTTCACCCAGGCGTTCCTTGTCTTCCAAGCTTTTGTATCGCATCCTCTCAATATTCTCCTCGACCCAAGTATCGAAATCATCATAACTACGTCTCAATCTTTTCACCTCTTGAGTCGTCCTCTCAAGAATATCCTGGTTCTTAACAAATTTAGCGTATATTTCATGAGCCTCTTTCTTTACCTCTTGTAGCTCAGCCACTGCCTTGGCTTCCTTGTTAGTCACGTTGCGAAAGCTGCACGGGGTTGAGGAGGAGATACCTTGTATGTCTTTTTTCAACCATTCTTTGTAACCCTCATCGTACCCAGCATTGAATCGGTCTGGAGCGATGGTAGTTTTGTCCATCCAATTGGCACCTTTCCATTCTCTGAACAATTCAGTTGCGTCATGCACCCTATCGTCTCCGATATCGTATACATAAATGCCATAGTATGCATCTTTAGGCACAGTTTGTCTCCTCCCAAACTGTCGTAAGACTCAAAAGGGTGCGTAAGGGCGAATTCCTCGAATACCTGGCAGAGGAAATACAATTTATCTGCGGCTCTCTACAACGACTTCTTTGGAGATGAAGCGGTCAAGCATCCATTGGAGATCTTCTTCTCTCAATTCGGACAAAATCTGAGCCCATCTTCCCCTTGTTCTCAGATTACCCATATTCCGCCAGTACAGCGTGTCATTCAAATCTTTGAGAGTGTTCTTGTTGTCGAGAGTGTGTAGCTCCTGAGTCCCAGCACCCTTTTCCAAGTGGCTGAGAATCCACCACTGAAGAAGTAGGTTGCATCCTTGGAAGTATCGATGCCCTTTTTTGCATTTTCCTAAGGCTCGATACATATCAAATAAGATGACCAGAGCTATAGGGTAGTACTTCGTTATTCCTTGGTGCATATACCCTTTGAACAAAGTGTGCGCGAGTGTTATTACTCGAGTATTGATGCTCAGACTTGGACCATGTGGAAAGACCATCGTTCCCAACAATGCTATGGCAAATGCTAGAGGACGAATTTCGTTTCATTTTCTGTAGGAGATCTTGAACTCTCAGTTGTAGGTGGCGTAGAAGCTTGCATGTCCAAATCGGGTGTACAGATCTCTAAATGCTATATGGGAATCTTGACACCAGTAGGTATAGTCTTTCCCCAATCCGAACTAGTCCACAATATTTTCTACAGAAGCCTTGTTAGGGATATAGATGTCTTCTTGTCTTCTTGCTCTCCTTTCTATCCCAGTGCCTACCGTGTCTATGCAATCTCGGATTTCCTCCAAAGTTGGGGTAATTTCAATGGTTCCGAATCGAAACACCATTCGTTGATTATCCCAATAGCCTGTAAGGACCTCAACCAATTTAGGCCAACCGTTCATGTTGATCAATTCTATCAGAGCGCCCACATATTTGTTGAGGGTTCTTCTATGATCCCCGTCGAGATTGTCATGCCACATTTTGAGTTGAGGTGGCGCCGCTATGATCATATCAAACTTTGGAAAATGATCCATATCTACAAAACAGAAACTAGTTAGATTTTCCCACCCCCAAATTGGTTTTCACACGTACATCATTCAAATGTCATATAAAATGATGTGTCGTGAGGTCGAAGACCTTAGAAACAATTTTGGCGGTTTTATACTAAATGGACTTAATACACCTTGGGTATTAAGCCGTCTTAGGCTAATGCTTAAATTTTGGTTTTGGTTTCGCTCTAGCTTAGGTTTACTAGAATAGATTTCAAGTTGACGGTTACCCGAGTCGGACAAACAACGGTGTAAAGCTACCAAACGACGTCGGATGAACGCATTCCAACTATTCATTTGATACTTCTAAATGAAACTCTTGTGTATTTCTGAAAGAAGCCGTGGAAAGCCACGTAACTTTCGTTTTCCTAATGCACACTATTTGCCGTTTGGCGGAAAAATGCCATGAAAGTGCAACAATTCAAAAATAAGATAAACTAAACAAGTAAACAATTTATCAAAAATAGCCAAATAATGTTAGTTTTAAGGTTAGAATCCTCCAAGTCCCCAGCAGAGTCGCCATTTATGTTTTAATCGAAAAAGTATTTTTTAAGAATTTTCGACTTTTAAAGAGTCGCCACTTAATTTTGGGAAAATTAAGAAAACTTTTGCTTTCAAAATACTTTGAACAGAAAAATCTAATGAAAACATTTTAAAATGGTTCGGGAATTCATATTAACGTCTTAGAAAGGTTTTGAAAGCACCTAAGACGTTCCCCTAACTTACGGTTATCCAACAACTAATTATTTGGGTAAGGATTACAATTGCGGTATAAATACTCTTTAGAGTTGTTTGAAAGAAGAAAGCCAAAAATCATTTAAGATTGTTTTTGAAAGTAAAAATTTAACTAAGTGAATTATTTGCAAAATTATTGGTTTTAAGTCGATAAAACATTTAAGGCGTTTCGCGGGGATTCGGATTTTCTAACTTTAAAATCAACGACAAATAAAGCAGATAAATAATTAAAAGCATATAAAGAGATAGGGAGAGAGATTTTGGTCCAAATCTGGGTCTCTGTCCGCCTTGATCGGTTTTTGGACCCACCTGTTTCGGGTTTTTGACCCATCCTGTCCTAAACTAAGCAAATAATTACACAACATAAATAAAGTAAACTGAAAGACGACAAGGGCTTATGCCGCCAAAATAAATACAATACGAAAAGCAAAAAAAAAAAAAAAAAGGGTCTTCTAATCCCAATTTCTCCGACTATCTTCAATCTTTTAAACCTTGGAACCTGTACGTCAATTTTATGGCTTGGCTCGATGAATGGAAATTTGAGCCTTTATGGCTCGTCCAAAATGCAAAGTGAAATATGAGAGTTCTTGTTGAACTCGGACAGATTTTACATGCAACAAAAGGGAGAAATAAAAATTAGCAAGCTAATAATAATATTTCAAGACCATAATTTACAGATGATCAGCCAATCACAAAACGATTAGTGCATCAAAGGGAATTAGAACTTACAGCCTTAAGCTGGAGGAAATAAAATGATAGATTAAGTAATTAGAGCAAATAAGTGGCAGATTCCAAGTAAAGAAGAGAGCAATTTTGATTAAGCCTAAATAAATCAATCGACCCACATGGTTTTCAAATAAGCCAATGAACAAAACCCACATGTCCCAAACATTAGACGAAGCTTAGAGGCAATTAGAAAATCACACAACTGACCTCATATTACAGTAAGGGAGAAAGCACAAATTACTAAACATATAGATCAACACATGGCATCACAAACTATTCAAGCTATAGCTTAGCAAAATAAAATAAAATAAAATCGAAGAGTCAGAATAATCAATAACAAAGAGATGCTTCATATGGTGAATGATTTCTATACAAATAATCCAACCAACCGCCGTGGACTCGATCAAATTATGAGGAAATATAGACTTTCCCTAACTTAAACAACAAAAGCTGAGAGGATGAACATTTTAAGGCTGATTTTGGAAAGTAAAATGACAGGAGAACAACGCAAGCCATGGCTAAACAATTAATACAATCAGATTGCAGACTCAAGGCTAGCAATACAAAAACAGACTTTGCACTCCTCAGGTAGATTTAAACTAGAATAAACCTACTTCTCTTAATTTAAAAGTTGCCGAGAGAGATTCAAACCACATATGCTAAGATCCTATATTTAAATGAACCACACGACAATTTTAGTGACTAGGCATATGAATAATTAATACGGCATATGATGAAGCTATCACAGTGAATGGATAAGACTGATCCTGAAAAGTAAATGCTTATAAACTAGCGATCATCCCTGAGCCAATGGAGAGATAATAGAAAACAACATCAAACTTCCACACTCTCGACAATAGGAAGACATCAACTACAAATGCAATAAAAGATAAAATCCGAAATGAGACTCGACTCCTCGGACAAGAATGAGCCCAAAGCGATTTCAATCAAAGTCAAGAATAGAGCTTAACTTTGCAAAATCCGCCATCAGTGACTAGTCTTTCATTTTTTTTTTTTTGGTAAAAAAAATGACAGGAAACATGTATTTATTGAATATCTTTTTCCATAAGACATTTGAGCAGGCGATGCAGAATATCGATCCTCCCCAATGAAAACAAAAGACAGTAAAATAAACCTACAGACAAATTTGAAACCATATATTTGAAATCAAACAAGTCTTTAAAAAAGAAATGAAATGAGACAGAAGCAGGACTCAGATAAAAGCAAAGGAACTATCCCATCTCTTGTCGACTAAATAAAGTATCGACAACCAAATATTAGCAATGATAAAGAGAAAACACAGCAGGTTATCAGAAACAACAAAACCATCTTATCATCACATTCATACGCGAATAAACCATGTTTAAAGGCAACTAACTTCACTAATGAACTAACAACCCCCAAATGTCTGAGTTTCGCAAACAAAAGAATAAACAAACCAGTGAGCAAATAGCTGCAAATTTAAGGGATAAAGAAAACCGACGACGAGAGTTTGATCGAGTGCTAAATCACTAAAGAAAAAGAAAGAAAGGAGAAACAAGAAGACACGAGCAGATGTATTAGAAAATAAAGTAACGAGATCAAACGACTTTAACACATCACACAAAACTCGCCTAGACTTCGCAGAGAACTACACTCATCCGACACAAATAACTTGAAAGAAATCGAAGGGATTTTGAATGGTTTACCTTACTCGGGGCGGCGAACTGGGACAACAACAAAGAGTAAACTTCACCACGGAAAGATTCGAATGTATATCCACAAAACAGGGGTCGAAAACCAATTCTTTCTTCTCTTTTTGGATATTTCTGTATATTTGCTTGTTCTTCACTACACGCTTTCACAAGTGCGAAAACAAGACATCGTTTGAACGAAAAATTGTTACGCATATGTTTTCCTTTGTTTCTGCTTTAGACGAATCCTCGAAAGAAAGCCCCCCTTTCCCTCTGGAATTCCAAACAAGAAAATTTAACTCAAAAAAAATTCCCAAACCTAAAATTTCTCCAAAAAAAAAATCCTCCTTTACAGAAGGCTAAAGAGATAATATATAGGGTAAGACTAGGGTTAGGGTAATAAGGGCAAAAACGTATTAGCCTCCCCAGGTTTGAATTTCGAAATCCTTTTCCACAACTTGGATCAACAACTTTTCTCTGCAAAATTGGAACCATTCTGAAACGGGAAGATAGGTAGACGATTGGGATGAGTCTCTTGTCCTTGAAGTGAGACGTGGCTCGATCTCAAGACTACAAGGACGGGAACGCGCGCTGCCATCTCTGCTCTTCCGTACAGCTATGATAGAGACGCTTGAGGAAGAAGACGAAAAAGGGACAGTGTACTAGCCTGTTCCTCGCTACTTTCCGTCCATCGCGATTGGATTTGACGTTGCGTGAAAGAGACGAGGTGCGTCCGGAGTCGTTGGTGAAGTGCTCGCATCTGTTCGCTGTTGTTCCGCCTTGGCGTTGGGGAGACGCCGTATACTGTCGCTAATTCTCCGTTAAATCTTTCTGCTCCGGATCATTTGTGAAGAGGCTTGGTGGGCTGGGTTATCATCCGAACGAGTTGGGCTAGATTTAAGCTGGAGGCAAAGGTTGTGGGCTGATGGAAAATTTATTGGAGAAAAGGGATATAAGGATTGGGCTGGAATTCCCTGGAAATTGTGGGGAAAAGGCTTTGCTGGAAAAAATAAAAAGGGCCCAAATTTGGTGTCTAGCTAATAACGCTACCAATTTAGTCAATTGGCCAAATTAATTAGATTTTAAAATAAGACGAATTAATATAATTAATTAACGAACTTCTCAAGGTTAACAAAATAAAATAATTAATTCAAAAAATAAATTAAAGATTCAAAATATAAGCTAGAATAATTAACCAAGTAGTTATATAAAACCAAGTATTACTCTTAATATTATTTTCGATTTTTGAAAATTAATAAAATTTAAATAGCTATACGAATAATTATATAAGACATATACACTAGCTAAAACAATATCCGAAGTGTCAAAACCTTATTTTAAATAACTCGCAATCTAAATTTTTATTATTTATTTTACTCATATATATATATATATATATCCTAATTTATAAAATTAATTATTTTTAATTGTTTACATTCGAGAAACTCGCCAGTTAATTACTATCAACGAGGGTGAAAATTGGGTGTCAATAAGAAGTATGCGGATCACAAGGTGAGAGACATGGAATTCCAGACGGGCGAGAATGTTCTTCTCAAGGTATCACCCCTGAAGGGGGTGATGAGGTTTGGTAAGAGGGGTAAGTTGAGTCCTTGCTATATTGGTTCCTTTGAGATTCTTGAGCGTGTAAGACTGATAGCACATAGATTGGCCCTACCTCCTTATTTATCCGGTGTACATAATTTATTTCATGTTTATATGTTGAAGCGATATCATAGTGATGGTGATTATATTATTAAGTGGGACTCAGTAGTTCTAGATAAGGACCTCCAATATGAGGAGCGACCGATTGTTATTCTTGATCATGATGTTTGAAAGATGAGGACCAAAGAGATTAAGTCCGTGAAATTTCAATGGAGGCATCATCCAGTTTAAGAATCTACTTGGAAGACCGAGAAGGATATGCGAGACAAGTATCCGCAATTGTTCGTCGAATCTGGTACTAATTTGTTCCTTTTCTAGCCTACTTCTCCTTAGTTGATAACTCAGGGACGAGTGATGGGTAAATTGGTATCTATTATAACGATCGGGTTTCTTCATTATATAAATGCCAATAGGGAAACTCGGGGCTGGTAAAACTTTTTCATAGTACTAGGATTTACCCAACCTTCTCCAGATTTAGAGGCAATTGGAGTTATCAAGGTTTAGAGAAATCTGGTAGCAATCGGGTGAAGTAAATAGGAATTTGATTATATTAACGATTATATAACTCGTTAAGGGATCTGTACAACTTTACGGAATTGAAGTTGGATAAATAAACCTCCGAGAATCAAACATAGCGTTAAGGATACTTTTTTGGCGTAGTGGGTTAAGAGTATGTTGTGAAAGGCAGAAACGTAAAATCCCTTGGGAGCTCACTGCCTCACTTCGTACCGCTGCAGCGATATTCTTTCCGATGCAGCGACGCCACTACGGCGGGATGGGTACCGCTGTAGCAGATGAGGAGGAAGTTGAATTATGAAATTTTTGGAATTCTTTAAGACGGAGCTCACTGGTTCAATAAGTGTCATTGCTGTGAGATTGGTGTCGCTGCAGCGACGCTACTACAATGGGATGGGTGTCGCTGTAGTGGGATGACAGGTTTTAAAATCATAAATAAAACCCTTAGACGATCTTATTTTCTATTTTTTTACTTTTTGGTTTAACAAACGACCTATGTTCTATTCCAACCCATTTCCACAATTCTTGAAGCTAGAGGTAAGATTTTCACTCTCCAAATTCATTTTCGATCTGTAGAACATTTTAGAATGGGTCAATATTAATGGGGAAGTATATCTTGAAGAATAATATGGTGGAATTAACCCTAAATAGACTAGTTGGGGCATGGTTTTGAACTAGGGTTCATAGTTTGTTAGTATTTCGGGAATTTAGTTTTTTTTGTTGACTCTCGTATATAAATAGTTGTTTGTAGACTACGAACAAGCGGAATGAATCTTGAAAGGAGGGAACAAGTTTCCTAGGTTTTCAAGCTTATTTCGAGGTAGGTGATGATTGTGATTCTATGATTGTGTGATATACACTTGGTTTGCTTCATTGTGATGCTTGTATATGTATGCATGTTGCAATATTGATAGATATTGAAATGAGATAAATAAATATCGATACCACGAAATCATGATTGAATGGGTGATCTTGATGTGTTATTGTGATATGTGATTAAGATTGGCTGCCACATTCCAGCACACTAGCTTGGATCAGATTGACACGTTCCGGCACGTTAACTAGGATCGGCTGCCACGTTTTGGCATAAAAATTGGATCGGATTGCCACGCTTTGACATGCTAACAATTTGACTTTGGGTTACATAAGAGCACCAACTATGTGATGAAGCATATGAATTGTGATGTTGATTCTTATGATAGTATTGAATATGTTGATATTTATGCATGTGTTATAATGTTGTAATTGTTTGTTTATGTTACACTAGTGGGATAGCCGCGTGATCTTACCATTAAATGGTGATTGTGTATTGATTATGCACTTGCTCTTATTTTTGTTGAGTACTGTGCATTTTCACGCGACTATTGACTGACCTCGCTTAGGAGATCAGTGATCGCTTCGAGTTCAAGGGTGAGCCATACCGTTTGGAATGCCATGGAATTCTCTTTAGTAGTGCCTACTATTTTCAGACCTAGATCTTGTTTTATTTAGTTAGATAGTTCACTAGAAATTCTTCTCAGATTTGGTTCTTGTTTCTAGTTTTGGTACAATGACTTTCAGATTTTACGTTTATCTTCCGCATTGTTAGTTAGTTATTAGATCTTTAATTAGTAATAGAACTTACCTTAGTTATTTAACTTGCTTCCGTAACTGAAATGCCTTAGTTTTTAGATTTATTGCTTTGGTTGGTTGCTAGTAGTGGTTCTCCCACTGAGTTATAGTGTGGGTGCCAATCACCACAGTATGGGTCGTGACAGTTGTACATCGCCGGTTTCTAAAAGCTTTTTATTTTTTTCTCTTTTCACTTTCAGCTTCTTTTAGTTATTTAATTATTATTTTTAGTTCTATATTTCAAGTTGTTTTTAGTTTTTTTCTTTAAAAAATGTGCTAAAAGTTTGGCTTTAAACCCAAAAGAATCAAGGTTCCCATTTTTAAAGACTTATTTACACATTTATATTTTTATTTTTCGAACTCCCTTAACGAAAATTCTGGGTCCACCACTATCGGTGAATATTATTGATTAGGTCAGATAATTCCAAAGTATAACGTGATATGGCATAGTTAACTGAAAAGTATAACAAAGATATATTTAAATTATTTCAATAGTCATATATATATATATATATAGTGAAGTAGGAAAAGATGACAATAGTTAATAAACTTTTGACATAGGTTTAAGGATGTGCCAGGTGACCTAGAGAGGAATATGACTAGACTGGAGCCTCTTCTAATCCCACAAACATAGATAATTACACAATAAATTAGTTGCTCCTATTCAATATGAAGTATGGACAGATTCTCAAATTTACTGCAAGTTATAAATATTTTGCTTGAAGTAATAGATATGTTTCTCAACACTGCTATTGAAATAGAAGAGTAGTTTCAAATTAAACTTCATTACTTTGGTATGTTAATTTTTTTTTTCAAAATACCCAAACAACCAGAATAATTTTGTGTGATATGTTTTCCTTTCAAGTTTATATAATAGTTGAATTGTAGTCCAATAGAATAATTTTTTATTTTATTAATTACTTATGATACATTTAAATTGGGACTTTAAAATGATATATGTAAAGTAAAAGGTAGGGTTGGATTTTCCACACGTTAGAATTAGAATATTTGCTCATTTTTTCGACCTTTTAAAACTTATTTATCCCTTATTATTTATTTATTAAAAAAATTAATATCTCCGATTGATGTTCATTTGATTCCCCAAAAATATCAAATAGTAACAGTTCCTAGATGCAAAATGATAAATTGTAAAATCAAATTGTAGATGACTGAATGAAAGATAAATGATAAAATATTATAATTATCATCTTCCGTTACATTATTAATGTTTGTTAGTACATACTTGTATGTAAGATGATATAGTTTTAGTTTAAATACTAATAATTTTTAAGTATTATTTTATATATTTTGTGATATTAAATTCCCCCGCAAGGCGTAGATGATTTTACTAGCGTATATATATAAAGGAGAAACATAGAAAAGGTGATGTGACACCACTTTATGGCCTTCATTCATATATTATCTTTTTTTCTACTTTTTTTGACAATTTTTTTTCTTCATTTAGTTTTTTATTTTATTTTTAATATCTCAAAAAGTCTTTAATTCAATTACTCAACTTTTCACCTCCTACTATAATAATGTATCATACTCCATCTGTCCCTAATTACTTGTTCACTTTTTGATTGACACACATATTATGAAAACAATAATTGATATAGTGAGTTTACCATTTTACCCATGTAATTATGAAGTTGATGAATTACAAACATAAGATTTTCAAAAAGCTCTACATTTTTAAAGTAATTAATTGAGCGTATAATAGGTAAAAAAATTTATTCTTTCTTGATTTGCCAAAATGGACAAGTAATTAGGGACAGAGGGAATATTTATTATATATAATGTGCATTTAATATTCTTTCACATTTCTTATTTATGATATATTAAAAAACCTACAATATCCCTAAGTTACGGATCCCATTTTTAGTTTAGAAACTCAAAGGGTCATTGTCATTAATTTAGTGATCATTCATTATGTAATAAGACAACATAAATTTATTTATATAAACTATCATATTTTTTATTTGTCGTTTATTACAATGTGAATATGATTTGTTACCACTCAAGTCTTTCATATTTATAAATATGTTTGCTTTGTGTTTAAAAAAATTGTAATTTCTTAGAATTTATTCCCTATAGGAGTTTTTTTCCAGGTTGATGATTTTTATGAGATGTCTAAAGTTACAAGTATATATGGATTTCAATTTATTTGTTATCCTATACTTTATTTTATTTTCACTTCTTCATTTTTTCATTTATTCTATAACTTTATGAGTTTCACTTATGAATAGTATGTGATTACCAATTTCAAAAATATATGATAGTAAATAGTATTGCTTATTTAAGCGAAGATTTGAATAATAAGCTTAGCAAAAAATAATATTCCAGCTTTTTTTGGAAATGTTCAATGTGGATCGTCATATATATATATATATCTTATTTAGGTAAACATATGAAGATGGTTAATGAAAAACTTTATTAGTTAAATGCAATGATGTATATATTTGTTTTAATTTGATGAAGTTCAATCATGTAGTTAGTCTTCTCTCACTAATATGACCTTATAGACATTATTTGTTTTGTATTTTTCATGTCATATAACCAGATGTATTTTGCATGTGTATTCCCCGTTAAATTGTTTAGATGTCATATGAACAAGTGAAAAGAAAATCCAAATTTTATATATTCACATATTTTCACATTTATTGTGAGATTATTTTTTAAAAAAAAAGAACTTGCAACATTTGAAAATAACATATTTTGAAGTTAGATGATTTTGTTATTTTGATAAAAATATTTTTTCCATATATAATACTTTAATTTAAATACAAATATCTACCTAGATATAAATATATATTTGCATTAATAAAAATATTTATCTCATAAAATTAGCTATTAAATAAATAACAAAAATTAAACTAATACAAACTTCAATTGGCGTTATTACAAGTTATATAAATTTTTCTTCGTGTAAAATATCAAAATATTAAGAAATAGTAAATAAGTAAAACAAAAGAACAATGTTTATATGGTAATTACTATTTTGAAGCAAACTTCATGAGAGTCTAAATCACATAAGTATCATTGATAAATAAAGTCATTCTTTTGTCTTGAGCATCAAAAACAAATTGTGACAATTCTCTAAATTTTGGAAAAAGATATTCAGAAGCATATATCTACATCACAAGAGAAATTATTAACAAAAAAATGAATTTAACTACGTTAACTTCATATATAGGAACATTACATACTAATGTATATATTAAGAGAAGAAATAATTATTATATCATCAAAATTATTTTTCTCAAGTACTTGAGGTTATGGAATATACCCTCTTAGGATAGAATGACTTACTTAATCAAAATAGTGGTACGTCATATTCCGCTAAACTTTGAACTCACTCAACTACAATAAAGCACACAAAAAATTTTAAAATGCAAGAAGAAGAAGAGTAGAAGATTAAAAAAAATGTGGTGGAAAATCGAGAGGAAACCCTCTATTTATAGTCAACAAAGGGTTGTATGAACAAATGCTTTATTGTGTCTTATTTGAAAAGTCAAAATTTTTTGAGAAGTCGCAACCCTTTGAAAAGGACAACTCATCGAAAAATCACAACACTTTGAAAAAGTCACAATTCATTGAAGAATCACACCCCTTTGAAAAAAGTCACAACTTATCGAAAACACAACTCATCGAAAATGTCACAACCTAAGTTAGGGATATTATACTAATTTAACATTCAAGTTAGGAGTTCATACTTTTAAGGTAATATAGATATATAGAGAGATTTGCAAACAAATATTTAAGACATCTTAAAACTATAAATGTATTTATAATAGAAAATGAAACAAAACGTAATAATACTTCACAACACTATTAAAAGGTAAGGTGCAAAGAAGTGTTCATACAGTTTTTTTTATTGATACAAAAAATGTTACTACTCTGAAAAATACGGAAATATAACACCAAAAGAATATTATTACTCCAACTAAAAAATAAGTGATACTAGGGGTACTTATTTTTATTTTTTATTTTTTATTAATATAATTAACTAGTAACCAAATCTCAGATGATAAGAGCCGGTGATAATAAAATTACGTATAAATAGTAAATAAAATTACATAGAAATAATAAAATATATTAAAATTTGAAACATGATCTTTTACGAATATGAAAATTAAGAAATATATCTTTAAAATATTTATAGCTTTGAATATTCTACAAATAATAATTTCTAAATTTAATAAGGTCAACCACACCGCGCGAGCGCGGCTAAGTAAACTAGTAATGTGTATAATATTTGACACTTTTGGGATATTAATAAGGGAAAATTGTACATAATTGCAAACTATTAATTTAAACTAAATAAAGTAGCTACCGTTTCATTTATTTCCTTTGAGGAGCAAGGGTCTCTGTGAGTTTTCTGTTAATGGGCCCTACAGATTTGTATAAGTAAAAATACAAAAAACCTGACGTTATTCCCTTTTATACAATCTCTTCATCTCATTTATATATTCGACTTCCTTCAGTTTCTCCTAAATTTTCTCCCCAAAATCATTTTGAAAATTCAACTATTCACCACAATGTTCTTAATTGCCGTTTTAAAAAAATTCGGTACGGCCAAAACTTATCTCTATCAATTAAAATAAGTTTTTTGCCTATCTTTTTTCAGTTTTTCAAATTATTTTTCATATCAGTTGTCACGACCCAGACCATCGTGATTGACACCAAAACTAACCCTCCGGTGGGAGAACCATTTATACTAATTAGCTATTCAAGAACTACGCAACTTAATTAAAACTAAGACATTTAAGTTACTGAATCAAGTTAAATGCTAAGGAAAGACGATAGGGAGTTCCCATAAACTTCAAACCAATAGTCTAACAACTAAATTAATGCGGAAAACAAAACCTAGAACCTGAAAGTCAATGTGTCAAAACATCTAAATCTCAACCATACGTCTAAACAAGAAGGGGTACAACCACAAACTAACATAAAACTAACTAAATTAAAGAACTAGTCTAAGTCTGCAATGGGGACATAAACAGAAGAAAAGTCACGGCAACCCGGAAGAACTGGCTCACCCTTGAATTCGAATGACGATAATTGATCTTCTAAGCAAGGTTTGTCATCGCTGCCTGAAGATGCCCTGTACTCAACAAATAAAGATCAAGTGCAATATCTATACACAACAATAGTGTACTGGTAGGATCAAGCGCCTATGCCACTAAGTATAACATGCATACACCGAACATATACAATATCATATTATTTACGAAGCAACGTACAATATCACATTTCACAAGATACACAATTACATCACGTTATTGGTTCTCTCAAAGAACCCAAACACATACTTTTAGCATGCCGGAACGTGGTACCCGATCCAATCATTATGAAGGAACGTGGCAAGCGATCCCATATTTATGTCGGAATATGGAAATCGATCCAAGTTATTAGTGCAACACCTGATCTATTCAACAAGGCACAATCACAATCAAGAGTATATTCTGAAGATCATACAATTAAGTCATGATTCATGGCATCATTCTATCTATCTCATTTACAACTAGTGTGATCAATAAAAATTCAACATTCACATACATACACATATTATAATGAAACAAGAACAAACATACATCACAACATGAAATAACAACCATCACCTACCTCAAAACTAGCGCAAATTTCGTAAGAAACTTGATTCTTTCCTTTCTGGATTCGTTCCGCTTGTTCTTGGTCTACAAACAATTAATTTAACATGGGAATCAATAAACAATAACTAATTACCCGAATTACTAACAATTCTATCAACCCTAGATCATATCCATCATCCTCATACGTAGATTAGGGCTTTCTACATCATAATTTCCAAATCAACCCTATCGACAATTACCCATTAGATTACGTTCTACGGATCGAAAAACATATTTGGGGAGTTCAAATCTTACCTTTGGCCTCAAGAATGGTGTAACACTTTCAAGAAAATCTCTGGGTTTGTTCCTTATCTCTCAAGTTCAAAAATTGCAGAATAAAACGTTTTTAGGGTTTGTTTACGACTTTAAGCCGTGTCTGCCCCGTCATGGCGGCACTCACCTCGCTCCTGCGGACCTTCCCTGACCGCACATATCCCACCTCAACGTCTTGAAAGGAAATAGTGATCAACTTTAAGAATTCATACCCCCAACGACACTCAGAAACTATTCGCTCACGCTAAGATCAATTTTGGAGTTCTACCTACCCGAATTACATTATATAAAGTAATACATGTTTCTTAACGTCTTACCTATCTACTCATGTTATAGAATACATAAATTAGATAATCCAATTTTTTCTAGATTTCCCTAGACTTGAATACTATGATTTCGTCCAAATCTGGACTAGGTTAGGAAATTCCAAGTTACTAAGAAAATGTTTTCCGGCCCAAAAATTTTCTCCATAGTCTTTTCTATTTTGATGGAATCCGTTCATTACGATAGATACCAATTTACCCATCACTCGTCCTCGAGTGATAAACTAAGTAAAAATAGGCTAATGAAGAAATGGAATAGTACTTGAATGGACGAACTATTACGGACACTTGTCTCGCATGTCCTTCTCGGTTGCCCAAGTAGATTCCTCAATTTGATTATGCTTTCATTGAACTTTCACGGACTTAATATCCTTGGTCCTCAGCTTTTGAAAATCACGATCATGAATTGTAATAAGTTATTTCTCATATTGGAGGTCTTTGTTTAACACAATTGAGTCCCACTTAATGATATAATCTCCATCACCATTATATCTCTTAAACATGGACATATGGAATACCAAATAACTCCCGATAGGTTAGGAGGTAATGCAAATATATAAGCCACTGGCCCTACACATTCAAGAACCTCAAAGGGACCAATGTATCGTGGACTTATCTTGCCTTTCTTGCCAAATCTCATCACCCCTTTCATGAGTGATACCTTAAGAAGAACATTCTCACCATCTGAAATGCCATGTCTCTCACATTATGGTCATCATACTTCTTTTGTCTACTTTGTAATGCTAAAAGTTTAGGAATACTGTTCGCTACAAATTTTTGTAAGCGCTGAAAATTGACTGCAAGCAAAATGAATAAAAGAAAAATGTGATTTTTATTAATGAATTGTTGTGAGTACAATTCCGTTGTTTCTTGATTCTCTCTCCTAGGTTTCTCCGCAATTTGAGGGCCTTCAATAGCGTATTTCCCAAATTGTTAGGTGATGTAGACCTCCTTGAGATGTTATCAATCTCTGGGACGTCGAAAAGCGCTTCATCGTTGTAAGTCGATCTCCGGGAAGAACTTCATTGATCACTCCTTCAAAGAGTTATTGATGTTGATGTTGTAGCTTTCTCCAATTTACTGAATGCTTGTCGAAAAGTTTTCTGGATCCCTCATGTCTATCCCCTATTTATAGTTGTAGGGAATGGACAAGGTTTCTTGTGATTGTCCAAAGGATGTTATTTTGACACTTGGTGCATTTTTATTCATTCTTGCATTTGACTGGGGTTACCACCTCATTTGGACATGTGGCGTCACCTTGTTGGTCTTGGATGCCTAGTCATTGTGACACGTGGCATGTGTTTGGGCTTCAAGGTGAAATGGACCTTGAATTTGAATTCAATAAGATGGACTTATTTATTTGTGAAGCCCAAATTAATTATTTAACCCAAATAAACATGGATTTAATTCAAATTTTGTATGAATTTGATCCAATACAATTCATGTGTCTACAAATGCCCCTTACTTCGAGACTTGTCGATGTAGAGACTTGCCGAAGTTTG
The DNA here is from genome assembly GCA_016801875.1 of Solanum sitiens. Lineage (NCBI taxonomy): Eukaryota > Viridiplantae > Streptophyta > Magnoliopsida > Solanales > Solanaceae > Solanum > Solanum sitiens. Next base: position 387,892 of record JABWTJ010000049.1, on the reverse strand, counting down.
GCGACAAGACTTGAAGTAGTCATGAATGTGTTTTCCCTTTTTTTTAGACTTGTCAACGTGTAGGCTTGCTGAATTTTGACAACGAAGGTTGAAGTCTTTATGAATGCATATTCATATTTTTTAGACTTCTCTAAATGTAGGCTTGCCGAATTTTGACGAAGAAAGTTGAAGTCTTCATGAGAAATGACCACGCCGATATGTTGAGGTCAACCTTTACAAGAGTCTTCATGACAATATTCTCTAATTTGTAAGAGGTTATTTGACTTTTGGTTGTTTATCAACTCATTTTCGACTTGAAGTGGTTCAAACTCTTGAAGACCTATCACATTTCTTCATAGTGTGGTAATTTCATTTGAGTCATCACTACGAAATGACCGCCAATTCAATGAGCAAGAATTGCGTCCACAGGCTTGACTTGGTGATAGAGACCTTGTGGTTTCGACGCAAATTTTAGGCTTTCACTTGAATAGAACGCAAGGAATTCAAATTCTCATGAAGCAGTCTATTCTCCTTCGGGCATACTTTTTCATGTATTTTCAGAGAAAACTTTACCATAATTTGGTTTTTTATGAAATTTCCATAATTTGATTCCCATGGAAAATTTCCATAATTTAATTCTTATGAAAACTTACCATAATTTGGTTTCTATGGAATTTCCATAATTTGAGTTCCCATGGAAAATATCCATAATTTAATTCTTATGAAAACTTACCATAATTTGGTTTCTATGGAATTTCAATAATTTGATTTCCATGGAGAATTTTCATAATTTAATTGTTATGAAAACTTATCATAATTTGGTTTTTATGAATTTCCATAATTTGATTCCCATGGAAAATTTCCATTATTTAATTCTTATGAAAACTTACCATAATTTTGATAATTTGTAGGAAATAAATTTTCCATCATTATAATTTTCCATAATTTGTAGGAACACAATTTATGTACTTTGATTTCTACAAATACACATGCTCTTACAAGGATTGATTGTCAACTTCAGGCATACATAACTCAATTTTCGTCACTTTTTTTCCAGCACAGCACACCTGTGGTAGAAAATTCATAACTTGATGTAGAACGCCTAAATCATGATCCGTTTGATGTTCCAGAAACTAGACCCTGATGGCCACGACATATCTGAAATTCAAAATCAAATCCCTTCTGAATTGGCGGAAATTAATATTTGAAGTTTGCTATAAAATTTGTCTTTTTTTTTTATAGCTCTATGTAGTCCCACCAAAACGTCTCTATCTTGGTGTAGGATAGCTCGAATGGAGAGCGACTTGATTCCGTAGAAACTAGACTCTTAAATCTTCGTGAGTTGACTTCTCTGCATCTTTATCGAAGAATTCTGATTTGAAGCTTCGTGCAATTGGCACCGTGAGACACATCTTTCATCATGACGAGTGCGAGAGCATATGCCATAATTTTAACCATGTCTATTTGAAGCTTCGTGGAATTGGCATTGTGAGACACATATTCATCATGACAAGTGCTAGAGCATATGTCATAATTTTCACTAGGTTGATTTGATGCTTCGTGCAATTGCAATCGTGAGACACATCTTTCATCATGAAGAGCGCTAGAGCATATGTCATAATTTTCAGCATGTCAATTTGAAGCTTCATGCAATTGGCACCGTGAGACAGATCATTTATCATGACGAGCGGGAGAGCATATGCCATAATTTTTATCATGTAAATTTGAAGCATAGTGCAATTGGAAACGTAAGACACATCACCTTTTTTTTCACCAGGTTTACGATGGATAAAAAGTAACCTCAATATCATACCATAGAAAAAATGAGGGGTAATCCATAATTAACGAGGAACCACTTCATGCATTTTTATTTTTAGTTTCAACTTTGATGACGAACCACACTTTTTGCCTCTTCTTTTACAATAACAGCTTTAGCGACGAACCACTTTTCGTACATCTTCTTCTATAAATGCGGCTTTGATGATGAATCGTATGTGGATCATTTTCTTTTAGAGTTGTGGTTTTGATGACGAACCAAACATGAAACATCCTTTTTTTTTTTGGCAGTTACGACTTTGATGATGAATCATTCTTGATATCTCTTCTTTCGTAGCTTCAACTTTGATGACGAACCACACTTAGTACATCTTCTTCTACGATTACGGTGTGACTCGTCTTATTTTAGAGTCGTGGCTTTGATGAATAACCTTATTTTAGAGTCGTGGCTTTGATGAATAACCACACATGAAGTATCTTCTTTTTTTTTTGTTTTTTTTTACAGTTGTGACTTCGACGACGAACCACACTTGACATCTCTTCTTTTGTAGTTTCAACTTTGATGACGAACCACCCTTGGTGCCTCTTTTTTGGAGGATCAGAGAATTTCTTCAAGTCGTATGCAGAGTATGATACTTTAAGATCATCAAATATGACTAAAGAATCACATGAAAATACCCTCTATGATGCACAACACCGTCTTGATGGTGCAAAGATGGCACATGAAAAGTTGGATGGATCCATGGATAAACTTCAAGCAACTCTACCAGATGTGGAGAAAGACTTAAAAACCTTGACTTCCAATAAAAAGAAGGTCACCGCGTTTATTAACCAACATCAAGAGAAGTTGTGCAAAAGTCAAGAGAATGTCACCATTATGGAGGACGAGATCTACACCATTGAGGCATATAATGTGATGTCTAACGATGAAGTTGAGAGATTAGCCAAGCTAGAAAGGCGATCGAGAAAAGTCGTCAAGAAATAATAGGCTTCAAACATTTTCCATAGTTAGATTTCTTTTATTTGCTTAGAATTTTCTGATTCACCCATTAGGATTTAATGATTCTTTTTTTTTGAAGCAATAAAATAGTGACTTATATTTCAATAAGAAACTCCTCGCCTTGAACTTTGAATTTTGATTGTTTCTTTCCATGAGCCCCCTTCCTTATTGAAAAAAAAAGACTACAAAAGTTATCGTTTATATAAGTATAGCGACAAAATGTTAACTTTTCAGTTTTTTTCAGCTTGGCGCACACAAGGAAGAAATTCATAGCATAAAATAGGAGCATCAGAATAATGAGCTTATTTTTTTTTGGAAAGATAACTTAGAGATCTTCAATTTGTATAAAATTCAAATCCATGGGATTTATAGTTTAGTACAGATTTGAGTTCGAAGTTGGCTCGGAATCTGCGTACTTGAATCTTCAGCTTTCTTCAGCTTTGCGCACATGTGGAAGAAAATTCATAACGTGGAGTAGGAGAATCGGAATGATGAACTTATATTTTTTTGGAAATATAACTTTGGTAGCTTCAATCTATATAAAAATCACATCCATGAGATTTATGGTTTAGTACATATTTGGATCGAAGTTGGCTCAAAATCTGCGTGCTTGAGTCTTCAGTTTTCTTCAGCTCTGCGCACATGTGGGAGAAAATTCTTAACGTGGAGTAGGAACATCGGAATAATGAGATTATTTTTTTGTTGGAAATATAACTTCAATAGCTTCAATCTATATAAAATTCAAATCCATGGGATTTATGGTTTAGTAGAGATTTGAGTTCTAAGTTGGCTCAAAATCTGCGTACTTGAATCTTCAATTTTCTTCAGCTTTGCACACATGTGGAAGAAAATTCATAATATGGAGTAGGAGCATTGGAATGATGAGATTCTTTTTTTGTAAATATAAATTCAATATTTTTAATCTATATAAAAATCACATCCATGAGATTTATAGCTTAGTACATATTTGAGTTCGAAGTTGGCTCAAAATCTACGTGCTTGAATCTTCAGCTTTGCGTACATGTGGAAGAAAATTCATAATGTGGAGTAGGAGCATTGGAATGATGAGATTCTTTTATTTTTTGGGAAATATAACTTTGATAGCTTCGATCTTTATAAAAATCAAATCCATGAGATTTATGGATTAGTACAGATTTGTGTTCAAAGTTGGCTTAAAATCTGCGAGCTTGAATCTTCAGGTTTGCATATCTTTGGGAGAAAACCAGTAACCCGGAGAAGGAGCCTCGAAATGATGTGATTCTCATTCTGTTGGAAGCATAACTCATATACATACAACACATATAAAAATCACGTCCAAAAGATTTCCAGATTAGTGCAGATATCTTTTCAAAGTTAGCTCAAAATTCTGCTTCGCTAAACTCTTCAGCTTTGAGCAACTGTGGGAGAAAATCAATAACGCGGCATATGAGTCTACAAATTTTTTCAAGTTTACTATATGCGCAGAACGCGATTTCCTGAACTTTGTGCGCTTTAACAACAACAAAAGACTGTCTCTTGAACTTGGAGTGTTCAGATCATGTTTTTTTGCGGCTATACCATTTCAACATAGAGCTTTGATTCGAAGGGTATTCCGATTCGGTGTTTTAGGTAAAGATGCCCCTAATTTTGATTAACTTACTGAAGCATCAATGAATTACACCAAATTATATACATCGTAAGCAAAAACACGAGTAGAATCACAAGTCGCTTCATCCAATGCCAATGAATCCATCAGTCTGTCGCATATCAAAAATTCAAATCAAAATTCCTTTTATATTGATTAAATTAATACCCCAAGTTGACTCCAACTCTAACATGTTTGATATAGAACTTTGAACTATCATGTTGAAGATCCCTGACTCAATGTAGGAGTTTCTGTTTACGAGTTTTTTCTTATGTTGCGGATAGGGATTCAAAAATCTTCTACTTTGCTCGTTTGCGCTGCATCTGAACTCATTTGATAGCTACATGATTTTTTAACGAGCTAGTGTGATGATCACGCAAGGCCACACAACCCCCCCCCCTTTTTTTACTCATTTGACTGAACTCAGAGTGATTACTCCAAGCACCTACGTACCTCGGTGAAGAGGATCAAGTCATATCGTAGTTTAAGATGATGAGTTTTATTTTTATTATTATTATTTTTATTATTTTTTATTATTTTTTTGGGCTGTACACAGTTTATACTCTTGCGGGCTAGGAGTAACATGCAGTTTATGCTCATATCTTAAGGAGCATAGACAACCTTTATGGGAAGTATTGCTTCACTTCTTCTGGTGTAAGAAGTGCACTAATGAAGATTGGACGTGGATCTTCCAGAGAGTACCTAGATTCAGTTCCTTGAGGTCGTCTATGGTTGATTGCACGTTATCTTCCAGTTGAGTGGGAGCCTCTTGGACATCTTTTGTATCATCAACGTCTGGACCTTCTTCCACTGGTATGTGATAGGATGATTGTGTCAAGTTTGAATCTTCCACCTCACTTCCCACGAAGACTGTGATGGCTTTATTTTCCTCCTTCTTGGTTTCTCCATGAAATTAGTTGGTGACAACAATTGTTCTTCTTTTAACCTTCAAAGAACCATCAGTGGTGATCGACAATACAAAATTTCTCTTCATACGTGATAAGAAAATATTATGAATATCCTTATCGTCAATTACATCACAAGAATCTTGATTTTCATGCTCCATCAACCTCCATTCGAATAATGACTTTCTTTTTGTTCCCAAGCGATGAAATACAAAGGTATTTGAGGTGGTGGCATATTCGTCCACTTGTTTAGAGAACTCTCTTTCATCCTTGCGGCCCAATCTTTCAAATGCAGAAACACGGGGTGTCAGTCTTCCGATGCGTTAAAACACCGAAGTCTGTGGTGGTGTTTTACCCTTCTTTGATTCCACTATCTTTTCTGTAGAGGTGTAGTGAGATGAAGTTATTTCTTTCCCCTTCTTAGACGAAATCCGAAGGGGCTTCGGCAAGCTGAATCCTAACCCAAACTTAGGAGTGGCAACATGATATCCTTGCTTTCTCAACTGCATTTGAGACTTTGTAAGCCCGTGTATCTTTTCACTAGTAACTTCATCCCTGAGTTCTCCTAACTTCGATAGATTTGAGAAATCATAGCCTGATTTTTCAAACAATGTGAAGACCTTTTGATCAAAGTTCTCTTTTATCTTATGAACTTGGATATTGCCTTTCGAGGGCTCCAAAGCGATACACGGGACTTGTGCAACTTGTACAATCATTTTCTTCTTCAAATCTTGGAATTTTATATGACTAAGCTCCTTCCTCGGTGTCTGGACTTGTTGAGTACATTCCTCTAGCACTGGTTGCCTCTTTTTCGACGTTCACGTGGAATATAGCAAAAAATTGGTTGCTTGTCATCCATACTAGTCTGCAATGGTGAAAGCTTAATGGAAACCTCTTCCTTTATCTTCTTGGACATGTTGATAGCGGCCCATTGAACTTTACTATCTTCAAGATCAATTGGGTCGGCTTCTACATGTTCCTCATATTTGCTTTTCCAGAGTCTAAATAGAATTTTGCATCTGCAAAATATGACTCCTTCTCAATGAAAGGATTGATGTCTGCATCTATTTAGACAACTTAACCATCTTTCATATACTTCATGCACTAATGCAAAGTAAATGGCACCACTCCATTTTCATGAACCCAAGGACGCCCGAGCAACAAGTTGTATGATGTTTTGGCGTTTATGACATGAATCAAAGTGTTTGATTTCACGTCGCCAATGGATAATTCTACACGAATCTTCTCTATGGATCGTTGTCCTCCTTGATTGTACCCTTGGTTCATTAGATTGCTTTTGGACAATTCATCAATAGAGATCCCAAGTTTTTTCAAGACAACTTTTAGCATAATATTCACCGTTGAACCACCATCTATTAGAATGTGATTGATATGTTATTCTCGAATTGATACTACAACAAACAAGGGCCTATTATGTAGCTTAGACCCTTATAACAAGTCGTCATCTGTGAAGGCAATTGTAGCACAACATGTGGCAACTTTTTTATTAGCTAGATGTTCTTGTGTTATCGTTGCAATATACTTTCCTTTACTTCCCTTTGCTTCGTCTGTGCTGGAAACAACATGTGTTGCTTTTACTACCGCAAATGAATTTTTCAGGAAAGAATTCATCCAACGTAATGGGATTTTGAACCTTCTGTAATGAAGAACCATTGATCTTTCGGCTAGTACAAGGCTTGGCACTTTTTGATGGTTGTAGTTGATTCACGTCACTCTTTGTTGCTCTTGTCTTAGAAATTCGTATCCTAAGGACTGCTTGATGTCTCCACTTCTTATAAGTAACCAAAGTCCAACCATCAACTTCATTTTCTTTGTGGTAGTCTATTTCTAGTGGACTCTCAAGAGTTTTCCTTGGAAAATCAACTTCAATAGGTGCTAAACTTCCGAATCGCAAGAAGGTGATGTTTGGCGTAGATGACGACCTTGAGCACTTCTTTTGATTTGGTGCTACACTAGCATGATTTGCCTCCGCTATTTCATCTTGGTCAATGATGATTTTTCCTTCACTTACCAACATCATGATGTTCTCTTTCAAGATAAAACATTTACTTGTCGGGTGGCCAAGGACGCGATGAAACTTGCAATATCTAGGATCACCAACCTTTTTGATCTCTTCAGGCCTCTTTGACTCAGGAAGATCAATAACCTTCTTAGCCAGCAATTCCTCAAGAATCATAGGTACATTTGAATCTGTAAATGGGTAGACCTTTTCCTCTAATTCCTTCAAGGTTGGATGTCGCCTCTCCTCTCTTGGATATTTACTTGGGGCTTCCTCCTCTTTTAGTTTACTCTTGGTGGTGACTTTTATTGAAGTTTCATTTACCTCAATAGATTCCTTAGTCTGGATCTTTGAGGTCATATCTTTCTTGAACTCCTTCTCTTCTTTTGTCAGATCAGCAAAAGTAGATGCCTTCCCATTACTTGTGATGCTCAACTCCATGTCATGTGCTCATGTAGCAAGTTCCTCAAAAGTTTGCTGTTTGATTCCTTGTTGTATGTATAAAAGTCCCCAATGCATACCCTGAATGCACATTTCCACAGTAGATATTTCAGAAAGACGATCTTTGTAGTCCAAACTCAATGATCTCCATTGATTGATGTAATATACCACTGGCTCATCATTTCTTTGCTTAGTGCCGGTCAACTCTATCATGCTTACGGTTCGATGAGTAATGTAGAAAATATTGAGAAATTCCTTCTCGAGTTGCTCCCAACTATCAATGGACTCGTGTTCTAGGTCGATGTACCAGTCGAATGCATTCCCTTTTAGCGAATGAACAAACTGTTTTACCAAAAGGTCACCATATGTTCCAGCATTGTTACAAGTTTCAACAAAGTGGGCGACATGCTGCCTTGGGTTCCCCTTGACATCAAATTGTTGTAGCTTTGGTGGCTGATAGTTTGTTGGCATTGATAGAAAATCAATCCGTCTAGTATATGGATTGGAGTAATACAAGGAACTTTATGGTGTTCCGCCATATTGAGCCCTAATAGTGTTTGTTATCATGTCTTGCAACTGTTGGACGGATAATGCAGCAACTGAAGCAGATTGTTTTCACTTTGAATTTTTGACTTTACTAGAGATTATTCAATGTCCTTGTTTGGTTGATCAAACCTAGATGGAAAAGTGGGAACGTAACTTGACTCCCCAGGTGTAAAGGCCTCTAACTTGTTCATAAGTTGAGCAATATGAAGATTTTTGTCATCAATAGATTTCTTCAAGGCCTCAATGCTTTGCTCCATCATTGCAAACTCTCATCCATGTCAGTTGAGTCATCCATCAAAGCATTAACATTCATTGAAGTTGGAGAATCCATTGAATCTTCAGAATCACCAAAGTTAGAGCCAATTTGAGAAGATTCTTCGAAGAATACGGACGTAGGATTGCCCCTAGGTTTCGCACCTACGACCATCGTATGAGAGTTGTTGCTTTTCATCACCTCCAAAGAAGTGAAGTATTCAGATCCATCTAGATCACTTTTCTTGCACTTACGTCGAGTAATCGGGCCAACATAACTGAGACCAGCAGATACTACATCAGTAGAGTCCTTGTCAGAAAAATCACAACTGTTTCTGAAGGCCATTGAATTAGTAGCCTCTGTAGGTTCTGATTTGCAAGAGAAAGAGATAAAGAGCAGAATCGGTCCCACTGGGCGTGCCAAATTTGTTCGCAACAATTTTTTCGTAAGAGCTGAAAATAAACTGCAAGAAAAATAAATAAAAGAAATGTGATTTTTATTAATGAATCGTTGTGAGTACAATTTCGTTGTTCTTTTGATTCTCTCTCCTAGGTTTCTCCGCAATTCGAGGGTCTTCAGTAGCGTATTTCTAAAATTTTTGGGTGATGTAGACCTACTTGAGATGTTGTCGATCTCCGAGATGTCGAAAAAAACTTCATCATTGTAAGTCGATTCCGGGAAGAACTCTGTTGATCACTCCTTTGAAGAGCTATTGATGTTGATGTTGTAGCTTTCTCCAATTTGTTGAATGCTTGTTGAAGAGTTTTCTGGATCCCTTTGAATGTCATGTCTATCCCCTATTTATAGTTGTATGGAATGAACAAGGTTGCTTGTGATTGTCCAAAGGATGTCATTTTGACACTTGGCGCATTTTGATTCATTCTTGCATTTGACTGGGACTACCACCTCATTTGGACACGTGGCGTCACCTCGTTGGTCTTGGATGCCTAGTCATTGTGACACATGGCATGAGTTTGGGCTTCAAGGTGAAATGGACCTTGAATTTGAATTTAAGATGGACTTATTTATTTGTGAAGCCCAAATTAATTATTTAGCCAAAATAAACATGGATTTAATTCAAATTTTGTATGAATTTGATCCAATAAAATTCATGTGTCTACAAATACTCCTCACCTTCTGTTGAGCATCCTTCACTAAATCGATACCCAAAGGTTTCACATCTCCAGCCTCGAATCATCCTATGTGTGATCTACATCCCCTCCAATATAATGCATCAAATGGTGATATATCAATCACTATTATTATAAGAGAACTCACACAAATGGAAGAAATTATCCTAATTCCCTCCAAAATCAATTACACATGCCCTGAACATGTCCTCTAACACTTGAACAGTCATCTCTGACTGCCCGTCCAGCTGTGAGATGAAAGCGGTGTTAAAAGTGAGATGTGTGCCAATTTCATCATGTAATTTCCTCCAAAACTTGGAGGTAAACTATGTACCATGGTCTGAGATGATAGAAAAGGGAACCCTATGCAACCTTACTATCTCTTTCACATAAACCTTAGTCAATTGTTCAGCATTATAATCTATTCTTACCAGAATAAAATGGGCTAACTTATTCAATCTATCAACCACTACCCAAATAGAATCAAACTTCCACAAAGACTTGGGAAAACCACCCGCAAAATTCATGGCTATTCTCTCCCACTTTCATTCTGGAATTAGCATTGTTTGAAGCAAACCTGAAGCCTTTGGTGTTCATACTTCACTTGTTGATAATTTTGACACTTATCCATAAAATCCTCAATATTCTTCTTCATGTTCGGGCACCAATAAATTCGCTTCAGATCTCGGTACATCTTCGTCACAGCTGGATGAATAGAATATCACGAACAATAGAATTCTATCAATAATTTCTTAATCAAGTAATAAACTCGAGGAACACAAGTTCTTCCTTTAAAACTGAGCACACCTTTCGCATAAAGAGTGGTAACTAATGCCTTACTAATCACAGTGTTCTTCTTAAGTTCATTCAAATTTTCATCCTCAAATTGTTTGGCCTTGATCGCTTCAATAAACACGTCCCTAACTTAAATGATAGCTAACACCCCGCTATTTTCTGAATTGCCCAAATACATGAACTTAGACTGCAGGTATGAATTTCCTTAGCCAAGGGTCGTTTAGTTACACTCAAGCAAGCTAAACTACCCATAGTCACCGCTTTTCAACTCAAAGCGTCTGGCACTATATTAGCCTTACCTGGATGATATTAAATGGTGACATCATAATCTTTAAATAACTTCACCACCTTCTTGTCTCAAATTCAGATCCTTTTGAGTGAACACATGCCAAAAATTACGACGATTAGTATACACCTCACACATGAGAACATACAGGTAATGCTGCCAGATTTTAAGAGCGAACACTACCACTACCAAATCCAAATCATGAGTTGGGTAATTCCTCTCATGCACCTTCAATTGGTGCGATGAATAAGCTATAACATTCTTATCTTGTATCAACACAGCACCCAAACCAGAATGTGAAGCATCACAATTGTAACATCTCGTTACTTAAATTAACTAAGAATAAGCTAAGAAACCAAGAATAATCATTTTTGGAAATAAGTAGAGAAATCTGAAAACTTTCCAGCTTTCAAAAATGAGTTTTGGTCATTTTTAAACAGTCATAACTTCCAGCTCAAGACGAGTTTGGATAATTTCTTTATATGGTTGGAAATCACTTGGGAAGATCTTTCCAACGCCGCCAAGTTTGCACAAATCCAATGTCGTATGAGAGATATGCCTTTTGGAAGTTTGGTTGTTGGATTGAGAAAAGTCCAATCCGGATTTTAGTAAGGGAAAAGTTGTATTTTAACCCTAGTATTGCCTAATTCGTTTTAAGGGTTATTTAGGGGTAAATACCAAGTCCCAAATCAGTTTTACATCAATTAAGAATGCTTAGGGCTTGGGAGAAAAGAGAAAATAAGAGGAAGATCAACAATTGTCCAAGAAATGCAAAGATCGTTACATGGAGTTCATCAGGGGTGATCCCTATCGAGGTATATGAGATCATTCGGTGTTGGGTATTTTCACCCATACCCCAATTTGATTCAATACAGCAAATCTGATTTTATTTGAATGAAAATCTTGAAGTTCTTGATGTAAAGTTGTGAAGTTCTTGTTGATTGAATTGTAGTTGATCTTTAGTAGGTTTGATTCATTTTCCAGATTGTTTTAACGTCTAATCTTTTGGGTTATCATATATTTAGGGATACTAAGTGTTTGGGGTGGGATCCATGGAAGTTTAGGAGGTTTATAGATTAAAAAATGGAGAATACAAGTCGGAGAACCTGTCAAATATCCCTTGGTGTGACGCGCCTGCCAGAGCCCCACGAAGAGCAGTCAAAGGGCGAACAGCCCAAAGAAATATTGATGAGCAAGAGGTTCCTAATGCACCGGATGTTCAACCCCAAGGAGAGGTTTCAAATGCCAAATTCCGGGAAGCTATCCGGATGTTAAGTCAAGTAGTGACCAACCAAGTTGGGAAACAGAGCGGAGCTCGACAAGAATCGATTGACACCTCAAGGGTTCATGAGTTTCTGAGAATAAATCCCCCTAGCTTTACCGAATCAAGCACTACCGAGGATCTAGAAAACTTTATGGAAGAATTGAAGAAAGTGTTTGAGGTGTTGCATGTGATTAGTACTGTGAGGGTTGAATTAGTTGCATATCAACTGAACAGTGTGGCTAGAACCTGGTTTCACCAATGGAAGGAGGGCAGAGCTGAGGACACACCACCTCTAAGTTGGGATTGTTTTGATGAAGCCTTCCTGGGGAGAATCTTTCCTCGACAACTGAAGGAAGCAAAGGTACGGGAGTTCCTCACTTTTAAACAGGATTCCATGAGTGTTCTTGAGTATCGGTTGAAGTTCACCCAACTATCTCGCTATGCTCCGGAAATGGTGAAGGATATGAGGAGCAGAATGAGCTTGTTTGTTGTTGGTTTGGGTTGTGCTTCGAGCAAAGAAGGTAGGGCTGCAATGTTGATTGGTGACATGGATATATCAACGCTTATGATCTATGTGAAACAAGTTGAAGAGGAGAAGCTGAGGGAGAGAGAGGAAGATCAAAACAAGAAAGCAAAGACTGGAATGAGTCTGGTCAACAGAAGGGTGATTCAAGTCGACCACAATTTCAGAAATCAAAGGAACATGCACCTTCATCTTCTAGTGCACCTGCACGCAGAAACAAAGGTGAGTATAGTGGCCAGAATTCGCAGTACTTAAAGGCGAGACCAGCTCAGTCTCAATGTAGTGTGGTACAAGGAGGAAGTAGGGCTCCTACATGTACTAAGTGTGGTAGAAACCACCCAGGAGATCATTGTTATGGCCATAAAGTTTGTTTCAAGTGTGTTCAAGAGGGTCACTTCATGAGAGAGTGCCCCAAGAATAAGCAAGGTGCTGGAAATCTGGGCAATAGAGTTCAATCTTCATCAGTCGCTCCACCAGATAGGGCAACACCTAGAGGAGCCACTTCTGGTACCGACGGAGGGGTGAACTGTCACTATGCATTCACTAGCCGCCAAGAGCAAGATAACTCTCCAGATGTTGTCATGGGTATGATCAAAGTCTTTACTTTTGATATTTATGGTTTGTTAGACCCAGGAGCAAGTTTATCTTTTATAACCCCTTATGTTGCAAATTAGTTTGAGATTCTTCTTGAAAAATTTTGTGAACCCTTTTGTGTTTCTACACCTGTTGGGGAGTCTATTCTAGCGGAAATAGTCTATCGTGATTGTCTTGTTTCCATCAGAAAAATACCATGCATGATTTGATAGAGTTAGACATGGTAGATTTGGATGTCATTCTAGGTACGGACTGGCTCCATACGTGTTATGCATCAATAGATTGCTCGAGTTGTCAAGTTCAAAATTCCTAATGAGCCAGTCATGGAGTGGACTAGTAGTTCAGTGCTTAAGGGCCATTTCATTTCATACCTTAAGGCAAGGAAGTTAGTTTCTAAGGGATGTATCTATCACTTAGTCCGAGTTAATGACTCAAGTGTTGAGGTACCTTCCCTTCATTTTGTTCCTATAGTCAGTGAGTTTCCAGATGTTTTTCCTAATTATCTACACGGAATCCCTCCCAAAAAAGAGATAGACTTTTCCATAGACATCATACTAGATACTCGTCCTATATCTATTCCTCCATACAGAATGACACCAGCGGAATTAAAAGAGCTAAAAGAGAAATTAAAAGATTTGTTAGATAAAGGCTTCATTCGACCAAGTGTTTCACCTTGAAGCGCTCCGATCTTGTTTAGTATGAAGAAGAATGGGTCCCTTAGGATGTGTATAGACTACCGTCAGTTGAATAAGGTGACCATCAAGAATAAATATCCTCTTCCAAGGATAGATGATCTGTTCGATAAACTTCAAGGTGCTTCTTTCTTTTCCAAGATTGACCTTAGATTAGGCTATCATCAGTTGAAAGTAAAGGAATGTGATATTCCAAAGACAGCTTTTAGAACAAGGTATGGGCATTATGAATTTTTGGTTATGTCCTTTGGTTTGAAAAATGCACCTACAGAAGTTACGGATCTTATGAACAAAGTCTTCAAACCTTATTTAGATCTTTTTGTCATCGTCTTCATTGATGACATACTGATATATTCAAGGAGTGAAGAAGATCATGCTAGTCAGCTTAGGATTGTTCTTCACAGAGATAAAGAGTTATATGCCAAGTTCTCCAAGTGTGAATTTTGGCTTAAGTCTATGGCATTCTTAGGCCACATCATTTCTGGTGAAGGGATTAGAGTTGCCACTCAGAAGATTGAAGCAGTTCAAAGTTGGCCTAAACCCACATCTCCAATAGATATAAGGCATTTCTTTGGCATTTCTGGCTATTATAGGAGATTTGTTGAAGGATTCTCATCTATCTCTTCTCCTTTGACCAAGCTAACTCAGAAGACGGTCAAGTTTCAATGTTCTGAAGCTTGTGTGAAAAGCTTTCAAGAGTTGAAAATGAGATTGACTACCGCTTTGGTTCTGACCTTACCAGAGGATATTCAAGGCTTTGTAGTGTATTTTTATGCATCATAAGTTGGCTTTGGCTGTATGTTGATGCAAAATGGCAAGGTTATAATCTATGCCTCCAGATAGTTGAAGATTCATGAGAAGAATTATCCAACTCATAACTTAGAATTGGCTGTAATGTGTTTTCTTTGAAGATATGGTGTCACTACTTGTATGGTGTTCATGTTGATATATTCACTGATCACAAGAGCCTATAATATGTGTTCACTCAAAAAGAACTCAACCTCAGATAGAGAAGGTGTTTGGAATTTCTCAAGGATTATGAAATGAGTATTCTTTACCACCCAGGTAAGGCTATTGTGGTTGTTGATGCCTTAAGTAGGTTTTCCATGGGAAGTACTTCCCATGTGGAATAAGAGAAGAGGGAGTTAGCTAAGGATGTGCACATACTCGCACGTTTGGGAGTCAGACTTATAGATTCCACAAAAGGAGGCATAGTAGTGACCAATGGGGCTGAATCATCATTAGTGTCAGAGGTGAAAGAGAAGCAAGACCAGGATCCCATTTTGCTTGATTTGAAGGCAAGTTTCATAAGAAAAAAGTATTGGCTTTTGAACAAGGGGGAGATGGTGTGTTGAAGTATCTGGGTAGATTTTGTCTACCTAAGGTGGATGGACTCCAAGAGAGGATCTTGGAGGAAGATCAAAGCTCTAGATATTCCATTCATCTGGGTTCCACCAAGATGTATCGTGATTTAAGAGAGGTATATTGATCGGAAGGTATGAAGAAGGATATTGCTGAGTTTGTTGCCAAGTGTTCAAATGGTCAACAAGTGAAATTGGAGCACCAGAGGCCTGGAGGTTTTAGCTCAAAATATAGAACTTCCGGAATGGAAGTGGGAGATAATTAATATGGACTTCATCACAGGCTTGCCAAGACCTCGAAGGAAACATGATTCTATTTGGGTGATTGTCGATAGAATAACAAAGTTTGCCCATTTTTTGCCGGTAAAGACTACCTATTCGGCTGAGGATTATGCTAAGTTGTACCTTCAAGAAGTGGTAAGAATTCATGGAGTTTTGGTCTCCATTATTTCAGATAGAGGTTCACAATTTACTGCACAATTCTGGAAATCTTTCCAGAAAGGTTTGGGATCAAAGGTGAATTTGAGTACTGCTTTTCATCCTCAGACAGATGAAAAGCAGAGTGTACTATCCAGACCTTAGAAGATATGTTGAGAGCTTTTGTGTTCGACTTCAAGGGAAATTGGGATGATCATATACATCATTAAGTTCTCTTATAACAACAGTTACCATTAGAGCATCCAAATTGCTCCATATGAAGCTCTTTATGAGAGAAGATGCAGATCTCCTATTGGGTGGTTCGAAGTCGTCGAAACAGGGTTGATAGGAATAGATCTAGTTCACCAATCCATGGAGAAGGTGAAAGTGATCCAAGAAAGATTGAAGACGGCAAAAAGTCGCCAAAAGTCCTACACAGATGTTAGGAGAAGGCCAATTAGAGTTTGACGTGGAAGATTGGGTGTATCATAAGGTTTCACCCATGAAAGGTGTTATGAGGTTTGGTAAGAAGGGGAACTTAGTCCCTGGCATATTGGACCTTATAGAATCGTCAAGAGAGTGGGCTATGTGGCTTATGAGTTGGAGCTACCCCAAGAGTTAGCGGCGGTTCATCCGGTATTCCATATTTCTATGTTGAAGAAGTTCTTGGGTGATCGTTCATTGATGGTACCAACAGATAATGTTGGGATTAAGGATAACCTATCCTATGAAGAAATTTCGGTTCAAATTTTGGATCGTCAAGTTCGCAAGTTGAGGACAAAGGAAGTTGCTTCAGTCAAGGTCCTTTGGAGGAACCAATTCATTGAAGAAGCGACTTGGGAAGATGAGGAGGATATGAAGAAGAGACATCTACATATCTTTGAATCCAGAGAGAATGTATATCAAGGTACTAAATTCTCTTCTTAACACTTTATAAGGCTATGTATAAGCATGTTATTACTTGGTTTTATTTGTTGAGTACTGAAATGATGTTACTAAGCTTAGCTTAGTGAAATAATTCTCATTCGAGGACTAATGTTCCCAAGAAGGATATATTTTAACATATCGTAACTTGAATTAACTAAGAATAACCTAAGAAACCAAGAATAATCATTTTTGGAAATAAGTAGAGAAATCTGGAAAATTTTCAGCTTTCAAAAGTGAGTTTTGGTCATTTTCAAACATCCATAACTTCCAGCTAAAAAAGAGTTTGGATGCATTCTTTATATGGTTAAAAGGCCCTTGGAAAGATCCAAACGCCGTCGAGTTTGCACAAATCCGATGTCGTATGAGGGAGATATGCCTTTGGGAAGTTGGGTTGTTCGACTGAGGAAAGTCCAATCCAGATGTTCGTAAGGGTAAAGTTGCCTTGTCACCATCGTATTACCTAATTCGTTTTAAGTTTTCTTTAGGGGTAAAGACTGTCACATCCGGGGAGCACCCCTTAGAAGTAACATGGCATACTTGACCTCTTGGAGGTCTTATACAAGCCCATAGTTATCATTCATCGCATTGTCATAGGTAAATTTAGCGGAAATTTAAAACTTTCTTAGCACATCATATGCTAGAACATTACTTCATATATCTATAAAATATCACCATACATAGTTAAATACTCTAGTCTCTTTTTTCCATCCTAGACTCAACATCATAAGAGTACTTTAGTGACACGGCCCTTACAACATAATGCATAAGTATACTTATACCTAACTTTAGAGTAAGCTAGATGTTAGAACATCCTTGGACTTAAGGATTTCTTCACTTGAGCTTGGGAATCACATATCAAGCTCCTCAATCATAGAGACCATCATTTTAGCATCCATAACCTACATTTTGTGTAAAAATTAGAGAAGAATGGAGTTAGTATAAGAATTCACTAAGAATGACAACCATGCAAAAACATGCATTTAAAGGGACATTTTCTTGAAATCATACTTCATGCTTTTTGAGTAAATCTTCATAAAAATATTTATGCAATAGAATTTATATCATTAACATACTTCATATAGACATATTCAAAGGCCAATTATCATATAAGATCACACATATAATTTAAGCCACATTTGAGGTCACTTTACAGTAACCAATTGTTTTCTTTACAGTAAGCATATTCTTCTTTACAATGAATCCTTTCCTTCTTAATTCGTTAACCTTCCAAGTAACCCTTTAGTGATACTTGGAGCAATGCAGCACCTTAAGGCCACATGGAAACCATACATACAACTACACAAGTCAACTCATACCATCATAGAAGTATAGCACATGTAAGACACATTTTAAGCCAAGACCTTAATGACTTTACAGTAAGCTGCTTCAACACATATACTAACTTCACTTCACTTAGCATATTAATGAAACCTTACTGGCAATCCCGATCTAAATCTACTAGTGCAATGTACATGTGGATCCCCATAACCTCACACATACTTAGTAGACCTATCATGAGACCACAAGACTTAGCATATCCTTCATGTACCAAACACAATGCTATTGTCAACCACATACACTTCAATAATGGACCTTAGTCACAAAGTCATATTAGAACTTCATATCATGCATATCATCTCATCATGTAGACACTAACACAATGTCATGCAATGGAACCATAAACATAGACACATGCATTAGAACACCTTCCTAGAACTTCCCTCAAGAGTCACTTGTGCAATGCATAGGTGAAGTCACATACCCCACCTACACTAAGCAACTACCCTTAGGTTATCCTAGTTAGAGCCCTTACTTTACTTCCATCGTCCATTTTACATGAGGGAAGCTATAGCCTTAACCGACACTAAGACAATGGGTACTACATGAAACTTTTTGTTGTAGAGCCTTACACTGATGGAAGGCGTTCTTACCTAGCCAAGGTAGAACATTAACACATGCTAGCGTACTAGTGAATTCACTTGCTATATCCTATGTGGCTAGCATAGTTTATGGAACTTGGAGGTACATGTGAAAACCCTCTTTATGCCAAATAGGGCTTTATGATATTCAATTTTGGAAACCTCTTTATGCATATTAAGGAATTGTAGTTATCCACCTCATTAGGATTATGGCGACCAACCTTCCTACAATGGGAAGAGAGACCCCTCACATCAAGTTCACACGATGCTAAGCTAAGTTCCCTTTATTAAAAGCCTTTATTATATTTACTTCATAAAATGTAGGCTTAGGAGAGTCATCCCCTTATATGATTAGCTCATAGGTCATAGATGAGAAGTCCTTTCATCAACCTATATCATGTGAGAAAACCTTTCACATGGACATAGCATATGTAAGTACCTATCTAGTTGTAGGGTACACATGAGCACACCTTTAAAGGCCCCTATATTGACTAGATCTTCATACATGTGTGTGTGTATACTTATATGTGAGCGAAACTTTCGCATAACACATAAATGTCACAAATGTTCATATATCAATGCATAAGTCTATAGGTATAACTATATGACCAATCCTTTCATATAAACACACCAAGAGACTATGCACATTCATACTTCATCATATCATATACTTAACATCATAACAGATAAGTCACATTCATAACTTGTCCATACATTAATTTTCATGTACATAGAAACCAAACCTAGGAACTATCCTATCAAGGTACACATGAGCAATGCAAAAACAAGGTCTCATACCCTTGCCCATACTAGTACACCTATCAAGTCATCCTACTTAAGGAATGCATAACTACTTCACATACATTTTCCTTACATGCATAGTAGTAGACATCTAGTGAATACGAGATCAACCTTTCATTAGACACCATGACCCTTTACTACATTGTAAGCATGCACAATGTGTGAGTGTGTGTGTAAATTGGTCAACATGATCACATAATGGCTATCAACAACACATTGAGGCAGCCACCCTATTAAGACCACAATTCACTACCAAGCATAGACCACATAACACAATTTAGCATAGGAGGAAACCTAACTTCATATTACACTTTAAGACTCCTAACATTAGCCTATTCACACATTTACATAGGGGTACATGGTAGGGGTCATCAATCCTTAATACTTCATTAATGGCAGCAACTACACATGATCCTAACATAGATATGTACATGCTTATACAATTGCCATACAACCTAGATCACAACTAGAATAGGAAGCTAGGCATAGGCTTCACATAGGGTGATTCATCACCAACACTCATTCATAGTATAATTTCCTTCAAGTCCATGATCACATCACATATATATTGGCAATAAAGTAACCACTGCCACTATAGGTGTACCATACCACACAATGACATACAAGGCTTTATCAATAATACAATAGAGAAGTAGAATAGTAGAGCAATTTTTACCAATCCTTTAGCCTTTGTTCATCATTGACCATTACTACTCTTTCATCAACAATTCAAGTATAGGACAGTAGATAAAGGTAAACTAACATAATCAAAATCGTACATTAATCATAAAAAGATTAAGATCTCTTTAAGTCCACTACATCATCAATTAATAGAATGTGAAGGGATGTTGATCTCTTACCAATTCGTCCTCACTATGATGATCAATTAGTCATACTCACAATTAATCAGCAATATACATAGAAGGAGCATCATAGAATTACAATAGTGAGGAAATAGAGATCAAGTCTTCAAGAATCAATCCACATTGGATACCAACACATAATTCATCATTATAATATATTATATGAAGTATCTAAAGTACAATTAACCCTATACAAAATCATGAACCAATTGCCATGGAGTCGAGATACATAGAACTACATTAGGAATTTATAGAAGATAGGAGAACATAAATCAATACTACCTAATCCTCAAGACTTGATCCACATTGGATCAATTAAATACAATTCATAATATATATACATGATAGGAAGTAGTTAACAATCAATTTAACATAATCGAATTCCACATTCATACATTATAAAGGCAATGTTAGAGTGAACACATAGAGATCTAAGCTAGCTTTGTTCAAATCTTCATACATTGATCCACATGGATCATTCATCAATAATTCATCATCAATATACTTAAATAACAGTATACATGATCAATTCAACATAATAAAATCCCAATTCAACGAATAACAACCCACGATAACAATGCCCATGCGAGGGCTAAATTGAGTTTGAGAAGGGACATGGGTTCACAATGCAATTAGATTGAAATTCACGTTAAAACCAATACATTATCATCAATTTATCATGATTAAGCCTTTGAAAACGTTTTGAGAAAGAACCCATGGCTAGATGGAAGAAGAAGAGATTTGATCATATTTTCTCTGTAAAAACTTTGAGATTAACTCTCTAGATGGAAGGATGACTAGAGATGAAGGATCACCGTACCTTTATTTAAATAAAAAATCTAAAACTTGATGAATAATCCATGGAAATCCAAGATCCAAGTTGTTCTTGTGCTTTCACCTTCAATGGAGGTTTCTTGAGAGAATTGGTTTTTGGAGGGGAAGTCTAATTTTGGTAGAATGAATTGGGAATGGGTTGATGACGTTTTTTGATAACTTAAATACACCCAAAAATAATCAAATAAACCTAGTAGGGTCAGGTTAGTACTTGGGGTGAATTTCCCATTCACCCCTTAAGTAAAACAGTCGCTAGGCAGCCTGTTGCAGCCTGCACCAACGGCCACCATCGACGCCCAGTAGGTCCACTGACTGACCATCTGTGGCTTCTGTCGATTGGGTCTTGGGCTGTTCTTTGGCTGATCCTTCCCCAGGATAAGTGTTGATCTACAACTTCACCACCAACGGGCCGTTTGTCAACAAACGGGGCGTCGTTTGGTTCAGTCGATTGACACTTCCAAGGCGGTGTCTCGACAGCCTTTGGGTCCTTCTTTGAGGGCCTCTTGCGTGGCCCTTGCGAAGTCGTACCCAGAATTTTCCAACTTAAATATACACTTTAACATGTTGAAGACCTTCCACGTAAGTTTCAACCAAAACAAACACGTAAAACACATCAACACAACCTAGGCACCATCAAGACACACGCATGCATGTCTCAAGGGCTAACTTTTGAACGTCTTGAATGTTCTTGGACGTTTGACCTCCAAACTTCATGAAACTCCATACACTGCCTATAAACATCATTATTAATTATATAAGGACCTCATAATCTCATGACACACAGATAAGCACATAAAAACACATAAGGTCCCTTAGGTGACTAGTCGTCGAACGTCTTGTTCCTCCCTTGATGTTTGACTTCCAAATGAATTCAAATCACACAAGAATACTTTAAATACTTAATTAACATGTTAAAAAGCTTATAGGAAGAATTGGGGGCTCTAGGAACCCTAAATCATATGGGGGTCTTACAATATCCCCCACTTGGGAACATTCGTCCTCGAATGACACTTAGAACACTTTAATCACAACAAGGACTTCAATGAATCATAGAGCAACTTATAACATTCATAACATCATCATATATAAGTTAATGCGCCAAACTTACAAGGAACACACTTCAAACCATTTAGCACTCAATGCATACAAGCAAGCAAAACTTTTATTCACTCACTCTTTAATGCATCAAACACATAGTATCTTATCATGTTCATAGGAGAAACATCCTTCTCCTAATCATGACATGGTCATTACACTTCATTTTATTTAAGAGCTCATTATGTAAGGTCACACTTAGGCAGATTCCAACAATACTGAAAATCCATTTAGGCAGTCATACTTCAATGCACATAGACTTGAGTAAGATAGGTTGACAATGGATTTTTATTAGTTAGTCCTAGTGCCATGGAAGTCATACTCAACCATACCATGCTTAGTTGTGCCCATGAAGGAATGTCCTTCTCCTCAACACTTACATGTCTCATGAGTTCACACCCAAGCAAGGCATAAAAGTCAACTTTACTGTAACATGAGAATTTTCTCAGCCTTTAAACCAAGGCATGCTCATGTTTTCTTCCTAGTGAAGTCTAAATGGTAAGTCACACCAAGCACATCACCACAAATAGGAATCCACTTCACAAAATGTCAATTTCTAACATAGCAATAGCCTTCACAGTAAGCATCATTTGGGGAAAATAACATAAATCATAGGTTCTCACTGGGGCACTAGCTAATCATGACTTCACTTTCCAAGAGTTAGCCTACAATCATGCTTTCGAAATCATAAAAGTCACATAGTTTTCAAGAGATTTATCATTTTAATTTCAAGGAAACTCAAATTTATCATTATAAGGTTAAAAATTAGGCATTAAGAGTGACTTTAAACATGCTTCTTACCTTATATCATGAAGTTAAATGCACAACTAGCATATCAAGATGCATAATCAACATGAGAAAACCATGAATTTAATCAAAAATCCCTTTTCAAGTACATTAGAATCTTCAAAATACTATTAAGATAGTGTCAATCAAGACATACCAAACATATGATGGTCATGCAATTCATATTTTTGACAAGACTTCTATCATGAACAAGCTTACTAAGAATTCATTAGTTTCAAGTTCAAGTAAATATAGAAGGAAAAGATATAAAATATCCACAACCTTACTACTAACATCACCATCCCCCACTTAGGGTAAACCCAATTAAGAGAAACTTAACCCAACTTCATGAGGATCTTGTCTTTTCAACCAAAATAAAATTACAGTAAGTTAACATAGGCATTCTAAACCTTATAATCTTAGGAAAATTATCCCTAAATTATCAAGTTAGGTCATACTATTCAACCCCATAAGGTTTTTATGCAATACAATAGACACCAAGGTCATACAATATTAGGGGTAAACAACAACGAGACTTAGTCATAAGGACTCTTTCTTTTCTTTCTACTTACAATAAGGTAACTTCTAGGTCAATCAACCCACATCATCACCCTACTAAAACATGCATATTACCTTCACACCTAGGATAAAGTCTATACAAAGAACTCCAATCCATGGAAAGCAATCATGAAGGTTCACACATATAAACAAAGGCAACATTTGAACCATTCTACATATACTTAAGCAATATGCTTCCATAGGTAGTCACTAAGCATTTCAAACTCAAATCATAACATTAAGCTACCATCATGCAAAACCATATAGTAGTATACCATTCCAAAAAGAAACTCATTTTAACCATATTAACTTCTGACATGGTTTAACTATATCATGACACAATATTCTTAACATAACATGCCATTTCACATGGGTCTCATATATAGCCACAAGGAACATCATATCAACATATCATAGCAAAATTCATCTTCACACATACTCATGAAACCATAAAACCAACATAAGCATCAAAACTCACCTTTTCTCCCTCAAGCATATAGAGATACCATCTCATCCAAGCAATCACATCTCAAAGACTACTGGACAAGAAAACATAAGAGAGAGATCTTATAGAGTTAAGTTCAATGGCACGACATGAGAGTAGTGAAGAAGGTAAACTCTATCGTCCTATAGCCTCTCGCTCATAGATGTGTCGCGATTCACGCCGATGAACGAGACGCTACTAGACGTGGCAATATGAGACTTTTGTAACCTAAAACAACTTTCATAAACCTCATGCTCTGATACCACGTTTGTCACATCGGGGGAGCACCCTGTAGAAGTAACATGGCATACTTGACTTCTCGGAGGTCTTATACAAACCCATAGTTATCATTCATCGCATTGTTATAGGTAAATTTAGCGGAAAATTTAAAACTTTCTTAGCACATCATATGCTAGAACATTACTTCATATATATATATATATATATAAAATATCATCATACATAGTTAAAGACTCTAGTATCTTTTTGTAACCTAGACTCAACATCATAAGAGTACTTTAGGGACACGGACCTTACAACATAATACATAAGTATACTTATACCTAACTTTACAGTAAGCTAGACGTTAGGACATCCTTGGACTTAAGGGTCCTTTCCTTGAGCTTGAGAATCACATATCAAGCTACTCAATCATAGAGACCATCATGTTAGCATCCATAACCTACACTTTGTGTAAATATTAGAGAAGAATGGAGTTAGTACAACAATGCACTAAGTATGGCAACCATGCAAATACATGTATTTAAAGAGACATTTTCTTGAAATCATACTTCATGCCTTTTTGAGTAAATCTTCATAAAAATCTTAATACAATAACATTTATATTATTGAAATACTTCATATAGACATATTCAAAGGTCAATTATCATATAAGATCACACAT
The DNA here is from genome assembly GCA_016801875.1 of Solanum sitiens. NCBI lineage: Eukaryota > Viridiplantae > Streptophyta > Magnoliopsida > Solanales > Solanaceae > Solanum > Solanum sitiens. The sequence goes on along the minus strand of JABWTJ010000049.1, from coordinate 363,115 downwards.
AGAATTTAAGACACATTTGAGGTCACTTTACAGTAACCAATTTTTTTCTTTACGGTAAGCATATTCTTATTTACAGTGAATACTTTCCTTCTTAATTTCCTTAACGTTCCAAGTAACCCTATAGTGATACTTGGTGCAATGCATCATCTTAAGGCAACATGGAAACTATACATACAACTACACAAGCCAACACATACCATCATAGAAGTATAACACATGTTAGACACATTTTAAGCCAAGACCTTAATGACTTTAAAGTAAGTTACATCAACTTGCACATATACTAACTTCACTTTACTTAGCACATTATGAAACCTTACTCACAATTCCAATCAAAATGTACTAGTGAAATGTACATGTGGAGCCCCATAAGCTCACACATACTTAGTAGACCTATCATGAGACCACAAGACTTAACATATCTTTCATGTGCCAAACACAATGCTATAGTCAACCACATACACTTCAATATAGGACCTTAGTCACATAGTCCTATTAGAACTTCATAATATGAATATCCTCTCATCATGTAGACACTAACACAATGTCATGAAAGAGAAACATAAAAATAGACACATGCATTAGAACACCTTCCTAGAAGTTCCCTTAAGAGTCACTTGTGCTCTGCATAGGTGAAGTCCCATACCCCCACCTACACTAAGCAACTACCCTTAGGTTATCCTAGTTAGAGTCCTTACTTTACTTCCATTGTCCATTTTACTTTAGGGAAACTATAGCCTTAATCGAAACTAAGACCATGGGTGATACATGGAATTAGCCAAGGTAGACCATTAACACATGCTAGCATACTAGTGAATTCACTTGCTAGATCCTATGTGGCTAGAATAGTTTATGGAACTTGGTGGTACATGTGAAAACTCTCTTTATGCCGAATGGGGCATTATGATTTTTCACTTTTGAAAACCCTCTTTATGACTATCGAGGCATGCAGTTTCCACGTCATGAGGGTTATGGCGACCTACCTTCCTACAATGGGAAGGGACACCCCTCACTTCAAGTTCACTCGGTGCTAAGCTAAGTTCCCTTTATTAAAAGACTTTATTATCTTTACTTCATTAAATGTAGGCTTAGGAGAGTCATCCCCTTATATGCTTAACTCATAGGTCATAGATGAGAAGTCCTTTCATCAACCTATATCATGTGAGAAAACCTTTCACATGGACATAGCATATGTAAGCACCTATATAGTTGTAGGGTACACATGAGCACACCTTTCAAGGCCCCTCTATTGACTAGATCTTCGTACATGTGTGTGTATACTTATATGTGAGCAAACCTTTCACGTAACACATAAATGTCACACATGTTCATATATCAGTGCATAAGTCTATAGGTATAACTATATGAGCAATCCTTTCATATAAACACACCATGAAACTATGCACATTCATACTTCATCATATCATATACTTAACATCATAACATATAAGTCATATTCATATATTGTCCATACATTCATTTTCATGTACACAGAAACCAAACCTAGGAATTATCCTATCAAGGTACACATGTGCAATGCAAAAACAAGGTCCCATACCCTTGCCCATACTAGTACACCTATCAAGTCATCCTAGTTAAGGAATGCATAACATACTTCACATACATTTTCCTTACATGCATAGTAGTAGACATCTAGTGAATATGATATCAACCTTTCATTAGACACCATGACCCTTTACTACATTGTAAACATGCATAATGTGTGAGTGTGTGTACATTGGTCAACATTATCACATAATCGCTATCAAATACACATTGAGGCAGCCACCCTATTAAGACCACAATGCACAACCAAGCATAGACCACACAACACAATTTAGCATAGGAGGCAAGCTAACTTCATATTACACTTTAAGACTCCTAACATTAGCTATTCACACATTTACATAGGGATACATGGGTAGGGGTCATCAATCCTTAATAATTCATTAATGGCAGCAACTACACATAATCCTAACATAGATATACACATGCTTATACAATTTCCATACAACCTAGATCACAACTAGAATAGGAAGCTAGGCATAGGCTTCACATAGGGTGATTCATCACCAACACACATTCATAGTATAATTGCCTTCAAAGGCATGATCCCATCACATATATATTGGCAATAAAGTAACCACCGCCACCATAAGTAGACCATACCACACAATGTCATACAAGGCTTCATCAATAATACTATAGAGAAGTAGAGAAGTAGAAGAGGAGCAATTCTTACCAATCCTTTAGCCTTTGGTCATCATTGACCATTACTACTCTTTCATCAAATATTAAAGTATAGGGAAGTATCTAAAGGTATACTAACATAATCGAAATCATACATTAATCATAACAAGATTGAGATTATATTAAGTCCACTACATCATCAGTTTATAGAATGTGAAGAAAAGTTTATCTCTTACCACTTCTTCCTCACTTTTATTATCAATTAATCATACTCACAATTAATCAACAATACACATATAAGGAAGTAGTTAAAGAGACCATAACTTAACCGAAATCCTACTATAATTTCCAAGAAATTGAGATTACAGTGAGCATCATAGAATTACAATACAGAGGAAATAGAGATCAAATCTTCGAGCATCAATCCACATTGGATACCAACACATAATTCATCATTATAATATATTATAGGCATTAGATAAAGTACAATTAACCCTATTCAAAATCATGAATCAATTGCCATGGAGTCGAGATACATAGAACTACATTAGCAATTTATAGAAGATAGGAGAACATGAATCAATACTACCTAATCCTCAACCCTTGATCCACATTGGATCCATTACATATAATTCTAATCTATATACATGATAGGACGTATTTAACAATCAATTTAACATAATCAAATTCCACATTCATACATTATAAAGGCAATGTTACAGTGAACACATAGAGATATTAAGCTAGCTTTATTCAAATCTTCATACATTGATCCACATGGATCATTCATCAATAATTCACAATCAATATACTTAAATAACAATATACATGAGCAATTCAACGTAATAGAATCCCAATTCAACTAATAACATGCCACGATCACAATGCCCATGCAAGGGCTAAATTGAGTTTTGGAAAGGACATGGGTTGACAATGCAATTGGATTTAAATTTACGTTAAAACCAATACATTATCATCAATTTATCATGATTAAGTCTTTGAAAACTTTTTGAGAAAGAACCCATGGCTAGATTGAAGAAGAAGAGATTTGATCATATTTTCTCTTTGAAAACTTTGAGATTAACTCTCTAGATGGAAGCATAACTAGAGATGAAGGATAACCATACCTTTATTTAGAAGAAAACCTGTTAAACTTGATAAAGAATCCACGGGAATCCAATATCCAAGTTGTTCTTGAGCTTTCACCTTCAATGGAGGTTTCTAGAGAGAATTGGTTTTTGGAGGAAAAGTCTAATTTCTGTAGAATGAATTAGGAATGGGTTGATCACTTAAATACACCCAAAAATAATCAAATAAACCTAGTAATATCAGTTTAGGTAAGTAAAATAGTCGCTAGGCAGCCTGTTGCATCCTGCACTAACGACCACCATCGACACCGGTAGGTTCATCGATGGACCGTCTTTGGCTTCCGTCGATTGGGTCTTGGGCTGTTCTTTGGCTGAGAATTCCCCACGATAAGTTTTGATTGACGAATTCACCACCAACAGGCCGTTTGTCAACAAACGGGGCATAGTTTGGTTCAGTCGATTGACACTCTCAAGGCGGTGTCTCGACAGCCTTTTGGTCCTTTTTTGAGGGCCTCTTGCGGGGCCCTTGGGAAGTCTTACCCAGAATTTTCCAACGTAAATATACACTTTAACATGTTGAAGACCTTCCACATAAGTTTCAACCAAAACAAACACGTAAAACACATCAACACATGCTAGGCACCATCAAGACACACGCATGCATGTCTCAAGGGCTAACTTTTGAACGTCTTGGACATTCTTGGACGTTTGACCTCCAAACTTCATGAAAATCCATACACTGACTATAAACATAATTATTAATCATATAAGGACCTCATAAGATCATGACACACACATAAGCACATAAAATCACATAAGGCCCCTTAGGTGACTAGTCGTCGAACGACTTGGTCGTCCCTTGATGTTTGACTTCCAAATGACTTAAAATCACCCAAGAATACTTTAAACCACTTAATTAACATGTTAAAAAGCTTATAAGAAGAAGTTAGGCTCTAGACACCATAACACATTTTGAAGGTCTTACAAAGACCAAGTCCCAAATCAGTTTTACAGAAATTAACAACGCTTAGGGCTTGGGAGAAAAGAGAAAATAAGAGAAATATCAAGAATTGTCCAAGAATCGACAAGATCGTTGTGTGGATTTCGTCGGGGATGCTCCCACACCCCAATTTGATTCAATACTAAAAATTAGAGTTTATTTGAGTGAAAATCTTGAAGTTCTTGATGAAAAGTTGTGAAGTTCTTGTTGTTTGAATTGTAGTTGATCTCTAGTAGGTTTTATTCATGTTTTCAGACTGTTTTTGAGTCTAATCTATTGGGTAATGAGGTATTTAGGTATCCTAAGTGTTTGGGGTGGGATCCATGGAAGTTTAGGAGGTTTAGAGATGAAAAACGGAGAAAAAAGTCGGACGTCCCGTCAGATACACCTTGGGGTACCGCGTCTACCAATGCCCCTCAAGGAAGGCTATGTCTGTCAGGCCCTAACGCGCCACGCCAGCTAGAGTGCCCAGACCTGGGTCTTTCCGACAGGCCCTAGAGCCCCGCACCAAGAGCCTTTGGAGACCCCGTTCTTTCCCTATCTCTTTGTACTAGTTCCTAAGTTATGTACCTTTCATTCCTAGTTGATTCCAACACTCTAGTATACATATAAACATCATCAAATCACACATAAACATGAGATCATTATCTTTGAATCCATAATCCAATTCAAAGGAAGCTAAGATCAATGTCAAAGAAGTTAAGAGTCAAGTTTAAAAGTTAAGAAGCAAATCAAAGTAAGTTATTAAAGTTTTCAAAGAGTCTTAAACAATCATTTTAACTTTGATTTAAGTCTCAAGTTACAAGTCGAGCAAAGAGAAAAGAATTGAATTAAATTCTCAGAAGCTATAAGAGAACTAAGTATACCATAAGAGTTAAGGTTTCAAGTTAAGTAAAGAGCAAGAGTTGAGTTCACTTCTCTAAAGTTATAAGGGGGACTAAGTATTCCCTAAAGCTTGATAAATGTTTCACATTTAAGTTAAAAGGAAACTAAGAAGATCCAAATGAGTTTTGAACTAAAAAGGGAAACATTGATTCCAAAGAAGCTTTTAAAGATAAAGGGTTCAGTAAATTATCTCAACCCAAAGGAAGGAAGTTTTATTAAAAGTATGAGCTAAAGCATGTTTTGGGAGTAGTATTGAGCACCGATCTGTGAATGAGAGTTCAGATAACTCAAGTCCCCATGTAAACCATGTAACCATCATGGTTATTAACGTGTCATACTTTTTAGATGATGACATAAGTTTAGCCAGTTGATCCACTAGGTTGAGGACATTCTATGCGACGACAAAATATAAAACATTTCTCACAGCGTGGACGAGACGATGTATCATCACTTAGGCTCATAGTGGTGGTTGTCGATTCGAGAAGCTCCTACAGAAACTATATTACTTTCATATATAAGTAAAGTTGAGTTTACTATTGATTCATCTTTATTGAACTAAGATTTTACACTATTTTTACCGGTTTCATATATATATATATATATATATATATGTATATATGTATATATGTATGTATGTATATATATATATATATATATATACATACATATATATACATACATACATATATACATATATACATATATATATATATATATATATATATATATGTATATATATATTGCATATGTTCTTATTGTCATATATTGAGTTGTCATCTTATTAGTTGAGAAGAGTCAAGGTAAGTTCATCCTTACTCCATTTCAAGCTTATAGTTGTGTTTAGCACTCCAATTCACATACTCGTACACTCAATGTACTTATTTCAGTTGGCCTGCATCATTTTATGATGCAGACGCAGTAACGAGGATCAGCACGCAATGCTTTGTTGATCCAGATTGAACTCCAGAGTCAGTGGTGAGCCTCCTTGCATTCTGGAGGACATCCTTTTCATTTGCTTTACTAGTTTAGTCTTTAGGATGTTATGGGATCTATCCCAACATCCATCTCAGTCAGTTTAGAGGCTTCGTAGACAGTTAGTAGTTCAGTTTGGAGTCTATTTTACTTGTTGAGACTTAAGTGTCATTTTGGCCAGAATATTACATGAGGTATTTATTTCTAGCATTCTTTATTTCTTGATTAAGCTGAGTTTAGTCTTCCGCTGAGTTAAGTAAGCCAGGACAAGGGGTTCGCTTGGGGGCCAGCAATGGTCTTCGAGTGCCGGCCACGTCTAGGGTGTAGGCTCAGGGCGTGACAACAATAAACAATAAAATCTTTACCTTCAATTGATAATGCTACAATAGGTTCCGTGATCAAGAGAGTCTTGAGATTTTTGAATCTCTCCTCATATTTTTCAGTCCATTCGAAGGGCGCCTCCGTTTTGGTCAAATTTTTCAAGTGGATGGTGATAGAAGCAAAGTTCTTCACAAATCGACGATAATAGCTAGCGATCCCCACAAAACTCCTAACTTCCACCACAAAGCTAGGCTGAACCCAATTCTTAATTGCCTCAGTTTTTTTGGGATCTACCATTACCCCTTCTTTTGAAACTATATGCCCCAAAAGTGCAACCAAAGTCAACAAAAATTCATACTTAGAAAATTATGCATACAACCTTTCTTTCACAAAACACCCAAAATAATACGAAGATAGTCGGCATGTTGTTCCTCACTTTTCGAATAGACCAAAATATCATTAATAAAGACTATGACGAATGAATCAAGGAAGGGCTTTAACACACTATTCATTAAACTCATAAAATTTATAGGTGCATTAGTCAATCCAAATTGTAACACTTCAAAAATCTAAGACGTGTGCTAGAGCCTAACATAAGTGTCAAGAAGTTTAGACACTGTTTTAAGGGTCCAAAGTAGAGGAAGACCCCGATGAGTTCATTGATGAAATCTACAAGATTCTCTATGCTATGGGGTTGACTACTAGTGAGAAGGCCAACTTAGCCACGTACCAACTTAAGGATGTGGCCCAAACTTGGTACGTCCAACAGAGGGACAATAGGCCTTTAAGAGGTAGACCGGTGACATGGGAGGTGTTCAAGAAGGATTTTATTAATAGATTCTTTCCTAGGAGAAGCAAGGAAGCCAAAGTGGTGGAGTTCATCAACCTTCATCAAGGAGGTATGAATACTCTTTGAAATTCACTAAATTGTCAAAGTATGCTCCTTCTTTGGTTTTTGATCCTAGGGATGAAATGAACCGCTTTGTCACGGGAGTGTCAGATGTCTTGCAAGAGGAATGTCGTTCGTCTATGCTCCATGACAATATGAACATTTATCGTCTCATGGTTCATGCTCAATAATTGAAATAGGCAAGGGATAAGAGAAAAAGTAGAGATGCCAAGAGGGAAAGATCTTCTGATAGTTCTTCTTCAAAGGGTAGGCTTGATATCCAAGACAAAACTAGATTCAACAAAAGGGTTTCCAACCAAGTTCCTTCCAAATTCCCTAAGACTATTGATGATAGGGTGTCTAACCCTAAGCCTAGGAAGGGGAGGGGTACTAGCTCACCAACCAAAGAATCTAACTTGTGAAAAGTGTGGCAAGAAGCATTTTGGTGAATGCCTTAAGGGAACGGATACTTGTTTTGGTTGTGGCAAGAGTGGTCACAAGGTTCAGGATTTCCCTAATGTGAAGGGTCAAGACAAGGTTAGTGGTCAAGCTCGAGCAAGTGGTTTGAATGTTGATCCTCCAAAGAAGAATCGCTTTTATGCACTTCGCTCAAGGTGTGAGTAAGAGACTTCTCCTAACGTGGTGACCGGTATGTTAAAAGTCTTTTCCATTGATGTATATGCTTTACTTGATCCGGGCGCTACACTATATTTTGTTACTCCTCTAGTAGCTAAGAAGTTTGACATTTTTCCAGATATCTTGAATGAACCTTTTATGGTGTCTAACCCGGTGGGTGAGTTGGTTGTCGTAAAGAGGGTGTATAGAAATTTTCCTATAATGTTGCCCAATAGAGTTACTTATGTTGAACTAGTAGAACTTGATATGTTTGATTTTGATGTCATATTAGGTATGAATTGGTTCATGCTTTCTTTGCCTCTATTTATTGTAGAACGAGGGTGGTGAAGTTTAACTTTCCAAATGAGCCCGTTTAAAGTGGAAGGGGGGAAATTCTATTCCTAGAGGTCGTACCATCTCTTGTTTGAAATATTGTAGGATGATCTCTAAAGGGTGTTTATACCATATAGTAAGAGTCCAAGATTTAGACTCCGAGATTCCTCCCATTGAGTCGGTCCCCGTAGTGAAGGAATTTCCGGAGGTCTTTCCTAATGATCTTCTTGGTATTTCTCCCGAACGGGATTGATTTTTGTATCGACTTGTTACTAGATACAAATTCCATTTCAATTCCTCCTTATCGGATGCTCCGATCGAATTGAAGGAGTTGAAGGCTCAACTCAATGATTTACTAGACAAAGGCTTCATTAGACCTAGTATTTCTCCATGGGTGCACTGTTTTATTTGTGAAGAAGGATGGTTCCCTTAGGATGTGCATTGATTATCGCCAACTCAATAAAGTCACTACTAAGAACAAGTATCCGCTCTATCGGATTGACGACTTGTTTGATCAACTCCAAGGGGCAAGCTACTTCTCTAAGATTGATTTGAGATCGAAGTAACACCAACTTAGGGTAAGAGGTGAGGATATACCAAAAATGGCATTTCGAACTAGATATGGTCACTATGAGTTCCTAGTAATGTCCTTTCGTCTCACTAATGTCCTGGCGGCATTTATGGATCTCATGAATAGGGTGTTTCGAAGTTACCTAGATTTATTTGTCATTGCCTTAATTGACGACATCTTGGTATATTCAAAAAATGAGGGTTTTACAAGTTCTTAAGGAGAACCAATTATTTGCCAAGTATAGCAAATGTGAGTTTTGGTTGAGGTCGGTGGCGTTTCTTGGTCATATCATCTCTAGTGAGGGAGTTGAGGTTGATATAAGGAAAATGGAGGCGGTGAAGAATTGGCCTAGACCATTGATTCCAACCGACATTAAGAGTTTCTTCGGTCTATCGGTTTATTATCGGAGGTTTGTGGATGGTTTTGCGTCCATTGCATCTCCCTTGACTACTTTGACCCAAAAGAGTAAGAAATTTGAATGGTCGGAAGCATGTGTGAGAAGCTTCCAAATCTTGAAGGATATGCTTACTTCCTCTCCGGTGTTGACTTTACCGGAGGGTACCAAGGGTTTCGTTGTATATTGTGATGCATCCCGAGTGGGTTTAGGGTGTGTGCTTATGCAACATGGGAAAGTAGTAGCCTATGCCTCTAGACAACTTCATGAGAGAAACTATCCAACTCATGATCTTGAGTTAGCGGCTGTGGTATTTGACTTGAAAATATGAAGGCATTACTTATATGGTGTTCAGGTGGATGTGTATACCAACCACAAGAGCCTCCAATATGTGTTTACTCAAAAGGAATTGAATCTCCAACAAAGAAGGTAGTTATAATTGTTGAAAGATTACAACATGAGTGTTCTCTATCACCTCGGCAAGGCCAATGTGGTAGCGGATGCTTTTAGTCGTTTGTCCATGGGAAGTGTGTCCCATGTTGAGGAAGCCAAGAGAAACCTAGTGAAAGATGTTCATAGGTTGGCTAGATTGGGTGTTAGGTTGGAAGATTCTCCGAATGGTGGTTTATGGTCCATCATAACTCCGAGTCATCATTGGTGGTTGAGGTGAAGTCCAAATAACACCTTGATCAACCATTGATGGAGTTAAAGAAATTGGTTCTTGGTAAACTTAACGAGGCATTCTCCTTGATGGGGATTGTGTCTTGAGGTACCAAGGAAGGTTATGTGTTCCCTATGTAGATGGTTTGAGGAATAAGATTCTTGAGGAAGCTCATGGGTCCCGTTACTCCATTCACCCGGGTTCAACAAAGATGTACCATGACCTTATGGAAGTGTTTTGGTGGGAAGGTTTGAAGAAGTACATAGAGGAATTTGTTGTTAAGTGTCCAAATTGTCAACAAGTGAAAGACAAACACCAAAAGCCGAGTGGTTTACTTCAATAAATCCAAACTCCTACTTGGAAGTTGGAGATATCAATATGGATTTTGTGGTAGGTTTGCCTCGAACACAAAAACAATATGACTCTATATGGGTGATTGTGGATAGGTTGACCAAATCCGCTCATTTCATTCCCGTCCAGTCTACTTATTTGGCGAAAGATTATGCAAGGATCTTCATAGATAAGATTATGTGTCACCATGGTATTCTGTTATCCATCATATCGGATAGGGGTGCACAATGCACATCTAGGTTTTGGAGGTCATTTCAACAAGGGTTGGGTACCAAGGTGAAGTTAAGCACCACTTTTCATCCCCAAACGGATTGTCAAGAAGAGCGTACTATTCAAACCCTTGAGGATATGCTTAGAGCTTGTATAATTGATTTCAAGGGAAATTGGGATAAGCATTTGCCTTTGGTGGAGTTTGCTTACAATAATAGTTACCATTCATCTATATTTATGACTCCTTATGAAGCCTTGTATGGTAGGAGATGTAGATCTCCAATTGGATTGTTTGAAGTGGGTTAGTCTTCACTTTTGGGTCCAGATTTTATTTATAAGACTTTGGAGAAGGTTCATATCATAAGGAATTGTTTGCAAACAGCCTATAGTCGGCAGAACTCTTATGCCGATCATAGGATAAAGGAATTAGAGTTTGAAGAAGGTGATAAAGTGTATTTGAAGATTTCGCCTATGAAAGGGGTGGTTAGATTTGGCAAGAAAGGGAAGTTGAGTCCGTGTTATGTGGGTCCCTATGAAATCTTGCAAAGGGGTGGTGAGGTTGCTTATGAATTGAAACTCCCTAGTCAATTGGCTTCGGTTTATCCTATTTTCCATGTTTCTATGCTTAAGAAGTGTATCGGTGATCCCGAGTCTATTCTTCCTATTGAGGGTCTTGTTCTAAAGGATAATCTCTCCTATGAGGAGGTTACGGTTCAAATCCTTGATAGGCATGTAAAGAACTTAAGGAACAAGGAGGTAGATTCCGTAAAGGTGTTATGGAAGAATCACCTAGTTGAGAGTGCGACATGGGAGGCGAGGCTGACATGAAGTCCAGTTACCCTTATCTATTTGATAACTAAGGTTAGTTATTCCTATTAATAATGAAAATAATGACTAACAATTTAAGTTGCTTGATTTTTGGTGAAGTTTCGCAAAATGTGCATTTTTTTATGTCATTACAGTGAAGTTATTGTGAAATTATGCATATTGACTTGAAAATTTGCAATTCTTCTTGTTTTGAGTTATGTTGTACATATTGATATGGTAAGTATTATGAAATGATATTGAGCATGTTGGTAAGTCAATTTTTGGCATAATTGACTCATATATGGTATGTTGAGCTCATCTTGTTGTTGTGAGAAGGATATTCCTCATAATGTGATGTTGAGTCATATGTGTGGAAATTGAAACTTTGAATTGCTATGTGTAAATGTCATGATTGAAGTTGTAACTCATGTTGTAATGTATTGTTGATTGGTTGGTCTACTAGTCTTGAGTCTATTCCTTCCTTTCAAAGATTTTAATTCATTTGGGGACAAATGTTCCTAAGGGGGGATAATGTAACACTTCGAAAATCTAAGATGTGTTCTAGAGCCTAACATAAGTGTCAAGAGGTTTAGACACTTGTTTAAGGTCAATTTTAATGAATATAATTCATTTAGGAAGTTTAGAAGTCAAAAACGTCCAAGAACGTCCATGACGTCCGGAAACTAGTTCAATGACGTACTAGCGTGCCTTAGCCTATTTGACTAGCTTTTAGGAGTCGGAAAATGATGAAAATTGGTGGAAGGGTTTCTAACATGTATTAGAGTTGATTTTTAGTCAAAACTTCTGGGCACGACTTCCCAAGGACCAACCAAGGGCCCTCGAGGAGGACCCTTGCATTTTGGGGTCCAAGGCTGCCCAAGGCAGTGTCCACCAACGGATGCAACCCACGATATGTTGTCCAATCGACAGGGCGTGGATTGCTTCCGTCGATGGACACTTATCCAAATCCATGGGAAGCCTCTTTTGCATCGTCTCTGAACTCATCGACGGATGTGCAGCACGGAGGTGCACAGTGCTCGTCGATGGATGCACGATCCGTCGATCGTGGTGTCATCTGTGAGGGGTCTGTTTTGCTGCACGTTTTTATTTAAGTGAAGTAATTAGTTGGATTATTTATGAGGTTAATTAGGGTTTATGGGAGGTCTAATTACATTAATTAACAACCTATATAAAGCCCTAACCTAATTAGACTAACCTAAGCTCTCATAATTCACAAACCCAAACTCTCTTCCTTCTCTCTTCTTTCTCTCTCTAGTTGAAGAACTCCATTGAAGACCAAGCTAGGGGTGGGTTCAAGGGATGCAAAGGGTAGAATTTCTCCATAAATCTTCATCAATTAGTAAGGTATGGGATCTCTTTCACCTTTGAGACCATTTTCCTCAAGGGGTTCCATCAAATTATTTTCAAAAGTTGAGTTTTCATGTGGGTTGTTTCCAATCTCGAAACTGATCTTGTGAATTGATTTGTTTATGATTTATTTTGGATATTATGAATATATTAAAATTTATTTTAACTCAATTATGTTATTTCTTGATGTATTAGTCTATTTTGTAGAAGATGACCTATTCCCCTTAACCCTAGGTTATGATCTTGATATGAATTGGGTAATGCTAGTTCAATTAAATTGGTTATTGGTTGAATTACTACTAGATGATGATATTGTATAAATTATTAATATATTAGGGTAAATTATAGTCCTATCATGCTAGTTTTTGAGTAATTGATCTAGATTATGACTTTGACCCATGTCTCTTATTTTAAGCTATGAATAGTGATGGATTGTGATGTAGTAATTCAATTAGCCTTGTTATTATGTTGGTTATTGTTGTGTGATGATATTACACCTTTATTGGGTTGAATTAATGGGTTGATGGTAAGACCTTGATGATGGATTATGAAGGAGACTTGGTAAGTCTTGTGATCCCTATTCTCTACTTCAATTATGGTTATTTGTGGTTAAGTGATGATGTTGTATTGAAGTATGCCTTGTATTAGGATTGAAAGGTTTGGTATGATGTTGAATTGAAATGTCTTGACTATGGATTGTGACGTGTTGTCTAAGATATAAATGTTATAAGGATGATGTTACCAATGTGCCTTATTATGAAGTGATATGTTAATGTTCTAACCTCACTTAAATGGATTGCAATGAAAGGACAATACTCATGCAATTCTTATTGAGCTATGATAATGATGTTTATACAAGGGATATACCCTATGACCTACATTAAGCTATGATGATTAATAAAGGTATTAAAGACATTTCAAAAGGGACTCTAGCTTAGAATCGAGTGAACTAGAGTGAGGGGTGTCCCTTCCCACATAGGGAAGGTAGGATCACTAATGTACTCTTGAGATTGGAGACTCCAATGCATGTAGCATAAGGAGGGTCCCAACTATATCTCCTAGTTCTTGAACTATGTTGCCCTGATAGTAATACTAGCTAGTAGATCTACGTAGTTGCTATGTCCATGTTTTGGTACTACCTTGGCAAGTAGTCCGCCTTCTTTCGGTGTAGGATTTCATGACACCAGATTCCACATTATCTCATGTGGTCTATGTCGGTTAAGGCAAAATGTTCCCAAAAGGTAAAATGAACTAAAGGATTGAACTCTAACTAAGATGACCTAAGGGGTTTAGCTTAGTCTAGGTAGGGGTATGGGACTCTACCTATACATTGCACTAGTTAGCCTTAAGGGAAGTCTTAGGAGGATGTTTTTATATATGTATATGCTTATAAATGTTAATGATATGTATATGATGATCTTACATGTTAATGACACTATGTGATGTTGATTACTCTTATAAACATGTACTTGATCTCTATTGCTAAAGTATGATATTATGAAATCTTAATGTTATGTTATGTGAAGTAGGACATTGGTTATGGTTCTTGCTAGGTTTACTTGATTAAGTAAGGTTATGGGGCTTTGCATGGTCATTGCACAAGTGGATTTAAAGAGGTTGATGAGTAACGGTCTTGATTTGATGATGTTGAAATGTACTCTTATTCATGCTTATTGCTATTATAACTTGATGATAGAGTTGCCTTGATCATGTGTCCAATTATATGATATGCATGTTGACTTGACTACACTTAGTGTTGTCGGTTTTGTGATGTATATGCCTATGACTTAATGAATATGTCTTATTGATTGGTACAGTCTTATTGAATGTGCATAAGACTTTTCAAAGTAAATTGCATATCCTAATGAATTGTCCCTTTTAGCATGATTTTATGATATGTGTGCATATAGTCTCATACTTAGTACAAATGGTGTACTAACCCCATTTCTTCCTTTTTCCCAATGATTTAGGTTTCGGTCGTTGAAGGGATTTTGAGACGACTTTGAAGAAGACTTGGAATTCTCAATCATTCAATTTGGGTACGTCCTCACTTTCCGAGGGCAATGTCACTATCAAGTTTATAAAGTTGTTTTAGTATTAAGACTCTTATGTTCTTTCCTTTTCTTTTGAGTACTAAACATTGTATGGCCTATATGTGGTCTTGTTATATTGATGTATGGGCTAGGCACAAATTATTACACTCTTGTTAGATGGTTATGAAATGAGACATGCTTTTGAGACTATGTCGTATTTTATGTATCTATGTGCAATAAAAGTAAAAGACAAAGTAATCTTCATATGCGAAGGGTCTATGTATACTCGACATAACTATTATGTTTATATAGAGGACTATGTAAACCTCCATGTAGTAGTAATGAAAGGGTATTTAAATTTCCGCATTTTAACCTATGAATGTAATATGTAAGCTAAGAGGCTAGTCTTAGTCCTCAAAGAGGACGAGACTACGGTTACGTTTAGGGGGTACTTCCCGGATGTGACACAAATGACATAACTAGAAACTCATAGTCCCGTAGCGGGTCCTAAACTTTGTCTTGGGCACACTCTCAGGACTAATTTTTAACTAATGGTAGTCAGACCTTAGGTCAATCCTAAAGAATACTGATGCACCTTGCAATTGGTCAAGAATATCATCTATTCGAGGCAATGGGTATTTAGTTTGAATAGTGAACCTATTCGATTGCCGGTAATCTATACGTATCCTCATACTACTATCTTTTTTCTTAACAAAATAACTGGAGCATCCCATGGGGAAGAACTAGGACGAATAAATCCTTTATCAAGAAGTTCTTGGATTTGAGCCTTAAGCTCTCTTAAATTTGTCAGAGCCATGTGATATTGAGGGATGGAAATGGGATGCGTATCAGGTTCTAAATCAATGCTGAAATCTATATACCAGGCAGATCGGTAGGGAACACTTCTCTAAATTTTTACACTATAGGAATAGACTCAATAAATGTAGACTCAACCTCAACATCCCAAATATGAGAAAAATAAACCAAACAACCTTGCCCTACCATTTCCTAGCCCGAATGGAGGATATGATCTTAGCTTGCTTAGGCTTGTACACCCCTTCCCACTCTAACTTTTTCCTTTCCAAAATTTCTAGAGTTACAGACTTAGTTTTACAGTTAAGAAAAACTTAATAGGGGGATAACCAAGTAATGCCTAAGATTATGTCAAAGTCAGTGATATTCAAAATCACCAAATCAACCCAAGTCTGAAAACCCATAAACATAATAGGACAAGCATGATAAGCATATGTGACTATGATAGAATTTCCAATTAGTGTAGAAACATGGATATGGGCATCAATTATATCAAAAATCATAGCAAATGTTGTGGAAAATCACATGGACACATAAAGATATTGTGGCAAATCACATGGAAACATAAAGATAAGTAGAGCTCGGATCAAATAACATATTAGCTATTCAGTCGTAGACAATAATAGTACATGTGATCACTGCATCAGACACCTCTGCCTTATTCTTTCCCCGAAAGGTGTAACATTGAGCTCTATCATCATGACGAGTGACTTCCCTGCCTGGTTGCACTTCACCTCTGCCTGCATTACATTTCCTCTATCTCCACACCCTCACTGATTTCCTCCTCGCCCACCTTGTGGACGCCCTCGACCATTATTAGCATTTCTAATGGGTACCACTCTCTAGTCTGTTGCTGCACGAAATCCATCATATGTGGGTCAAAAAATATATCCTTATATGCCCAGGATCTGCAAAATTATAGTAAGTACGACCAAAAGATAGTCTAATGCCGATCGAAGGTGTGACTCCCTGGCTATCCTGAATCAAATTATGTTGAGTTCCCAAGTAATTATCTGCAGAGGTGGGCATAACGGACTGAATAGGCATGGCTGCAAGTGTTGGACTCCCTGACCCTTTGGCGTATAAACCTTGAAAGTTACTCGAGTTCTTTTCCCTTTTAGACAATGCCTTAGCCTGACTGCCTCGCCTCACCCTTCCACTATCTTAGCAAAGTTTGAAACCTCATCAAAGCTCCTCCCGGTAGAGTTCATATGAACAGATACTACCTGCACTCAGAATTTAGTCCCTTAATATATAAGTGGATCCTCTCTTCCTCAATAGTCACCAATTAAGTAGCATACCTAAACAAGGCATGGAACTTGGTTTCATAAGCAGCCAAAGACATACCGCCTATTTCCAAAGCCATGAACTCATCCTTTTTGCGATATATCAAAGTCCTAGGCACATATTTCTCTAAAAACATAGCATGAAATTGGGTCCAAGTAAGTGGAGGTAAAACCAAAGATATGCATTCCACATAATCTCTCCACCACTGCTTAGCCTCACATTGAAGTTCAAAAGTCACAAACTCAACCCCATGTTGATGACAATACCAAACTTATGTAGCTTCTCATAACAATGTTGGATTCACTAATATGCATCCTCACTCTCGAAACTATGAAAAACAGTCGGTTTCACCTTCAACAACTTAATCAACATTTCGTTCTCGTTACCAGTCATAACAGGGCCCAATAAATGACGAAGGAAAACATCATTACCTAAATTTCCTCCTACCATGGGGATAGTGGAGCAATAGAAGGATTGGGGGGGGAGCTTTAGTTGCTTGAACTGAGGGAATCACTCCACAATAACCCAATCCTTTAAAGAACGACATGATCTGTTCAGCTAACACAAGGTCTATGAGAGGAATACCTATTGTCTCAACTTGCACCTCTTCCTCTTGTCCTACATTCTCTTAATTCTCAACCTTGATATTCTCTTCTACCTCTTTATGGTGCAGCAAGGACCTCATTTATGGGAGCATTTTCAACTGATATTCCTAGTATTCACTCCTCATAGGCCTCTACCCCTAGATCTTCCTCTACCCCTGCCTCGACTGCGATATCTCCTTGCAGATTCATCAACTGGAGCATTGACGGAAGCTACGGTCCTAACACCGTTGAACCTAGTGTTAACCATCTGCGGACAAAAGAGTGAAAGAGGTTGGATGCCAATTTGAATTGGCAGATACAAATTAGAATCAAGTTATAGCACAAACAGAGATAAGATCAAATAAAGATATTTCCTAATGTCCTATATCCTCTCAAAGAAAAGCACAGACGTATCTGTACCATATCGCAAGACTCTACTAGACTTGTTTTGGTACATCAAGATCAATGAACCTAGGCTCTGAAACCAACTTTCATGACCGAGACCATCGTGATTGGTACCCACACTAACCCTCTGGTGGGAGAATCATTAATACTAATTAGCTAAACAATAATTATGAAACTTAATCAAAACTAAGGCATTTAAGTTACGAAAGCAAGTCAAATGCTAAGGAAAGAAAATAGGGAGTTCCCATAAATTCCAAACCAATAGTCTAAAAAAAATTCAGAAAACAATGCCTGGAACCTGAAAGTTAATGTACCAATACATCTAAAGCTCAACTATACGTCTAAACAAGAAGGGGTACAACCCCAAACTAACATAAAACAAACTAAAGAACTAGTCTAAGTCTGAAATGCAGAAATAAACATAAGAGAACTCATGGGAGCCCAAAAGAACTGGTTTACCCTTGAATTCGAATGACGATCATTGATCTTCTAAGCAAGGTCTATCAATAGCTACCTGAAGATGTCATGTACTCAACAATGAAAGAGAAAGTGTAGTATCAGTACGCAACAACATTGTAGTAGTAGGATCGCGTGAATATCCCACTAAGTGTAACATACATAAATCATTACAAAATAATAATAACATGCATGCACCGAGCATAGACAATATCATCATTATTTAGGAAGACAATCTCACATTCTCAAGATACATAATTACATCAAGTCATTTGTGTTGTCATGGAACCCAAACCCAAACTGTTATAATACTGGAATGTGGTACCTATTAAATAATTATGCAGAACATGGCAATTGATCCCATATTTATGTCCGAACATGGAAACCAATCCAAGTTAGTATGTCGGAATGCAACACCCGATCCATTCAACAAGTCACAATCACAAGTATATACTCAAGATCATGCAATCAAGTCATGATTCACGGCATTCATCATTCATCTATTTCATTTACTACTAGTGTGATCAATAATGCAACATTCACATGCATACATGTTTTATAATGAAGCAAGAACAAAGATACATCACACATATAAAATCACAACCATCACCTACCTTCAAACAAGATCAAATTCCCTAAGAAACTTCATTCTTGCCTTTTCGGATTTTTTCCGCTTGTTCTTGGTGTACAAACAATTAATTAAACACAATAATCAATAAAAAAAAGTTTTATCTGAATTACTAACAATTTTATCAACCCTAGATCATACCCATGATCCCCATACCCAGATTAGGGCTTTCTCTACCATATTTCCAAATCAAAGCCTTACCCCATCAATAATTACCCATTAAAATACATTCTACGGATCAAAAAATGGATTAGTGGAATTACAATCTTACCTTTAACCTCAGAAATAGTGGACAATTGTCAAGAAAATCCTTGGGTTAGTTCCTTAGCTCTCAAATTTGAAGATTGCAAAATAAAACATTTTTGGGGTTTATTTCCAACTTTAAGTTGTGATTGCCCCGCCATGGCGGAACTCACCCCGTCTCAGCGGCTTTCATGAAAACACTGAGCAATTTTAAGAATTTCAAACCCCCATTTCACAACACCTCTTCAACCAACGATACTCGAAAACTATCCGATCACGCTAAGATCAATTTCAGGAGTTCTATGCGCCCAAATTCAATGTCGTAAAGTCGTACGGGTTCCTTATTATAATAGCTATCTACTAATGTGATCGAATTCATAATTATATCACTCGATTATTACCAGATTTACCTAGACTTTAGTGACCGATTTCATGCAAATTTGGACTAGGTTGGGAAATTCCAAGTTTCTACGAAAAAAAATTTTGGCACAAACTTTTTCCCCGTTGACTTTTATATAATGACGGAAACCGATCGTTACATTAGTTAATCATCCATATAGAGCGTTTATTCATACAATGAATGCCCAGTCTCCATCTAAAATATTGACGAGAGGTATAGTATACACTTGCAGGCAAATATATTGTTGAATAACCATCATTTCCCTTGGGTCTAACTCAGGATTTTGGGGAGGTTGCAAGTTCAATGTAAAAATCCAATGAAATGCAAGAGATCAGATCCATATGGAAAAATACCTAATTAGATTGGAGGAAATTAGTGCAGAATCGAAGCAATCTGACATCAAAATTGTGGAGAGAGGTAAGAAAGATCAGTCTGATGTTGGGTCAAGTAAAAAAGGAAAGAAAAAATAACTAATTATACATGTGACAACGCAAAAACAAAGGAAGTGGTTGTTTCTAGCTCTCTAGAACATGATAAGGTATTTGTATATTCATTATTTGTATATGTTACGATTGTATATTATTCTTATATTTTCTCAGTTGGTTTATGTTTTATTTCTTTATATAGTTGTGTATAGTCACTATGTTAATATACAAACTAAATTTATAAAATATAAATGTTTCACTATACATACAATGTAAACAATTAAACATTTGAAATTGGTTGTATAATATATAATATGAGTAGTTATTGTTTTATTAGCAGCACAAAAATTATATATACAGTATAAATATTCATACATGTCATACAATTTGTGCATTGTTTATTTATAAGTTTTTGCATTTGTATAACGATACTTTTTGTATAATGTTCATTTAGCGATATCCAATTGCATAAACTTATGCACATACATAAATTATTTGGATTTCACTATACGTACAATGTAAACAATTATACATTTGAATTTGTTTGTATAATTACAATATCAATAGTTATTGTATTAGTAGCGGTACAACAAGTTATCTATTTATACAATTGAAATCGGTTTGTATAATGTATATTTTCTTTATAAAACTTGTATAGGTTATTTTCATTTAAAATCTAATGCATACATTTTGATATATGTATTTGTGTCTTAGTTATTTATACATGTATATTTTAGTAAAACTGTATCTACATATATATTTTATGGCTGTTAAGTTTTTAGGCAAAAGAGAACCAACAAACACACCTCATGTTACACAAATATTGAAGTAATGAATGTGTTAGCTGAAAAGCTTTCTGAAACTCAGTATAATGGCTTTAGTGGAACCACATGTTTTGTCCAATTGTCTTGCATTTGTAGGTGCGATGTTCAAGCACAACTTATTAGATGCATGTTTTTTTAGAGAGATTGAGGCTCAATATATGCAATTCTAATATATGTAAAAGGCACCGCTCTTGATTTACCATTTGTGAATTTGTTATCATATATGGGTTAAAATGTTCAAACAATGAGGATGATATCGTCTTTAATACTGAAGAACCAAAAAAGATTATTCTTCAGTATTTTGATGTCAGAAAAATCCATCACCAAGAAACAATTGGTTGACAATTTTTCTAACAAGGTTTGTCAATCATGAACATGTGTATTCATAGAAATCAAATGAACATAAATTGTTTTCCTACAAATTACGGAAAAACATATTTAAAACAAAATTATGACAAATTCCTTGGAACCGAATTATGGTAAGTTTCTATAGGAATCAAGTTATGGAAAATTTTCATTGAAATCACATATGGAAAGTTTTGGCATACTCCATAAGAATATATATATTTCACAAATTCTTCAAGCCTTGTCTTCAAAGGTTGGACAAGTTGGACAGCGCAACAAGCCTCGAAGCAGGGGCATTTGTAGACAGTGAAATTTTTATTGATAAATCCATACTAAATTTGGATTTAATCTTAAATTCATGATAAGTTGACCAAGTAAAATTAATGGTTAATAAAGTTGGTTTAATATTTAATTCAAAATTATATGAGTTAAATAAAGTCCAAACTACAGTTGGCTGAGTCCATTAAGTTGACAAGATGAGCCCAACTCATTTTCTTCAGCCCCATGGATCAAAATTGCTCGGACCAAAATACCCCTAAAGCCCCAGCTCAATCCTATATAAAGAGTTCTTCATAAGACAAGAAGACACATACATACACACAGAAATAAATAGTTGCTCTTCAGTGATGATCTGCAAGTCTTCCGCATACAAAGAAGTCTTCGCTCCAAGCGTTGAGCCGCAAGTAACCCGTAAAATCAAGATCTTCGAAGAGAAGAATCAGGGAATTACATGTCTTTTTAAGAGATTTTATTAATATTATAACCTTCGCATACATTCAAACACAAATATTGTTGTTTGTTTGCTATTTTCCTTTCCTGTCTTGTTGTATTTCCGAGATGAAACATTAGCCGCATATAGAAATGATTTACATTTGAGGTAAATAAAAAATAGAGGAAATACTATATGAACAAGAAAGAATAAGATAAATAAAATGAACCAAGAAGGAGGATAAGGGGGAGGAGGAGGAAATTGGAAAAAAAGATGATAAGTAAACTTATGGACTAACATTATGCATAATGTTTTCTAAAAGAAATGGAGAAAAAAAGGGGAATCCAATAGAAAAAATAAAAAAGAGTTAAAATTTGATTTGATACGACAAGTGAAGATTATTGCATGATTTGCATATTTTATGATAATTTGAATTTGCCGATAAAGGAGAAGTATATACTACTATGAAATTGTTGAAGGGGGTAATATGACTTTAAAAATTTAAGTGTATTTTTTAAAGAAAAGAAATGAAGACTAATTTTGGGTGGACTTTTTTTTATATTTCTACAATGATGATTTTAAAGGAACCATGTATTCAAAATTAGGGGTGAGTCATTTGATTCTAAGCTTGTGACATGTTTTTATATCAAAATTAAGGACAAATATATACCAAATTAATTATAACAAGAAGATATATTTGGACTAAAAGTGTAACACCTAGGAAAACCATAAGGTAAAAGTTTCAGAAAATTTTACTTGTGCACTAGTCCTACAAGGCCTATCGACTGTCTTACGGGTCTATAATAACATCCATAAAAACCAAGTTGAGTTTATGAAATATGTCAAGTCATAATAATGTGATCCTATGGATAGACAGGACGAGTCGTAGAAACTTGTACGGTCCGTAGGAAGTGCCTATAAAAGGGTTCCATACTTATAATGAAACATTAACAAAAAATTTATTTGAGAGTACCTATGGGTCGTAGGAAGGTCTACGGGCCATAGTAAATGTCCGTAGAATGGTTCCATGCTATAAAGAAAAATTGATAATAAATTTAGACCTGCAAGTCATAGAAAATTCGACAGGCCGTAGGAAGTGCGTGTAGATTTGAAATAGACTTAGTGAGATTTTTGGGCTTGAACTTGAGTTCTACAGAAAGTGTCTACGGATTGTAGGAAGTTTGATGGCCCGTAGAAATGGTGTCCTTAAAAGTGGGTTAAAATCTATGTCCTATTAACTTGATCTACGATTGACCAGTACTGTCTGTAGGGAATTCTATAGTCCATAGTCATAACCCTAGATCACTCCTGACAATGTTAATTAAGGGTATTTTAATGTTTTCCCACCATTTATAAGTCTAAACGTCGACTTTTTTACACCTAAGTAAGGGTTTAGACAATACTAATTAATTCATTTATGTCGATTAACACTTCAAAGTCTTAGAGAAAGGATAAAAGAGGAAAAACTAGGGTTCAAGATAATTCACGAGTTTTACCAAGAACTTTGGTCTTCTAGGTATGTATGGCTAATCATAGTGTTGAACTATTTTTTCCTCATGCCCTACATCTCAACTCAATCAATAAAAGTTTATTCTAGGGTTATACCCTTTATTTTCAAGAATTCTTTATATGAGTTATGTCTTTCAATTTGAAATCTAAATCCTTGATCATGAGTAGTTATATATTCTATATTAAGATCCTTGAGTTGATGTTCATTCGTATATTTCACATGAGCCTTGATTTTTTATTTTTTACTAAGAGTCTTTTTAACAAATATCATTTGTCATAAATTGATTTTTGAGGAGTTAAAAGTGATTTCAAATAATAAATTTTTAAAACAGAACCTTCGAGTTAAAGTTAAGGGAACTATATGATGTTCAAATGTTTCATTTTTGCATGAGGAAGAGAGCATTATTTTGAGAAAAGTATAAAGAGTTTTAAGATTTTACAAGAATTGAGTATACAAAGCTACTACCTCTTAAAGAGACCCTTGTGAGAATTTATCTCATCCTTTAGAGAATTTTTACTTGGGCATTGAGTTATATGTTTTTGGAGTAGTATTGAGCATCGATATGAGAAAGATTTCTAACAAGTCACCTTTCCCATAAACTACGTATCCATTGTGGGATATGATCTTACCGAGATTTGATACGCTCAAATTACACCTCCCTAATGTAGTATTATCGGTTAGTGTCAAATAAATAACCTAGCTTTAGGTTAGGGTCGACCACACTAGGAATATGTTCTAGACTTAGGCTAATTTATGGTTATTTTTACTTTTCTTCAAATTAATTCCGTAAAAAGGGAAAATGGGGGGATTTGTAACTAAAATACATTTTGTTGATTTGTAGCAATAAGTAATTGCTAAACTAGATTTGCAGTTTGAAAATCAATATGAGAATAGAACTAGGGCACATGTGTTCCCCACAATATTTTAACGTAGTATTTCAAACAAGAGTAACTCTATCCTACTTTAATATGCAAGGTTGGTAAGTTATGTATCTCCCAACTGATTGGTCCTCCGAGTAGGGAACTTCACCAAGCAACTTGGTCGGTCTACATTTGTTTGTTTAATAACCCTTACCAGTAACCCTAGTTTAGCCCTTGCGATAGGTGGGTCATTTTATTCGATAGGAATTATCATGCTAAATCTCTATTGTTCAATCCCTTTCTCATTTATTACTTCCTTTGTTCGACAAGTAGGAATGGTGCGATTTATAACTTTGTGCATCGTTAAGAAGTATTCAAAATGAAAGGTTTAACAATACATGCATAAACACTATTCAAGAATTACTCAATGATTAGTTTTACGTTGTTAATTGTTTATGTTTCCCACAATACTAGTTGTGGATTTAGCTATTCATGCTTGAATAATCACAATCCATACTAGTTTTGAAATATAAATCATGAACTTACCGTTAGAATAGTTAAAATTCGAAATCTTGAATTGAAGAACAAACGCAAATTGCATAAACCAACTTTATGAATCGAATGCCAAAGGTGTTCGGAAAAAAAACTCCAAAGTCAAAAACAAAGTATCCCAAAAGGCCTAACAACCCAAAAAATAAAGTACAACTAATATTTATAGAAACTAAATCCTAAACCAAATAAGAAAAGAAAATTTAGGAAATTTTGATTTGTGTTGATTCATCGACAGATGGTCACCTATGGTCCGTCAAGTGAATTATGCCTCGTGGTCTGCTACAGCTACTTAGCAGTTGGCCAAACTATGTGGATGACAATAAATGGTCATAACCTATGGCCAGTAGGTCTAATTGGTATTGACTATCGTGACCAATGACACTAACCTATGATTTTGGTGTCCACGGTCGTCGATAATATAGTAACCCAACCAAGGGATGACGTTGTTCCCCAAGGGAGAAATTTCAACAATATGTAGTTAATTAGAATTTCATTCTAATTAGTCGTAGCTAAAGAGATTTGTGAATAAAAGTATTATAAATTAAAAGGGGGGTGACACCAAAGTGTCAAACATCGAAGGGGGTTTGTCACAAGTATAGTAAAAGCGGTAAAATTTAAGGAAAATCAAGTATTGGAAGAAGTTCTTGGGGTGTGACCGCAATACTAGCTAATATAAATCATTGGGTACATGCTTTCTGTAGAAAATTTGCAATATAACAATGACTAGGCTAAGATTTAGATGTAAATAAGTTCTTTTTCGAGCAACTTACCCTGTATAAAATGGGTTCCTCTCGTACACTTATTTTCCGCATAAAAGCTAGCCTAATACTTACCCCACACACACTCTCAAGCTGAGTGTTAGGATATGAGACTAGGGCTCACACTCTCGGGCTGAACTTAATGTCGACCCACTACTTAGGCCATCAGTGTAGCGGTCTTTGTTTCGCGACCTCCCTCTCGAGCAAGCCGAAAACACATGGGTGATTTTGTATTTGAAAGTACAAATCCATTAATAAACCACAACCACTAGGTGAAATCACCATTAAGATACATCTAACCTATCAACAAGAAAAACCCAATAATAATATCAACACATATTTGAAATTCGAAATCTTGGATTGAAGAACAAAAGCAAATTACATAAACCAACTTTAAGAATCGAATGCCAAAGGTATTCGCAAAAAAAAACTCCAATGTCAAAAACAAAGTATCCCAAAAGTCCTAACAACCCAAAAAAGAAAGCACAACTAATATTTATAGAAACTAAATCCTAAACCCAATAAGAAAAGAAAATTTAGGAAATTTTGATTTGGGCTGAGTCATCGACAGATGGTCACCTATGGTCCGTCAAGTGAATTATGCCCCATGGTCTGCTACAGCTACTTAGCAGTTGTCCAAATTATGTGGATGACAATAAATGGTCATAACCTATGGCTAGTAGGTCTAATTGGTATTGACTATCATGACCAATTACACTAACCTACGGTTTGGGTGTCCACGGTCGTCGATAATATAGTAACCCAACCAAGGGATGAGGTTGTTCCCCAAGGGAGCAATTTCAAGAATATATAGTTAATTAGAATTTCATTCTAATTAGTCGTAGCTAAATATATTTGTGAATAAAAATATTATAAATTAAAAGGGGGTAACACCAAAGTGTCAAATATCGAAGGGGGTTTGTCACAAGTATAGTAAAAGCGGTAAAATTTAAGGAAAATCAAGTATTGGAAGAAGTTCTTGGGGTATGACCGCAATAAAAGCTAATATAAACATTTGGTACATGCTTTCGATAAGAAATTTCAAAGATAACAATGACTAGGCTAAGATTTAGATGTAAATAAGTTCTTTCTCGAGCAACTTACCCTGTATAAAATGGGTTCCTCTCGTACACTCATTTTCCGCATGAAAGCTAGACTAAGCCTTACCCCACACACTTTCTCAAGCTGAGTGTTAGGATATGAGACTAGGGCTCACGCTCTCAGGCTGAACCTAATCTCGACCCACTCCTTAGGTCTTGCTTTCGCGACCTCCCTCTCGAGCAAGACGAAAACACATGGGTGGTTTTGTATTTTCAACTACAAACCCATTAATAAACCACAACCACTAGGTGAAATCACCATTAAGATACATCTAACCTATCAGCAAACAAGACCCAATAATAATATCAACACATAATTGCTAAATCACACCCCAAGAATGGGGTTTTTAACAGCTTATCAAATAATAACAAATTACACCTAAAATGATATGAAATCAAATGGGTATAAGGAATTAAGCCTTGATTTAAGCAAAGGAAGAATAATGGAGAAGACCCACTTCCAACTTGGGGAAGAAGAACTCATTCTCTCTTCAAGTCTTCCAAAAACCCTCTCCAAATATGAGTGAAAAATGGCAGAAAAATATGTTCTAAGGTAAAAAACTATAATAATGTTTGGACTCATCTAAATAATAACTAAGTCTGGTATTTATAGTTTTTCAGATTCAGTGTTGTGGTGGACCATTTGGCGAGGTTAGTCGAGGTCGTCGAATGACTCGGTGACTCAACATTCGTCTGTTTCATCGTCGTTATAATGCCCCAAAACGAACCAAGGTGAACTAGAGCCTCATGGTTGTTTCTTGAGTTAATTTTAGGTTAAACTGAGTTAGTTTAGCGTCCTTAGGCAGTGTGTGAAGTTTGGAGTTCAATCGACCAAGAACGTCCATGACGTTTGGATGGTATGCCTTAGAATGTACTTGTGTGTCTTGGTGTATTTGGATGAGTTTTACGTGTTCGTTTTACTTGAAACTTGCATTGGATGTTCCTTATACCTAGACAACTTAGTTTAGGGGTTTAACCTCCAGTCACAACCCCACCTAAGATCCACAAGGAGCCCTAGATGAAGGGCCCAAGACTTGGGCAAAATCTGCCAAAAATAGTGGCCATCGACGACCCTAAGGACGGTCCGTTGTTCCCTCAACGGTCAGTCGACCAAGGGAGTCGATTGGACCAGTGAGTTGAGATGGGCCATGATCCATTTTTAGAGCTAAGTGTCCACCAACGAGACCCTACCAACGGTCCGTTGGCCCCCTGACGGTCCGTTGGTGAAGGTCTCGTCTGTGAGACCTGCCAAGCCTGTTAAGTGGCTGCCAACTTGGGGTGTTTTATGTAAATACACCCCAAGTATTTTAAGACCCTAGGGGGATAATGTTAGTGTTTTTAGGTTATATTAAATTAGTTTTAAACCCTAGACCTAGACAAGACCCTCACTTCAACATTCAAACTCTCTCTCTATAAAGAAAACTCTCTTTAAGTTACATTGAAGCCAAGGCTCAAGGTGGGAAATGAGGGCTGCTTTGGAATTGTTTCTTCATCAAAATTAGTGGGTTTCCTTCTCTTAAAGGTATGGTATCCATTCTTCAATATCTTTTCATTCAAGAAGCCAACTTCCAAAAAGGTTTTCAAAAGGGTTTCTAAACTCAACTTCTTCCAATTTTGATTTCTAGTATGGGTCTTCATGTATTTAAGTTCTAATGGTTTAAATGTATTTATCTTGGTTTGAATTTATGATTTTGATGTTAAAACTCCATGAAACTCTTGTTTACGCATACTTCAACTTTTGGCTTGAAAATGGGTTATGTGAGCATGACTTGAGTAGGGTATAAACTTGGGTCTTCTTGTATTTGTCATGTTGGTGTAGCTACTACCCTAAGGGCCTTAATATGGTGAAATATTGATAAATTGCTTATGGGGGATGATTGTTTGATTTGTTGATGAGTTTCCCTCATTGTATAGTTCTTATTATAAATTGTTATTTGAGTGGTATGGTTCAACTTATGGTTGGCGGTGCTAAGTGATGAAATTGATGTTATTTAGTATGTTTTGAACATGTAGTCTTGAAGGTCTAATATGTTAAATGAAGAGATATTGGAAATGGGTCTTGTATTGTGTTTGGTGTAGCTTGAATTGCATGTTTGACCTAGTTTATGTCTAAATGAAGTGTATGATTATGAGAAGCATGTAGAGTGTGTAACTTGATGTATCAAGGTTAAATGAATGTGTAGAACTTTATGAGAATGAAATGATGCTTATATGCAAGGTGTGCACATGTACACACACACACTTTAAAGAATGTATTATGCCAAGTTGAGTAAAAAGGGGAATCTTGAGGTGGACACACTTCGTGAGTTGATATGTAGTGTCTAGTAGCAACCTCTCCATTCCTAGTGAGCTTTCTAAGTTAGACTATTATGTTGAGAAATCCGTGGGGAGTTATGCCTAGCACCGAGAGGATATGAAGGGGAGGTGGATTACACTTCGTGAGTTGAGATGTTGTAATCCAAAGTACCCCATGAGATGAGTACTCCTCGTTAGTAGAGAGTGAGTTACTTAGTAACAATATCCTTATCCCTTAACTATGTGCCCGCATAGGTTTAGCTATTGGAAAAATGATGTAAACGCTAAGAAGCATGACCTTACACTAGGCAAGTAAGGATCCCTCATACGATAGGGGTTAATATCGGGATTTCATGTCTAGGTCTCATGGTCTTTGTCGGTTAAGCTAACTCCCACAAAAGAATTGATTTGAAACTAGTTAACTTGTAAATTGTTGATATTGTGTTTGTATGTCGTGAAGTGCTCGATTCACATTAGTTACCTAGTAGAAGCACTAAGTGGGATTAGTAGTATGGGATGCTATTCTCACATTACACTTGGTGTGACCTATACCTACTATGGGAGAAGAGTACTTTCATGAAATCCATGTAAATGAGTACTATGGTGTGGTGTTATGGATCATTATTGTGGAGTACTTGAGTAAATGGAATCCATTAGGAGCACTAAGTGGGAGTAGTAGTATGGGATGCTACTATCACATTGCACTTAGTGTGACCTATATTTACATGAGTGTTTTGCATATGTTAGCCAAGGGCGTGGATTTGATTTCTAACGAAGTAAGCCTAAGATTTGGTTGTTTTAAGGGTCGCTTTTGTGTACTTTGAAGGGAGGTGTAATGAAGATCCCTTCTTGGCTCACCTTAGGGAGTCTTAGTATAACCTTGGGTTAGGGCAACTTCAAAAGAAAAAGAGTTCATATGACTTGGACCGTGCCATTCACTGTAAGGTCTTCATTGTAAGAATTCAAAATGTTCACTGTAATGCTTTATTCAATTTTACTGTAAGTTTAGTAAGTTCAGTGTAATGTTCCTTTTAATTTACTGTAAGTTTTAGTAAAGTTACTTTAAAGTGTTCTTTTGGTTCAAAAATTATGTGAGTCCTTCCTTAAGTGTTAAATGACGATTCTTATGTTGGTTTGTTTCTAAATTCATGAATATTATATTTAAATTGCATGAAAAGTTATTTTACTAAAATGTCCCTTTTCGTAGGTTTTTTTTTTCATATGCCATACTTAGTACATTGTTGTACTAACCCCGTACTTTTATATACCTTATGAGTTTAGGTTGGAAGCCCTTTTGGGAGGATCGGAGTTGAAGCTTGGGAATTCTATCTCTCAAGAATTGGGTATGTCCTCATATATTCGAGGACATAGTTTTATGTTTGTTAGTTTCTTTATTATGACTTAAATTGTATTTACTTTTATTGTAAAGGGCCGTGTCCCTAAGATTCTAAGTTGTGTCTTTAAGTTGGCTTGTGACAATAACATTTCCTAGTATTTATGAAAAGACTTCTTTTATTATTATTATCGTGAAAAGTTTTAATTCCGCACTACTTTTCATGCTTTATGTTATGAATGCTAGTTACAGGGCTTGTACGACACCCCAAAGGGTTCAAGTGTAACAACCCTAAAAATGAATAAGATAAATGCTTAAGGTGTCAAGAATGCTTGCGATTAGACCAAGGTTAACACAAATTGATACGCATAGAACCAGACCTCAGAACCCTTACTATGCCAAGCCAACTAACTTGGGGAGTTAGTTGAGCTTGGAAAGGCTGGAACCAACCATGTAAGGCTCTCGAAAATGAAGATTTATTCGAAGGAGTCTTTACGGACTTAAAAAGAAGAAATTTTTAGTTTTGAGGGTCCAGGGGTAAAATGGTCTTTTACAGGCCAAGGGTAATATCGTAATTACCCTAAGGAATTAATTAGTTAATTAATTAATTTAATTAAAGAACCAATTAGGCTCGGGTTGACCCGAAATGGTCCATTTCACAAGGGTCACTCCACCCGAGTTCGAGCCCCGTTGGAAGCAACAAATTGATGATTTAATTATTGATTAAAATCTAATTTTCGTAGGGGCGAGGTGGTCCTTACACGTATAGCTAAATAAATCAGATTTTTGTTTGTTAAGGAGAGTCCTAAATTGACTAAGTCATCATGTAATCCTAAACAACTTCACACGTTTCACTCTGTCACGTCTATCATACTTTCACATTCAAAACTCTCTTGTTCTCTCTACCAAATTAACTTGAAGAACAGAGAATATAACAAAAGTTCTTCACACTTGAAGAACTCACAAAAAAATCTAAGAAATCAAGCAAACCAAAAACGTTAAGGCAAAGAGAAGATTCCGTCGAGTTGGTGGTGAAACTTGAGGAGGCTTGGACTGATTTTTGGAGAGGGTTTTGGGCAGCAAATTTTACGTTTGAACATCAATTAAGGTATGGGTTTCTTCACTCTTGGTCCCTTTCCCAAGAGACCCCTTAAGATTCAAGATATTCACTCCGAAAACTAGGGTTGTTCCCCCTTTTGCATGTCCCTGTCACTTGCTCCCAATGATTCGTAGGTTGGGTTTTGTTTGCTGGTAGATTTAGGTATGTGTGATGTTTTTGTGTTGGATGTGAATATGTTTATGTACGTGAAATCACGAAAATGACAACCAATGTGTGATTGGGAAAAAAAATGATGTGTGTGTGCACGTTTGGCAGTGAACTTAGTCATTGTTGGAAGGTGTGAAATGGCATGTTTTATCCTTGTATTTTAGGTGAAAAAGTTGTACATAAAGTGACGTTCATTGTTATGAAATGTGGTTGATTGAATAAGAATCTTCTAGCCAAATAAAACTATGAAAGATGCACCTAAAAATGTGTTAAAATGGTATATGAATACACCCTATGAATCAAGTGAAAACGTTGATAAAAATGAATGGAAAAATGACCAAAATTTCCAGCAACTATGCAATATTAATTTAGACTAAATTTTAGTGGAGAAATCTGGAAATTAATGAGTTTTAAAAGGGTGAGGCCACCAGGATTCGAACCTGTGACCTCACCCGTGTAGCTACTGTAAATCATGAAAAGGAGATGAAAAATGGTGCTGGGGGAATCGAACTCGGGCTGCTGGAAGAGAAAGGAGAGAGTAATTAATTAAATAAATAAATGGGAGGCGTGGGAATCAAACCCACGACCTCCAGGCAGCGAGTGAAAGAAGAGAAAATAAAGAAAAGAAAATTTGAGGCGTGGGAATCGAACCCACGACCTCAAGGCTGAAAGGAGAAAGCGAAATAAAGTGAGGCTTTGGGGGCTCGATCCCACAACCTCACTGCCAAAGCGCCTAGCCTAGGGAATTTAATTAAAAATAAAATAGGAGGCTGTGGTGGTTCGAACCCACCACCTCACAGCCTCTAGCAAAATTAAAAGCAAAAACAAGGAGGCTGTGGGGGGTCGAACCCACAACCTCCCAATTTCCCAGCGAATATAAGCATAAAATAAAAGTGGCTGTGGGGTTTTGATCCCACAACCTCTTGGTTTGGGCGAAAAGGGGAAATGTGATGTTAATGAAAAATAAAAAGGGGTTGTGGGGGTTCGAACCCACAACCCTTCGGCCAAATTAAAGGGAAAACCAAGTAGAAGATTAAAGATACAATGCTAATGTTGGGGTTCAATCTAGAGTTCCAAGGTCATGGAGATTAAAAATAAAATCAATGAAAAATGTAAATGTTATCCAAGTGATTCGAACTTGGGTTTCCTTGCCCAAACTTCCATATTGATACATAAGTCATGCGTGAACAAAATATCCAAGAATAATGCCACCTACTTAGATCGAAATCAAGATCTTGGCATATATACAAGATACATAAGTCTTGTACTACATAATCTTAGGAATGTATGAATCACTTAATGAATTACGAATGAAGCCTCATGGCTTGTGTGTATAGACTCATAAGTCTAGCATACGTTTTAAAGAAGTGAACCTAAGATGTATGTAATGAAATAATGTAACCCTAGAAGGGTTAAGTATGAGTGTAAAACACACTAAATGGCCTAGTGCATTGGCATACGATAAAAATGATTTTTATGTAATGAAATGACCAAACCCTAGAAGGGTTAAGTAAGAGTGTGAAACACACAAATGGCCAAGTATATTGGCATATGATGAAATGAATATTCACGTAAAATAGGGTGAGTAATTATGAAGAGCAAATGTGCTAATGTTAATGAATATGGT
Source organism: Solanum sitiens (assembly GCA_016801875.1). Classification (NCBI taxonomy): domain Eukaryota; kingdom Viridiplantae; phylum Streptophyta; class Magnoliopsida; order Solanales; family Solanaceae; genus Solanum; species Solanum sitiens. The sequence goes on along the minus strand of JABWTJ010000049.1, from coordinate 330,006 downwards.
GACAACATGATATGAGGCTAATGTAAAAGATGAGAACAATCTCAAATGAGCCTAATTATATGTTACCAAAATGTACTCCCCTATAAGAGTGTAAAGTTAATGAAGAGACCAGTCTCTATGAACACTCTAATGAAAGTATTGAGATTAACACACTTAATACTAATGATGAGATGAGAAATCATCTAATGAGCTATGATGTCCTCATACTAGAAGTCAGCTTCCATGACGTATGAGTTGAATGTAATGTAATTTTATACTGAGCACCGATAGACTAGCTATGAGCGGTGATGCCTTCTTTAGGGAAGGGCGGAGGTTCACGTAACTCTCATGAGATAAGACTGTCCGTCTTGCCGGGTATGGTTATACTTATTTCTCCTGGTCTTCGAACCTATAGTGTCAATATAGGGATATGTCGGGGTTAAATTCCCATGTACGCTAGCATGTTTTTGGGTCACTTTGGTCGGTGATTCCACCACTTTTCGATGTGGGGGAGACACTGGATTTCATGATGCTCACATGATCTATGTCGGTTGAAGTTAAAGTTCCCAATGAATGAATGAGGCTAGCCTCAAATGAAGCACATAATGAAATGAATGATACAAAAGGTGTTAGGATAGGACAATCAAGAGGTGAGCTGGACTCAGGTATTGACACTAGGTTATTCTTGATCATTGCACAGCAAACCCGATGAAAGTCTTAAACTACACCCTAGGTATAGCTGGTGTTTACACTGTCCTATAAATGAAATGAAATGAAGTACGTCTGAACGAATGAAGCAGACTCTGTGTTTTCTAACGAAGACTCCCTAGTTAAGGTCCCATATGTTGAGCCCTCATTCTGGGAAGTCTTAAATGTTAAGTCCATGATTCCAAGGTCTCATGGCATATGAATGAATGATATGAAAGATGTTATGTGCTATATGCAATATGATATGTGCTATGTGTAAGATGTTATGTGATGTGTGCAGTATGATAATTATGATGATGCATGTTACTCTCATGGCATGACTTTCCTAATCCAAATTTGGAAGGTTCACTAACTTTCCTAATCTCAATTTGGCAAGTCCACTGACTTGACTTTCCATAATCATGTTGTTAGGAAAGAGCTATCTTTTCTCATGCATGTCCTTGGTGTGTGCTTGCATATACACATACTTAGTACAAGTGTGTACTAACCCTATACAACTCTACAATTTTAGGTGCAGGCACAGGTGGACGCTAGAGCTACAAGTTGATGCTGAAGTTATTCGGACATCGAGCATTCATCCGAACTTGGTAGGTCCTCATGCATTTCGAGGATGCAGCCATTTATATTCTAGCTTAGTTTTAGAGTTGATCTAGTGGAGCATGTTCCACTAGCGTTTCTTTCCTGTTTTATTCAGATATTGTATTGGTGCCATTTTGGCAAGTACATCTTTATTACTATATTACAGTATTTCTTTCATTTGATGCTCTTAATATTAGATGGTTGAGGGTGAACAATTATGTCTTAATGAGAATGTTTAATAGGTAAGTTAAGAAACAAAAAGTTTTTAATTTTCCGCTAAAATTAACCTAAATAAAGTAAGAATGACGTATGTAGGATTATCTGCGACCTTTGAGAGGTCAACTACGCCGGTCTTGTCTGGGGTCTAGATTCCGGTCGTGACAAAGTTGGTATCAGAGCACTAGGTTAAATTTCGAGAATAATGAGTTCACATCAACCACATTGAGTAGTTTCTAAGTCATGATAGTGAAGTGCACCACTATCCTCGATTAGAGACTGCATGATGCGTAGGAAAATTCCCTTCTTCTGATCTTATCGTGCTTTTCCTAATGTCTAATTTCTTGGTGTTATGAGCGTGTCTAACATCAATTCTTATTATTTTCAGAGAATGAATACTAGGAGAACCATTGGTCAGAGGAGAGGAGGTGCAGCTGCTGGGAACATTCAGGTTCCACCCCAGGCTCCAGCTGAAGGAGTGGATATACCAGTTAACCCAGCTGGGTTGACTGATGTTGAGGTGAGGGCATATCTGACCCAGATGGCACAGGACATTAGTATGCAGGCCCAGGCTATGACTTCCCAGGTCAACCGGCAGGATGTTCAGAGGGAGAACCCACCAGTTCGTAGCATGGCTGACAGGCTGAGAGACTTCACGAGGATGAATTCTCCCATTTTCATAGGGTCTAAGACTTCAGAGGACCCCCAGGAGTTTGTGGACGAGGTGCATAAGATTCTGGTGGCTATGGGGGCCACAGTTGCTGAGAAGGCTGAGCTGGCTTCCTATCAGCTCAAGGATGTGGCACAAACTTGGTGCAAGATGTGACAGGATAGCCGATCTTTAGGCGGAGTTCCAGTCACTTGGGAGCTGTTTAAGACAACCTTTCTGGAGAGATTCTTTCCCAAAGAAATGAGGGAGGCCAAGGTTGAGGAGTTTATCAACCTTGAGCAGGGATCTATGACAGTCAGGGAGTATTCCCTGAAGTTTGTTAAGCTATCCAGGTACTTTCCTTAGTATCTAACAACAAGGATAAGGTGAGTACTGAAGTTTGTTAAATTATCCAGGTATGCTACTTCCCTTGTGTCTAACAGCAGGGATGAGATGAGCAGGTTCCTCATAGGAATCAATGAAGATCTGGAGGAGGAGTTTCGGTCTGCAATGCTCCATGATAATATGGACCTCTCCAGGTTGATGGTGCATGTCCAGCAGGTAGAGGACAGCCTCAAAAAGAGGGGTATTCGTGATGCTAGGAGGCCTAAGCCTCAAGATCAGGAAGGTCCTAGCCATGGAGGCCACAGAAACAATTTTGGCGTCCGTGAGCAGTCCAGGTTCAAGAAGGGGCAACAGAGTTCTGAGAACTCTAACTTTCATAGGAGTACAACACCTAGAGGAGGCAGACCTAAGCCCAAGAGGGGCAAAGGAGGTGAGATGTAGCGTCCTAAAAAGAATTGTGCTAAGTGTGGCCGAGCTCACAGTGGAGAATGCAGACAGGGCACTAATGCCTGCTTCGGTTGTGGTAAGAATTGGCACATGGTTAGAGACTGCCCACAGAGCAGAGGTCAGGATGGAGGTAATGCTCAGCCTAGGCCTAATCCACAGGGTGCAGCAGCAGACGAGCCTCCTAAGAGGAATAGTTTCTATGCCCTGAAGGGCAGGGAGGAGCAGGAGAAGTCCGCTGATGTGGTCACAGGTATGCTGCAAGTATTCTCAACTTCTGTTTATGCTTTACTTTATCCAGGATCTATGTTTTACTTTGTAACTCCTTTGCTTGATGTCACTTTTGAGATATTGCCTGAAGTTCTGCATGATCCTATAGTGGTTAGTACACCTTTATGAGAAAATGTAAGAACTGATAGAGTCTACAAGGATTTCCCAATAGTGATAAGTGGTAAGACTATATGTGCAGACTTGGTTGAGTTACCCATGCATGATTTTGATGTTATTCTTGGCATGGACTGGCTTCACAGTTGTTATGCTTGCTTGGACTGTCGTAATAGAGTGGTGAGATTTCATTTCCCTAATGAAGAAGAGCTAGTCTGGGAGGGGTACAACTCGAGTCGTCCTAACCTCTTGATTTCTAACCTTAAGGCAATAAAATGGTGTCCAAGAGGTTATTGTGTCATCTTGTGAGTGTTAATGATTTAGATCATGACATTCCTTCCATAGACTCAGTGCCTGTAGTGAATGAGTTCCTAGATGTATTTCCTGATGATTTGCCTGGAGTCCCTCCCTTTCGAGAGATTGATTTTGGTATCGACTTAGAACCCGATACTAAACCAATTTCAATTCCTCCTTACAGAATTGCTCCAGCTGAACTCAAAGAGTTGAAGCTGCAGTTAAAAGATCTCACTGATAAGGGTTTCATTCAGCCGAGTATATCCCCTTGGGGCGCTCCGGTGTTGTTTGTGAAAAAGAAAGATGGAACCCTTAGAATGTGTATCGATTAACGGCAGCTCAGTCACTATAAAGAATAAGGATCCACTTCCCAGAATAGATGATTTGTTCGACCAGCTCCAAGGGTCTAGTTTCTTCTCTAAGATTGATCTTCGTTCAGGGTATCATCAGCTTAGGGTTAGGGATGGAGATATCCCAAAGACAGCCTTTCGTACCCGTTATGGTCACTATGAGTTCTTATTCATGTCATTTAGTCTTATAAATACACCTGCTGTATTTATGGACCTCATGAACCGAGTCTTCCATGAATACCTTGACTCTTTTGTCAAAGTATTCATTGATGACATTCTCATCTACTCTAGGACCAAGGAAGAGCATGAACAGCATTTGAGACTAACCTTGCAGGTACTTAGACAATATCAGTTGTATGCCAAATTCAGCAAGTGTGATTGGCTTAGATCAGTGACCTTCCTGGGTCATGTTGTGTTCGATCAGGGCGTGGAGGTGGATCCCAGGAAGATTGAGGCTGTGAAGAACTGGCCAAAGCCTCTTACTACCACTGACATCCGTAGCTTTTTGGTATTGGCTGGTTACTACCGCAGGTTTGTGGAGGGCTTTTCTTCTATTACTGCCCCACTGACAGCTTTGACTAAGAAGAAAGCCAAGTTTGAATGGACGGAGACTTGTGAGAAGAGTTTCCAGGAGCTCAAGGACAGACTCACTTCAGCCTCGGTGCTTACTTTGCCTAAGTATGGTGAGAATTACACTATTTATTGTGATGCATCTAGGGTTGGTTTGGGTTGTGTTCTTATGCAGGTTGGTAAGGTGATAGCCTTTGCGTCCAGACAGCTCAAGGTTCATGAGAAGAATTATCCCACTCATGACCTAGAGTTAGCAGCTGTGGTGTTTGCACTAAAAGCACTACTTGTATGGAGTGCATGTGGATGTATTCACAGACCATAAGAGTCTCCAGTACGTGTTCACACAGAGGGAGTTGAATCTACGTCAGCGGAGATGGTTGGACCTGTTGAAGGATTATGACATGAATGTTCACTACCATCCAGGTAAGGCTAATGTTGTAGCTGATGCTTTGATCAGGATGAGCATGGGAAGTACAGCCCACGTTGAGGATGAGAAGAAGGAGATGGTGAAAGATGTACACAGACTGGCCAGACGGGGTGTGCAATTGGTTGACTCTACTATTGGGGGTGTTTCAGTTCATCCTAGCTCCGAATCATCCTTGGTAGTTGAAGTCAAGCAGGGTCAGCATCTAGATCCTGTGTTGATGGAGCTGAAGGACTCAGTGTTAATAAATATGAATGAGTCTTTCTCGTTGGGAGGTGATGGCATACTTAGATATCAGGACAGGCTGTGTGTACCAGATGTGGATGATTTATGGACCAGGATTGTTGCAGAGGCCCATGGTTCCAGATATTCCATACATCCAGGTTCCACCAAGATGTATCATGATCTTAAGCAGATTTATTGGTGGTATGGCATGAAGAAGGACATTGCAGAATATGTGGCTAAGTGTCCTAATTGTCAGCAGGTTAAGGCAGAACATCTTAAGCCTGGCGGTATGACTCAGATTATTGAGGTTCCGACTTGGAAGTGGGAGGCCATTAATATGGACTTCGTGGTTGGTCTTCCGAGGACTAGGAGGTAGCCTGACTCCATATGGGTTATTGTGGACAGATTGACTAAATCTTCCCACTTTATCCCTGTTAAGTCTACTTACAAAGCCGAGGATTATACGAGACTTTATTGATGATATTGTGAGATGGCATGGGATTCCTTTGTCTATCATTTCAGATAGAGGAGCTCAGTTTACTTCACATTTCTGGAGATCTTTCCAGAAGAGCTTGGGCACGCAGGTAAAGCTTAGTACTGCCTTTCATCCTCAGACTGATGGGCAGGCAGAGCGCACCATTCATACATTGGAGGACATGTTGAGAGCGTGTGTGATTGACTTCAGAGGTAGCTGGGATGACCATCTGAAATTGATAGGGTTCTCGTATAATAATAGCTATCACTCCAGCATTGGGATGGCACCGTAGATCTCCAGTTGGGTGGTTCGAGGTTGGAGAGTCATCCATGTTGGGTCCAGAGATCATTCATGAGGCCTTAGAGAAGGTCAGAGTGATTAGGGACAGGTTGGATACTGCTTTCAGCCGACATAAGTCATATGCAGACAACAGAAAGTGGCCCTTAGAATTTGATGTTGGTGACCAGGTTTACTTGAAGATATCACCTATGAAAGGGGTGATGAGATTTGGTAGAAAAGGGAAGCTGAGTCCGAGGTATGTTGGGCCATATGAGATCCTACAGCGTGTGGGTGAAGTGGCCTATGAGTTAGCATTGCCTGTGGAGCTAGCTTCTGTTCATCCAGTCTTTCATGTCTCTATGTTGAAGAAGTGCCTAAGTGATCCAGCGTTGATTCTACCTGTTGAAGGTTTGGGGGTTGATGAAGACTTGTCTTATGAGGAGGTACCTGTTGAGATCTTAGACAGATAGGTCAAGCGGCTGAGGAACAAGGAGATTGCCACAGTGAAGGTATTGTGGAGAAATCATCTTGTTGAGGGTGCTACGTGGGAGGCTGAGGCCGACATGAGATCCCGCTACCCTCATCTTTTCAGCTCTTAAGGTTAGACTTCCTACTCTTACGTCTATGTTTCCTTATCTCTCCGTATTTTGTTGCTATTGCTTGACTGTGCATAGTGGTTCTGTTATGATCTGACTGGCATTACGATATGTATTGGTAGTGTCATTCGGGGATGAATGTTCCTAGGGGAGGATAATGTAACAACCCTAAAAATGAATGAGATAAATGCTTAAGGTGTCAAGAATGCTTGCGATTAGACCAAGGTTCACACGAATTGATACACGTAGAACCAGACCTCAGAACCCTTACTACGGCCAAGCCAACTAACTTGGGGAGTTAGTTGAGTTTGGAAAGGCTGGAACCAACCATGTAAGGCTCTCGAAAACGAAAATTTATTCGAAGGAGTCTTTACCGGACTTAAAAAGAAGAAATTTTAAGTTTTAAGGGTCCAGGGGTAAAATGGTCTTTTTTAGGCCAAGGGTTATATTGTAATTATCCCAAGGAATTAATTAATTAATTAATTAATTTAATTAAAGAACTAATTAGGCTCGGGTTGACCTGAAATGGTCCATTTCGCAAAGGTCACTCCACCCGAGTTCGAGCCCCATTGGAACCAACAAATTGATGATTTAATTGCTGATTAAAATCTGATTTTCGTAGGGGCAAGGTGGTCCTTTTACGTATAATTAAATAAATCAGATTTTTGTTTGTTACGGAGAGTCCTAAATTGACTAAGTCATCATCTAATCCTAAACAACTTCACACGTTTCACTCTCTCACGTCTATCATACTTTCACGTTCAAAACTCTCTTGTTCTCTCTGCCAAATTAACATAAAGAACAGAGAATATAACAAAAGTTCTTCACACTTGAAGAACTCACAAAAAAATCTAAGAAAGCAAGCAAACCAAAAACGTTAAGGCAAAGAGAAGATTCCGTCGAGTTGGTGGTGAAACTTGAGGAGGCTTGGACTGATTTTTGGAGAGGGATTTGGGCCGAAATTTCTACGTTTGAACATCAATTAAGGTATGGGTTTCTTCACTCTTGGTCCCTTTCCCAAGAGACCCCTTAAGATTCAAGATATTCACTCCGAAAACTAGGGTTGTTCCCCCTTTTGCATGTCCCTATCACAAGCTCCCAATGATTCGTAGGTTGGGTTTTATTTGCTGGTAGATTTAGGTATGTGTGATGTTTTTGTGTTGGATGTGAATATGTTTATGTAAGTGAAATCACGAAAATGACAACCAATATGTGATCGGAAAAAAAAATGATGTGTGTGTGCACGTTTGGCAGTGAACTTAGTCACTGTTGGAAGGTGTGAAATGGCATGTTTTATCCTTGTATTTTAGGTGCAAAAGTTGTACATAAAGTGATGTTCATTGTGATGAAATGTTTTTGATTGAATAACAATCTTCTAGACAAATAAAACTATGAAAGATGCACCTAAAAATGTGTTAAAATGGTATATGAATACACCCCATGAATCAAGTGAAAACATTGATAAAAATGAATGAAAAAATGACCAAAATATCCAGCAACTATGCAATATTAATTTAGACTAAAGTTTAGTGGAGAAATCTAGAAATTAATGAGTTTTAAAAGGGTGAGGCCACCAGGAGATGAAAAATGGGGTTGGGGGGAATCGAACTCGGGCTGCTGGAAGAGAAAGGAGAGAGTAATTAATTAATTAAATAAATTGGAGGCGTGGGAATCAAACCCACGACCTCCAGGCAGTGAGTGAAAGAAGAGAAAATAAAGAAAAGAAAATGTGAGGCGTGGGAATCGAACCCACGACCTCAAGGCTGAAAGAAGAAGGCGAAATAATTAAGAAAAATAAACTGAGGCTGTGGGGGCTCGATCCCACAACCTCACTGCCAAAGCGCCTAGCCTAGGGAATTTAATTAAAAATAAAACAGGAGGCTGTGGGGGTTCGAACGCACCACCTCACAGCCTCTAGCGAAATTAAGAGCAAAAACAAGGAGGCTTTGGGGGTTCGAACCCACAACCTCCCAATTTCCCAGTGAATATAAGCATAAAATAAAAGAGGCTGTGAGGGTTTGATCCCACAACCTCTTGGTTTCGGCGAAAAGGGGCAATGTGATGTTAATGAAAAATAAAAAGGGGTTGTGGGGGTTCGAACCCACAACCCTTCGGCCAAATTAAAGGGAAAACCAAGTAGAAAATTAAAGATACAATGCTAATGTTGGGGTTCAATCTAGAGTCCCAAGGTCATGGAGATTAAAAATAAAATCAATGAAAAATGTAAATGTTATCCAAGTGATTCGAACTTGTGTTTCCTTGCCCAAACTTCCGTATTGATACATAAGTCATACGTGAACAAAATATCCAAGAATAATGCCACCTACTTAGATCGAAATCAAGATCTTGGCATATATACAAGATACATAAGTCTTGTACTACATAATCTTAGTAATATATGAATAACTTAACGAATTATGAATGAAGCCTCATGGCTTGTGTGTATAGACTCATAAGTCTAGCATACGTTTTAAAGAAGTGAACCTAAGATGTATGTAATGAAATAATGTAACCCTAGAAGGGTTAAGTATGAGTGTAAAACACACTAAATGGCCTAGTTCATTGGCATACGATGAAAATGATTTTTATGTAATGAAATGACCAAACCCTAGAAGGGTTAAGTAAGAGTGTGAAACACACAAATGACCAAGTATATTGGCATATGATGAAATGAATATTCACGTAAAATAGGGTGAGTAATTATGAAGAGCAAATGTGCTAATGTTAATGAATGTGGTGACAACATGATATGAGGCTCATGTAAAAGATGAGAACATTCTCAAATGAGCCTAAGTATATGTTACCAAAACGTACTCACCTATGAGAGTGTAAAGTTAATGAAGAGACCAGTCTCTATGAACACTCTAATGAAAGTATTGAGATTAACACACTTAATACCAATGATAAGATGAGAAATCATCTAATGAGCTATGATGTCCTCATACTAGAAGCCAGCTTCCATGACGTATGAGTTGAATGTAATGGAACTTTATACTGAGCACTGATAGACTAGCTATGCGCGGTGATGCCTTCTTTAGGGAAGGGTGAAGGTTCACGTAACTCTCATGAGATGAAACTGTCCGGCTTGCCGGGTATGGGTCTCCTTATATCTCCTGGTCTTCGAACCTATACTGCCAATATAGGGATCTGGCGAGGTAAAATTCCCATGTACGCTTGCATGTTTTTGGGTCACTTTGGCCGGTGATTCCACCTCTTTTCAGTGTGGGGGAGACACTGGATTTCATGATGCTCACATGATCTATGTCGGTTAAAGTTAAAGTTCTCAATGAATGAATGAGGCCAGCCTCAAATGAAGCACATAATGAAATGAATGATACCAAAGGTGTTAGGATAGGACAATCAAGAGGTGAGCTAGACTCAGGTAATGACACTAGGTTATTCTTGATCATTGCACAGCAAACCCGATGAAAGTCTTAAACTACACCCTAGGTATAGCTGGTGCTTACACTGTCCTATGAATGAAATGAAATGAAGTACGTATGAACGAATGAAGCAGACTCTGTGTTTGCTAACAAAGACTCCCTAGTTGAGGTCCCATATGTTGAACCCTCATTCTGGGAAGTCTTAATGTTAAGTCCATGATTCAAAAGTCTCATGGCATATGAATGAATGATATGAAAGATGTTATGTGCTATATGCAATATGATATGTGCTATGTGTAAGATGTTATGTGATGTGTGCAGTATGATAATTATGATGATGCATGTTACTCTTATGGAATGACTTTCCTAATCCAAATTTGGAAGGTTCACTAACTTCCTAATCTCAATTTGGAAAGTCCACTGACTTGACTTTCCATAATCATGTTGTTAGGAAAGAGCTATCTTTTCTCATGCATGTCCTTGGTGTGTGCTTGCATATACCCATACTTAGTACAAGTGTGTACTAACCCTATACAACTCTACAATTTTAGGTGCAGGCATAGGTGGACGCTAGAGCTACAGGTTGACGCTGAAGCTATCTGAACATCGAGCATTCATCCGGACTTGGTAGGTCCTCATGTATTTTAAGGATGCTGCCATTTATATTCTAGCTTAGTTTTAGAGTTGAGCTAGTAGAGCATGTTCTACTAGCATTTCTTTCCTGTTTTATTCATACATTGTATTGGTGCTATTTTGGTTAGTACATCTTTATTACTATATTACAGTATTTCTTTTATTTGATGATCTTAATATTAGATGGTTGAGGGTGAACAATTATGTATTAATGAGAATGTTTAATAAGTAAGTTAAGAAACAAAAAGTTTTTAATTTTTCGCTAAAATTAACCTAGATGAAGTAAGAATGACGTATGTAGGCTTGTCTGCGACCTCTGAGAGGTCAACGACGCCGGTCTCCTCTGGGGTCTAGATTCCGGTCATGACATCAAGTACGCCAGGTCATGATTCAAAGGTTTTCCCTAACTTCTAGGGGTTCTTTCGGGTCGTGACAGACTTGGTATCAGTGCATAAGGTTTTGGGAAATAGTTTAAGGTCTAAAAGTATCACAAGACACATCTAGTAGTATCTTGGTCATTGGTGTGAGTCGCGACACATCCATGGACAAGAGGCTATAGGATGCTAGAAGTTTCACATTCTTCTCTACTCTAATATCGTGCCTTAGAGTTGAGTATATAAGGTGTCTTTTCTCAACCTCTTCTTTTTGTGTTTTTAGGACATGAATATGAGGAGATCGACCACTAGGAGGGAGGAGGGAGGTGTACCAAATGAGAGAGTCCTTCCCCGTGTTGACCAAGTTCCTATTGTTGGCTTAGGGGAGGAAAATGAGGAGGTTCCTCATCAAGAACCTCAATTGTCTCCGGAACCCCAAGGACCTCAAGTGCCTCCTATGTATCAAGCTCCTTTTGTTGAGGGTGATATGACTGATGCGGAGTTGAGGGCTGCCCTAATGAACTTGACCCAACGCATGACGGCTCAAGCTCATGTTGTCAACAATCACTTTGTGGGCCAAGATAACCAAGGAGATAGGCCCCAACCAAATGCTAGTACTCCCGCTTCTAGGATTCAGGATTTCATGACGATGAACCCTCCTACCTTTCATGGCACTAAGGTGGATGAAGATCCACATGGCTTCATAGATGAGGTTTTCAAGGTGGTAGATGCTATGGGTGTGACCCCTAGGTAGAAAGCGGAATTGGCCGCGTACCAACTTAAGGATGTTGCTCAAGTGTGGTATGAGCAATGGAGGGGTGAGAGACCCTTAGAAAGAGGTCCGGTTGATTGGGAGGAATTCAAAGAGGCTTTCTTAGATTGATTCTTTCCTTTATAGTGGAGGGAGAAGAAGATGGTTGAATTCATGAACCTTCGTCAAGGGGGAATGAGTGTGCAAGAGTACTCTCTCAAATTCAGCCAACTCTCTAAGTATGCCCCAACCATGGTAGCCAACCCTAGGGCTAGGATGAACAAGTTTGTGATGGGCGTGTCTAGCTTGGTGGAAAAAGAGTGTCATACGACAATTCTTCTTAATGACATGGATATCTCTAGGCTCATGGTTTATGCACAACAAATTGAGGAGTCCAAAATTAGGGAGATAAGACAAGAGGGTAAGATACCTAGGTCGGATTATTCTAGTCACCAAAGGCCTAAGAAGAGGTTTTATCCCCAAGATTATTCCATGGGAAACAAGGATAGGGCTCCAAATCAACATTCTCAAGGTGGTGGTCATTCCTATGAAAGGGCTAGGTGCCCTACTTGTGGCAAGCAACATGGGGGTAAGTGTCTTGCCGGAACGAATGGTTATTTTGCATGTGGTAATAAAGGCCACAAGATGAGGGACTGCTCAAACTTTAAATCAAGGGGGAGAGATGTCAATCAAGCTTCCCTAGATCCTTATGCTCCCAAGTAGAATCCTTCCTATGGGATGGGGGCTAGAAAGGATAATTAATCCGGATTGATGGTTTTGGTAAGTCTTAACTCTTTGTTATTGTTACTTTTGTGTTATGAAATGAGTTTATATGGTTTTATAGTTCATATGATTATGTCATCTTGATGAATTGCTTAAAGAATGAATTTTCGAAAAATTTTGGTAGCTTGGCAATGAACTTCACTGTAGAATTTTGACATCTTGAAGAAAAATTGTTTTGTCTTGAATTTTAGTTTCAATGTGTGATTGGATATGAGCATGTTTAATGTTGGAGAAGGTAGTTCCTCCATAAAAGAAGTTTAAGGTTGAGTTTTGACTTTGTGAAGTTTGGCAAAAGTTGTCAATTTTGCTAAGTGTTGAAAGTGTGAAATGATGTTCCTTGCTAGTTGATGATATTATTGTTGATGTTTTGATCATTATCTAAGTGTATTATATGATTCTAAGTGAGTCCTTGCTGTTCTTAATATTTAAGTGTCATTCGAGGACGACTGTTATTCCAAGTGGGGGAGAATATAACGCCCCAAAATAAACCAAGGTCAACTAGAGCCTCATGGTTGTTTATTGAGTTAATTTTAGGTTAAACTGAGTTATTTTAGCTTCCTTAGGCAGTGTGTGAAGTTTGGTTAAGCTTGGAGTTCAATCGACCAAGAACGTCCATGATGTTTGGATGGTATGCCTTAGAATGTACTTGTGTGTCTTGGTGTGTTTGGATGAGTTTTACTTGAAAATTGCATTAGATGTTACTTATACCTATACTACTTAGTTTAGGGTCTTAACGTCCGGGCACGACCCCACCTAGGACCCACAAGGGGCCCTAGATGAAGGGCCCAAGACATGGGCAAAATCTGCCAAAAACAGTGGCCATCGACGACCCTAAGGACGGTCCGTTGGTCCCTCAATGGTCCGTCGACCTAGGGCGTCGATTGGACCAGTGAGTTGATATGTGCATGCTCCATTTTTGGAGCTAAGTTTCCACCAACGAGACCCTACCAATGGTCCGCTGGCCCCCTGACGGTCCGTTGGTGAAGGTCTCGTCTGTGAGACCTGCCAAGCCTGTTAAGTGGCTGCCAACTTGGGGTGTTTTATGTAAATACACCCCAAGTATTTTAAGACCCTAGGGGGATAATGTTAGTGTTTTTAGGTTATATTAAATTAGTTTTAAACCCTAGACCTAGACAAGACCCTCACTTCAACATTCAAACTCTCTCTCTAAAAAGAAAAGTCTATCAAAGTCACCATTGAAGCCAAGGCTCAAGGAGGGAAAGGAGGGCTGCTTTAGACTTGTTTCTTCATCAAAATTAGTGGGTTTCCTTCTCTTTAGGTATCTTATCCATTCTTGAATATCTTTTCATTCAAGAAGCCAACTTCCAAAAAGGTTTTCAAAAGGGTTTCTAAACTCAACTTCTTCTAACATTGATTTCTAGTATGCGTCTTCTTGTATTTAAGTTCTAATGGTTTAAATGTATTTATCTTGGTTTGAATTGATGATTTTGATGTTAAAATTCCATGAAACTTTTCTTTATGCATACTTCAACTTTTGGCTTGAAAATGGGTTATGTGAGCATGACTTGAGTAGGGAATAAACTTGGGTCTTCTTGTATTTGTCATGTTGGTGTAGCTACTGCCCTAAGGGTCTTAATATGGTGAAATACTTATAAATTGCTTATGGGGGATGATGGTTTGATTTGTTGATGAGTTGCCCTCATTGTATAGTTCTTATTATGAATTGCTATTTGAGTGGTATGGTTCACCTTATGGGTGGCGATGCTAAGTGATGAAAGTTATGTTATTTAGTATGTTTTGAATATGTAATCTTGAAGGTCTAATATGTTAAATGAAGACATATTGGAAATGGGTCTTGTATTGTGTTTGGTGTAGCTTAAATTGCATGTTTGACCTAGTTTATGTCTAAATGAAGTGTATGATTATGAGAAGCGTGTAGAGTGTGTAACTTGATGTATCAAGGTTAAATGAATGTGTAGAACTTGATGAGAATGAAATGATGCTTATATGCAAGGTGTGCACATGTACACACACACACACTTTAAAGAATGTATTATGCCAAGTTGAGTAAAAAGGGGAATCTTGAGGTGGACACACTTCGTGAGTTGAGATGTAGTGTCTAGTAGCAACCTCTCCATTCCTAGTGAGCTTTCTAAGATAGACTATTATGTTGAGAAATCTGTGGGGAGTTATGCGTAGCACCGAGAGGATATGAAGGGGAGGTGGATTACACTTCGTGAGTTGAGATGTTGTAATCCAAAGTACCTCTTGAGATGAGTACTCCTCGTTAGTAGAGAGTGAGTTACTTAGTAACAATCTCCTTATCCCTTAACTATGTGCCCGCATAGGTTTAGCTATTGGAAAAGCCATGTAAACGCTAAGAAGCATGACCTTACACTAGGCAAGTAAGGATCCCTCATCCGATAGGGGTTAATATCAGGATTCCATGTCTAGATCTCATGGTCTTTGTTGGTTAAGCTAACTCTCACAAAAGAATTGATTTGAAACTAGTTAGCTTGTATGTTGTTGATATTGTGTATGTATGTCGTGAAGTGCTCGATTCACATTAGTTACCTAGTAGGAGCACTAAGTGGGAGTAGTACGGGATGCTATTCTCACATTGCACCTTGTGTGACCTATACCTACTATGGGAGAAGAGTACTTTCATGAAATCCATGTGAATGAGTACTATGGTGTGGTGTTATGGATGATTATTGGGGAGTACTTGAGTAAATGGAATCCATTAGGAGCACTAAGTGGGAGTGGTAGTATGGGATGCTACTCTCACATTGCACTTAGTGCGACTTATATTTCCATGAGTGTTTTGCATATGTTAGCCAAGGGCGTGGATTTGATTTCCAACGAAGTAAGCCTAAGATTTGGTGGTTTTAAGGGTCGCTTTGGTGTGCTTTGAAGGGAGGTAATGAAGATCCTTTCTTGGCTCACCTTAGGGAGTCTTAGTATAACCTTGGGTTAGGGCAACTTCAAAGGAAAAAGAGTTCATATGACTTGGACCGTGCCATTCACTGTAAGGTCTTCATTGTAGGAATTCAAAATGTTCACTGTAATGCTTTATATTCAATTTTACTGTAAGTATAGTAAGTTCACTGTAATGTTCCTTTTAGTTTACTGTAAGTTTTAGTAAAGTTACTTTAAAGTCATCTTTTGGTTCAAAAATTATGTGAGTCCTTCCTTAAGTGTTAAATGACGATTCTTATGTTGGTTTGTTTCTAATTTCATGAATATTATATTTAAATTGCATGAAAAGTTATTTTACTAAAATGTCCTTTTTCGTTTTTTTTTTCATATGCCATACTTAGTACATTGTTGTACTAACCCCATACTTTTATATACCTTATGAGTATAGGTTGGAAGCCCTTTTGGGAGGATCGAAGTTGAAGCGTGGGAATTCTATCTCTCAAGAATTGGGTACGTCCTCATATATTCGAGGACATAGTTTTATGTTTCTTAGTTTTGTTTATTAAGACTTAAATTGATTTAACTTTTATTGTAAAGGGCCGTGTCCCTAAGATTCTAAGTTGTGTCTTTAAGTTGGCTTGTGACGATAAGATTTCCTAGTATTTATGAAAAGACTTCTTTTATTATTATTATCGTGAAAAGTTTTAATTCTGCACTACTTTTCATGCTTTATGTTATGAATGCTAGTTAAAGGGCTTGTACGAGACCCAAAAGGGGTCAAGTATGCCCGGTCATGATTCGAAGGTTTTCCCTAACTTCTAGTGGGTGCTTTCGGATCATGATAGACTTGGTATCAGAGCATAAGGTTTTGGGAAATAGTTTAAGGTCTAAAAGTATCACAAGCCACATCTAGTAGTATCTTGGTCAATAGAGTGAGTCGCGACACATCCATGGACAATAGCTATAGGATGCTAGAAAGTTCACTTTCTTCTCTATTCTAATATCGTGCCTTAGAGTTGAGTATATAAGGTGTCTTTTCTCAACCTCTTCTTTTGTGTTTTTAGGACATGAATACGAGGAGATCGACTGCTAGGAGGGAGGAGGGAGGTGTAACAAATTAGAGAGTCCTTTCCCGAGTTGACCAAGTTCCTATTTTTGGCTTAGGGGAGTAAATTGAGGAGGTTCCTCTTTAAGAATCTCAATTGCCTCCGTAACCCCAAGGACCTCAAGTGCCTCATATGCCTCAAGCTCCTTTTGTTGAAGGTGATATGACTAACGCGGAGTTGAGGGCTGCCCTAATGAACTTGTCCCAACTCTTGACGGCTCAATCTCATGTTGTCAACAATCACTTTGTGGGCCAAGCTAACCAAGGAGATAGGCCCCAACCAAATGCTAGTACTCCCGCTTCTAGGATTCGGGATTTCATGACGATGAACCCTCCTACCTTTCATGGCACTAAGGTGGATGAAGATCCACAAGGCTTCATAGATGTGGTTTTCAAGGTGGTAGATGCTATGGGTGAGACACCTAGGGAGAAAGTGGAATTGGCCGCTTACCAACTTAAGGATGTTGCTCAAGTGTGGTATGAGCAATGGAGGGGTGAGAGACCCTTAGAAAGAGGTCCGGTTTATTGGGAGGAATTCAAAGAGGCTTTCCTAGATAGATTCTTTCCTTTAGAGAGGAGGGAGAAGAAGATGGTTGAATTCATGAACCTTCGTCAAGGGGGAATGAGTGTGCAAGAGTACTCTCTCAAATTCACCCAACTCTCTAAGTATGCCCCAACCATGGTAGCCAACCCTAGGGCTAGGATGAACAAGTTTGTGATGGGCGTGTCTAGCTTGGTGGAAAAAGAGTGTCTTACGGTAAAGCTTCTTAATGACATGGATATCTCTAGGCTCATGGTTTATGCACAACAAATTGAGGAGTCCAAAATTAGGAAGATAAGACAAGAGGGTAAGAGACCTAGGTCGGATGATTCTAGTCACCAAAGGCCTAAGAAGAGGTTTTATCCCCAAGATTATTCCATGGGAAACAAGGATAGGGCTCCAAATCAACATTCTCAAGATGGTGGTCATTCCAATGAAAGGGCTAGGTGACCTACTTGTGGCAACCAACATGGGGGTAAGTGTCTTGCTGGAACGGATGGTTGTTTTGCATGTGGTAATAAAGGCCACAAGATTAGGGACTGCCCAAACCTTAAATCAAGGGGTAGAGATGTCAATCAAGCTTCCCTAGATCCTTATGCTCCCAAGAAGAACCCTTCCTATGGGATGGGGGCTAGAAAGGATAATTAATCTGGATTGATTGTTTTGGTAAGTCTTAACTCTTTGTTATTGTTACTTTTGTGTTATGAAATGAGTTTATATGGTTTTCTAGTTCATATGATTATGTCATCTTTATGAATTGCTTAAAGAATGAATTTTCAAAAAAAATTGGTAGCTTGGCAGTGAACTTCATTGTAGAATTTTGACATCTTGAAGAAAAATTGTTTTGTCTTGAATTTTAGTTTCATAGTGTGTAAAAGTATTGCATATGAGCATGTTTAATGTTGGAGAAGGTAGTTCCTCCATAGAAGAAGTTTAAGGTTGAGTTTTGACTTTGTGAAGTTTGGCAAAAGTTTGGGAAAGGAGGGCTGCTTTGGACTTGTTTTTTAATCAAAATTAGTGGGTTTCCTTCTCTTTAGGTATGGTATCCATTCTTGAATATCTTTTCATTCAAGAAGCCAACTTCCAAAAAGGTTTTCAAAAGGGTTTCTAAACTCAACTTCTTCTAACTTTGATTTCTAGTATGGGTCTTTTTGTATTTAAATTCTAATGGTTTAAATGTATTTATCTTGGTTTGAATTGATGATTTTGATGTTAAAACTCCATGAAACTCTTATTTACGCATACTTCAACTTTTGGCTTGAAAATGGGTTATGTGAGCATGACTTGAGTATGGTATAAACTTGGGTCTTCTTGTATTTGTCATGTTGGTGTAGCTACTGCCCTAAGGACTTAATATGGTGAAATATTGATAAATTGATTATGGGGGATGATGGTTTGATTTGTTGATGAATAGCCCTCATTGTATAGTTCTTATTATGAATTATTATTTGAGTGTTATGGTTCACCTTATGGGTGGCGGTGCTAAGTGATGAAATTGATGTTATTTAGTATGTTTTGAATATGTAATCTTGAAGGTCTAATATGTTAAATGAAGAGATATTGGAAATGGGTCTTGTATTGTGTTTGGTGTAGCTTGAATTCCATGTTTGACCTAGTTTATGTCTAAATGAAGTGTATGATTATGAGAAGCATGTAGAGTGTGTAACTTGATGAATCAAGGTTAAATGAATGTGTAGAACTTGATGAGAATGAAATGATGCTTATATGCAAGGTGTGCACATGTACACACACACACTTTAAAGAATGTATTATGCCAAGTTGAGTAAAAAGGGGAATCTTGAGGTGGACACACTTCGTGAGTTGAGATGTAGTGTCTAGTAGCAACCTCTCCATTCCTAGTGAGCTTTCTAAGATAGACTATTATGTTGAGAAATCCGTGAGGAGTTATGCCAAGCACTGAGAGGATATGAAGGGGAGATGGATTACACTTCGTGAGTTGAGATGTTGTAATCCAAAGTACCTCTTGAGATGAGTACTCCTCGTTAGTAGAGAGTGAGTTACTTAGTAACAATCTCCTCATCCCTTAACTATGTGCCCGCATAGGTTTAGCTATTGGAAAAGTCATGTAAACGCTAAGAAGCATGACCTTACACTAGGCAAGTAAGGATCCCTCATCCGATAGGGGTTAACATCGGGATTCCATGTCTAGCTCTCATGGTCTTTGTTGGTTAAGCTAACTCCCACAAAAGAATTGATTTGAAATTAGTAAACTTGTATATTGTTGATATTGTGTATGTATGTCATGAAGTACTCGATTCACATTAGTTACCTAGTAGGAGCACTAAGTGGGAATAGTAGTATGATATGCTATTCTCACATTGCACTTGGTGTGACCTATACCTACTATGGGAAAAGAGTACTTTCATGAAATCCGTGTGAATGAGTACTATGGTGTGGTGTTATGGATGATTATTGTGGAGTACTTGAGTAAATGGAATCTATTAGGAGCACAAAGTGGGAGTGGGAGTATGGGAAACTACTCTCACATTGCACTTAGTGTGACCTATATTTCCATGAGTGTTTTGCATATGTTAGCCAAGGGCGTGTATTTGATTTCCAACGAAGTAAGCCTAAGATTTGGTGATTTTAAGGGTCGCTTTGGCGTGCTTTGAAAGGAGGTGTAATGAAGATCCTTTCTTGGCTCACCTTAGGGAGTCTTAGTATAACCTTGGGTTAGGGCAACTTCAAAGGAAAAAGAGTTCATATGACTTGGACCGTGCCATTCACTGTAAGGTCTTCATTGTAGGAATTCAAAATGTTCACTGTAATGCTTTATATTCAATTTTACTGTAAGTATAGTAAGTTCACTGTAATGTTCCTTTTAGTTTACTGTAAGTTTTAGTAAAGTTACTTTAAAGTCATCTTTTGGTTCAAAAATTATGTGAGTCCTTCCTTAAGTGTTAAATGACGATTCTTATGTTGGTTTGTTTCTAATTTCATGAATATTATATTTAAATTGCATGAAAAGTTATTTTACTAAAATGTCCTTTTTCGTTTTTTTTTTCATATGCCATACTTAGTACATTGTTGTACTAACCCCATACTTTTATATACCTTATGAGTATAGGTTGGAAGCCCTTTTGGGAAGATCGGAGTTGAAGCTTGGGAATTCTATCTCTCAAGAATTAGGTATGTCCTCATATATTCGAGGACATAGTTTTATGTTTCTTAGTTTCTTTATTAAGACTTAAATTGTATTTACTTTTATTGTAAAGGGGCGTGTCCCTAAGATTCTAAGTTGTGTCTTTAAGTTGGCTTGTGACGATAAGATTTCCTAGTATTTATGAAAAGACTTCTTTTATTATAATTATCGTGAAAAGTTTTAATTCCGCACTACTTTTCATGCTTTATGTTATGAATGCTAGTTAGAGGGATTGTACGAGACCCCAAAGGGGTCAAGTACGCCCGGTCATGATTCGAAGGTTTTCCCTAACTTCTAGGGGGTGCTTTTGGGTCGTGACAGTCGTTTTGTGCTTTCCTTCATCATCTTCATGTTCGGGACCATTGGGCGGTATAGTACTGCTTCGCCAAACCGTTTGGCGACACGCCAACTACTCTTTTTATCGCCTTTTTTATCATCTTCCTTCATGTCTTCGCTTGATGGAACAAAGGGCAGAATATGTCCCTTTGACAACTCGCCAAGTGTGCTTGGCGATGCTCAGACTTTATTGTTCTTTTCAGCCTTTTAGTTTCCTTTTATGCGTAAGTGTCCATGCTTGCACCCAAATTTCAAATACCTTAAATTTAAGAGTTTTCATTAGATATTGAGACTAACTAAGCATTTGAGGACACTATTTCTATCCAAATAAAGTCGTAAATGAGTCCAATTTGTGGACTCATCAACACCCCAACTTAAACTTTTTCTTGTCCTCAAGTAAAACTCAAGTTCAGCAGTTCAAATAGGATATCTAAAAAAAGTACTACGAAAGACTCAATCATGAACATACACAACAAGACTGATACTATTTATGCAAGGATCAATTGTGTACTAAAAGATTCAAGTTGTGGCACACCATTACCAAAGATTCTCAAGCTTACAATACTTGATACTTATGCAAGTTTAATCTTAACAACGGTATCCGAATGCCCTCACACAAAGAATAATTCCATATCCATGCACAGGGGTAATCAATTTAAGATCAAGAATCAGATGAAACGCTCACACTCAAAAAGAGGAACACAATGCATGGTTTCACTCATAGGTTTACCGTTATTTTCCAATCAACTCTGGTTTGGCTTACTCAAGATCAAAAAGGTCTTTTTGTAATGGGGCTGAGTGCAAAGGTATGGTCATTTAGGCTCAGTGACTAAAGAACCTCATGAATTGTGGAGCTTACAACACTTCCTTTTGTTCACCTTCTTCTATCAATTTTTTCCTAGTGATTCTAACTCATCCTATTATTCACGTCCATGGATTGCTTGGAAACCCAAATCCCTTTTGTACTTTTATTCCACAACTTTCTTTTTCATTCTTTTCTTTTTTTTTTCTCTTTTTTTTCTCTTTTTTTATATGGAGGGTTTCCATTTATTTGCAATATCATAGTTTAAGGGAGACTTTTCTTGCAGTTCTTGACTTCTCATTTTTCTTTTCATCACACCCCTAGCTTAAGCTTTTGGCTTAAGTTGGCTAGTCACTAAATCACAAGTCATGAGGATTATAGATAGTGGTTGAATAAAGGTCTACATTTTAACAAGTTTCTTCCAAAGAAAGATAAGCCTCAAGGGGTGTTCAAAAGAGTTTCAAACGCTCATAAGTAGGCCACAAAAGAGGTATCTATAAAATTGGCTCACACTCTCTAAAATTGCCTAAGATCATTTCAAGAGTAAAACTTACTAAACCAATCTGACTAATGGGGTAAATTATAGGTTTATTCATGCATGGTTCATAGTAAGCTCATCACACAAGATATTGATACTAAAACTAAACAACACTACACACTTTCGCTTGTGTGCAACGATCATCACCAGAGAAATCAATTTGATACATGGCTACTCACAATGAGATGCCAATAGTTCACATATTGTCTATGCAACTTCATTTGATCTCTTGTAGTTGTACATCCATGTTTGTTCGATTGAGAGCACTATTCAAGTCATCGGTATTGATTGAAACCGAGACTTAAATTTGTACGCGAACAGCCACTTTCAACACAAGAGGTGGCATAAATTTTAAAAAAATGAATTTTTTCTGCAAGTGTCAACTTGCAAGAAATTAAAATAAAAAAGATGCCTTAAGTTAAAATAATCGCGAAAAGTAGTATAAAACACATTGTAAAATAGACAACCCAAATCAATACAAAAACACAAATATCTATAGCAAAAAAATAAAGGTGAGCCTCACCCTACCACATATGAAAGAGTTTCTCCTCAAATGCAATTAAAAAAAATATCCAAAGGATGCAGTCAATGTAAGAGAAAGAGTGAGGTAAAGAAAAAATCCTGTGTAATCCTCGATACTTGGGGGGCTGCTAAAAGGACTAGTGCAACAAGATCCAACAGAGGGTGTTGTTTCCCGAGAAACCTACAAGACAACATTGATCATGATTTCCTCAGTCTCTACACAATCCTCATCTGGATATCCCTCAGTTACTCCATGTAATTTTTCATCAGTTTCTGCCTCTGATTCCAGGTAGCCTACTTGTTTAGCTTGTCCAGTGGTAGTCTAAGGTGTTTCAGGCACGTCTAGAAGTTTCACAGTTCCGAAGAATCTGAACATAGTTGTGGACTTCAAGTAATTCACCTCGTTCATTAGCTTAGCAATTTTCACTTTTAGGACTGTGACTTCCTCTGTAGTCCCCTGGTCCCGTTCACATACATCAATCCTTTCTACTAAGGCCTCAATAGTGGCATTCATGGGTGCCACATCATCATCTAGTGCAATCTGAATCATGGTAGCAGTTTCTAGGTTAGCAGCATGACAATTAACAAACTGGAAAGTTGTCCCATCTGGATCAAAGAAATCAGAGTGATAGGATTGCATGATTTAGTGGACAGAATAGGTGTGGATGGTTGTGCAGTAGTAGAAAAAACCTGAGGTGTCAGTGAAAGAGGCAGTGGAGCTAGCTATACGTGAAGTCCAAAGGGTTGGAGTGTGCAATGTTGTCTCTGTAGGTATGGATCCGGTTACTATAGCTTCCTTCCGCTTCTTCTCTTCTTGGTCCTAGAGAAACTCAGCCTTAATTTTTCGGATATAGGTGGAGGTGGTAGGGATTAATTCCACGTCCTTGCTTTAATATCTAGGCACCTTAGCTATTCTTCACAATTAGGTTATCAGTATTGGAAAAGAGAGAGATGTTTGGCTTTGTTTTTCACGCATATGCATCTCTGAAACGATGATCTTCCCCAGATTTATCGTAGTCTCCTTCATGATGAACCCGAGACAAGAAGCCTTAGCTAAGCAAAGAATTGATTTATTTTGTGATGGAATAATCGTGATGCTGATAAACCCAAACCAGTATCTTGCATCCACGTTCAGATCCTTCTTCTCGATAAGAATTCCTTATGCTAGCCATCCTGGTACATCATCCTCTGAGATTAATGGAGCTAACCATTTCTTCATCTTATCTAGTTTTTCATCCCTAATTAAGATTTGTCAATGCTCATGAATTTGGTTATACGATCCCAGGACTTTGTTGATTGCCCCACTGTCACATGCTACCTTTTTTTCCTTTGACAAGCACGTAGTCCACTAGTTTAGTTGCGTCTTACGTTTAGGTACCATTTCTCTGTATGCATCTTAGAATTCTCTGACCCAGCTTGGGATATAAGGACCACAAGGTCTCTTGAAAATCTAGAACTTATGATACATCACACGATCCATTACCTTTAGATATCTATCAATGACCCTATCTATAGATATGCGTTTTTCTTAAATGATCGTTCTCATTCCTTCGGACTTGGATTGATTCATTGACTTTAATGTAGGGCCTTGTACTCGAGGTTCTAGTATCATTGCCAACTGTTTATTCGAAGGGGTTGAAGTGGTAGATCATGGATTTCTTATCCGAGATCGATCGTGCAACCATTTAGATCGTAATTAAGTTCTTCGTGCCTCTACTTCTTCATCTTCTTTAAACCCCGTATCTTCACTGCTATAATTTATGGGATCAAAGGCATAAGGTCATGTGTTGTTAGAGCTTGCATCTAATAACTCAAGGGCTTTTCCCTTTCCCTTGGGTAGGGGTGCATCCTCACTAATCATATTCCCTTTTTCCTTTCCTTGGGTTTGTTCTGCCGCCATATCTAGAAAACATTAGAGAGAATAGTTAGTCATTTCATGGAAGCACAGAATTTTAGACAGACTCGCCGAACCAATCGACGAATCACCAAACCTCTTTGGCTAGTTAGGTTGAGTTCGCCAAATGGTTTAGCTTAAGATTTTCGGCAGATTGGCAAAGAAAAGTTCTTTTCTGCGAATCACCAACTACTTTTTGTAAGCATAGGTCTATCCACTGACAATTCTAGTGCACAGATAGTTCAAGGGAGCACGAGAAAATAGATCAAGGTTACCATCGGCGTGTCGCTGATAGATTTCTGTGATCATAAGTTTGTCCACCGAAGAGTAAAATGCCTACAACAATGAATTTATGATACCGAGGGCGATCTAAGCTCAGTTGGAGAGCCACCTACTAATTCGGTAAGCCTGACTTAGCTCATCGAATGACCCCACGTGCCAGTTTTCAACCCGCTTTTGAAATCGATCAAGCACTTCCCAAGAACAAAATTAAACTATGCACTAGTGAAATTGAGCCCCGACCCGTAATACCCACTCATGGTGAACACCAATTATACACAAATTACCACATTCATCTCAAAGTAAGCATAATCAAAAGGGATTTAAGCATTTAACTCCATTAGGCACCAATTTATTGACTAGAACAGGCATTCAAAAAATTTACTCACATCAGCGGGGTTCAGTAGGCATTAATAGGTATTTAGTTTGCAGAAGATGAAAAATTCTTCAAAAGCGAATTTAGGGTTTCAGAAACTAACCTTTATGCTGAATGACTACGATTGTAATGCGAGGTGGCAATGAAATTCGAGTCCCAAGCACTAATCAGTGACTAACACAGTAACTTAGGGCAAAGAGAGTGAGAATACCACTTGTTATGAAGTTATGGAGTGTAATAATGAGGAAGTTCAACTGTTGTCCATATATGTTATTAAGTTTTTGTCTAGTTGGTGATGTTAGTTGCGCTCACCAACCTACTCGGTGACTTGCCGAGTGGCCGTGTATCCTGCCTTTATAGTAAAATCATCAGTCTTTTGAGGATCAAGTCGGCGGTCTGAGTCGAGAATGCCAATAAGGTTGGCGATTCACCAAATATTCCTCTCGAGTTTGCCGAGTTTTCCAGGCCTTTCAATACACTTGCTTTGAGCCAAATGACGGATTCATTCCAGCTCTTCAAACTCCAGTTTTCAACCTTTTCCTCATTTTAACCTTGAAAAAACATACACTATTATTGATGAAAATAAATTCCTATCTTTTAAGACCCTGGGTTGCCTCCCAAAAAGAGACTTATTTTACGTCGTTGCACGACACACATCTCATTCACTTTCCAATTTTTTTTGTTGATTCACTATGGATCTCTCTTTTCCTTGTTGGGTAGGATGAGGCATCACGTGCTCTAAGAGTGTCTCAATTAGATGGATGGATTTGGAGTGTGAGTATACCATCTATTTTAATACCTCCACATTCTCCTTTATCCATTCGATGGTTCTAACTTATGTATGGAGCTTTTGGAGAATTATCAGCAGTGTGTTTTCAACACATTTACTTTCGTTATCTATAAATTTTGTTCTCTCGTGGGAGGGTATGTACCTCCCCTTGCTGATGGAACCGGTTTCCACCTCTTCTAACTTCATGACCAAATTGCTGAGTTGAGTGGCCAGTGCATCCAGATGAAGTCTTGCTTGATTTCTTGGTTTATCCCAACCAATTTTCCATTCCTTCTTTGAGGCATGTTTGCCTAAATTAACTAACAAAGAGAAAACAAAGCTAGTTAAAAGTTAGAAAAAACTACAACTAAAATGAATAAAAAATTTACTTAACTACATCTTCACATGACACCACTCCCCTGCAGCGGCGTCATTTTTTTATTGACTATCATGACCAACGACACTAATCTACGGTTCAAGTGTCCACGGTCGTCAATAATATAGTAACTCAACCAAGGGTTGGGGTAGTTTCCCAAGGGAGAAGTTTCAAGAATATGTAGTTCATTTGAATTTCATTCTAATTAGTCGTAGCTAAAGAGATTTGTGAATAAAAACATTATAAATTAAAAGGGGGGTGACACCAAAGTGTCAAATATCAAAGACGGGTTGTCACAAGTATAGTAAAAGCGGTAAAAAATTAAGGAAAATCAACTATAGGGAGAAGTTCTTGGGTGTGACCGCAATACAAGTTGATATAAATCATTGGGTACATGTTTTATATAGAAAATTTGCAAGATAATAGTGACTAGGCTTAGATTTAGATGGAAATAAGTTCTCTGTCGAGCAACCTACCCCATTTCAGATGGGTTCCTCTTGGACACCCATTTGTCGCATGAAGGCCAGCCTACGCCTTACCCCACTCACTCTCTCGAGCTGAGTGTTAGGATATGGGACTAGGGATCACCCTCTCGGGTTGAACCTCATGTCGATCCACTCCTTAGCCATGAATCTAGCGGTCTTTGTTTTGCTAACTCCCTCTCGGGTAAGTCGAAAACACATGGGTGATTTTGTATTTGAAACTACAAAGCCATTAAATTAAACCACAACCACTAGGTGAAATAACCATTAAAATAAATCTAACATATCAGCAAGCAAGACCCAATAATAATATCAACGCATATTTGCTAAATGTCACCCCAAGAATAGGGGATTTTAGCCCCGCATCAAGTAATAACAAATTGAATCTAAAATGATATTGAAGTCAAATGGGTATAAGGAATTAAACCTTGATTTAAGCAAAGGAAGAAGAATGGATAAGACCCACTTCTAACTTGGGGAAGATGAACTCCTTTCTTCAAGTGTTCCAAAAACCCTCTCCAAACATGAGTGAAAATGGCAGAAAAATATGTTTTAAGGTAAAAAAACTATAATAATGTTTGGATATCCTCTAAATAATAACTAAGGCTAGTATTTATAGTTTAAGATTAAGTGTTGGGGCGGATCATTTGGTGAGGTTAATCGAGGTCGCTGAATGACTCAATGACTCACCCTTTTTCTGTTTCATCGCCATTTTGTGCTTGCCTTCAACATCTGCATGTTCTGGACCATTGGGAGGCATAGCACTTCTTCGCGAAACTTTTGTCGATGCGCCGAATACTCCTTTTATGGCCTTTTTGACCTCTTCCTTTAGGCTTCAAGTGCTAGAACAAAGGGCAGAGTGTGTCACTTCGGCGACTCGCCAAGTGTGCTTGGTGATGCTCAAGCTTAAGTTTCTTTGTTCTTTTCAGCCTTTGTTCCTTTTGCGCGTAAGTGTCCATGCTCTCACTCAAACTTCAAATACCTGAAACTTAAGAGTTATCATCAGATATTGAGACCAAATAAGAATTTGAGGACACCATTTCTATCCAAATAAAGCCCTAAATGAGTCCAATTTGTGGACTCATCACTAAGCACAATCCTTCCTATACACTCGTGGTTCAAGTACTGGAACTCATATCTTTGAAGTCATAGATGACCCATCAACGATGGTGAATCAATAAATTCACGAACCTTCAGTGGTTTCCATGGTTCCACACTTAGTATACTTCCTTGAAAACTCCATATGCGCCTCCACCTATGGCTCGTCAATTGAACGATGGCTCGTATATGGGCTCATCTTTTACTATTTTCCAATTGCTTCATGTACTTTCAACTCTAACTGATCCAAACCTATTTCTAGCAAAATTATATCAAAATGTCCAAGACTCAAACAAACTTTCAAGTGTAATGCATCAAAATACCATTAACTCACGATACATCAACACCCTCAACTACAAATTATTGCTTATCCTCAAGCAACACAATAAACTTGAAACTACACCTGTGCATAAGCAACACACAAACTCAAATAATCACATGACATTTTCTATCAATTACCCTCTTTAAATCTTTTCAACACAATGCAAATATGTTCATTTAGACTAAACAAGCTAACTCATGCGGATCAAAACATGAGATAACATAGCAACAGTCATCGATCACATACACAAACAACAATCACCAAGATACCTATTTTTCAACAATGTAACTTGTGCCCTTACCACAAATAAATCCCTTTTTAACAAAAATTTGATGTTTTAGATAGGGATTAAGTATACACTCACACTCAAAAGTAAATTCAAATATAGTTAGTGCTCAATACCATAGGCTTTCCCTTATTTTCTCAGCTTTGACTTTATAGACTACTTACTTGGGATCACTATAGGAATTTCTTAGCTTGTAACATAGACTCAAGGTCAGGTGTGTCACATTTTGATATTTAGTGACTTTTCTTTCCTCCATGACATTGCATTGGCTATTTTACCTCTTTGCACAACCATTTCTGACTTCATCTTATGTTCTACTCTTCTCCTTAAGACTAATTTAAGCGTGGGTGTGACTTTGACTTAACATTCTTGCTTGTTTCATCTTTCTTCATCTTTTTATTCTATTATTTTCCTTATTTTGTTTATGTTGATTCAGTCATGCCATTCACTATGCTTTTGCTTATCTTTTCATTTTTCTACAAACAACTCTTTTCATACCTTGTTGTTGTTTTCCTTCACCATAGCCACCCTTAACTTATGTATTTTGCAAGAGTTGAGGTGCATGATGTCCTAGAGAGGACCAATGCCTAGATTAAGGTAACTTCTGCAGTAGCAAACCTCAACTTAAGCTTTTAGCCTGAGTTGAGGTGCACAATGTCCAAGGAGGGACTAGGGCCAAACAAATCTCTAGGGAAGGTGAGTTGGGTGTATTGAAAGAAAAGATGTTCGTTAGGCTCAAACATTTGGATCAAAAGTGAGTATTTATTTCTTTTGGTTGGTTGCTTTTAGGGTTAAGTAAACTCATTATCAACAACAATCTATGATCATTTCCCAATTTCCAGCCTAAATCATCTTTGCAAACTAACGAGGCAAGTTCTAGATTGGCACGCACTATATGAATATACAAAGAACCTCACACACACTCGGCACACTGTTCCACTATCAAATCATTACTGCATCTGGTTCAAGTTATAAATTAAGTCATGTTGTCCTATCAGTTCCTATCATTTCATATAAAGATCCAACACATTAAACTCATCAAATTCACAGATATAACACATTATTGAAATTTAGAGGGGTATCTTTTATCGTGCTCATATGCCATCATGCTTTCATTTTTGTCTACTTCTACATTTGTACTATACTAAACATATGGTTTAACAGAAATTCAAATAGTTCTTTGTGGATAAAAACATGGGAGCGAAAACCCAAGGAAGTATTGTGAGTTGGATTACTCAAACTTCACCCTAACACTCACAATCCATTCACCCGACCCTAACGAGAAATATGGTGAAATTTCCTCAATGCACAAAAAGACTAGAATGTATACATGGGGTGAGACAAACTTGTGGAGCATAGGCAAAGTCACCAAATTAAGAGCTGGTAGGTATGGTTGCCTGAACCTGTTGGATCAGTAAGAATTACATCATCACTAGTAATGGAACACCATCAGTAGTGTTCCTCGATCCAAATGCACCCCCAGACATCTCTCGTGTTCTCTGCTTCTGTAACTCCTCCTCAAATAGAGATTGTCGTTGGGCTGCCTCGAACTGTTGCCTCTCACTCTTTCAAGCCTGACTCTCTTCCTCTGAATAAATAGTGAGCCCAGAGTGCTTGTGAACTTTCTAGCCGCACGAGGGGTCAAGAGAATGCATATCCTTTCTAAATAGTTTATTAAGGCCTATATTATCAACAATTACCTTGGGTGTAGGCAATGGAACAACCTCCTTAATAGCAGCTAAAACATTTACATCAACTCGAATCTTGACTAACTCCATCTGGAAAGTGGTCAGATCAATGGTGGGCCCAGGCTAATTCCTCTCTATCATCTTAAGCTTAAATGCATCAATCATTCGATGCATCACCTAAATATTTCTCTCAACTGCTACCACCATCCATTCCTCCGGTTCATCAATAGACTTCTTCATCCAAGGTTGCGTATGTTGTAGAAAATTGCCCATCTGAGTCTCCAACTTCTGAACTCGATTAAGTGGTAGACAAAAAACCTAGAAGGGGTTGGAGCACGAGGTATGCTCGTAGCATGACCGGGATGAAGTAGAAGAAAGATCCTGCACATCAGGCTCCATAGTAGTGGTAGGAATAGTCTTATCATCTGCCCGCTCGACCTAAACCTTGTCAATGTCAACAACGATATCATCACTTAAAGGTGGTGAGTCAATTTTTATACCTTTTGAGGAGCTATTGGGTTCGCATTATCATTGATCAAGGCCACGTCAACTGTCTTTGTCACCTCAATGTGATTATCATAGTTCCATAGTGGCACAATGGCCTCTCTTCAAAGGAAAAAAATAGACAGGGGAAAGACACATTGGTAGTCTTCCGGGAAGCCCTATCGTGTATCTCTACGATGAGTATCCTGGAGAAGTCAATTTCAAGCCTTGTTATCAATACAGTAAGCATGACTACACTATCCCATTTAACAACATTGTCCGCCTGTGTGGGGACAATCTAGTATGTATGATGGACCACCAAAACTTGGTTTCATAGCTCAAAGTTGCCTTCTATGTGTCATATGAAGCACCCAATCGGTGTTTTCTCCCTCATCGGCAATGTGGCAAACTAGACAACGTAATAATGACCCCTCTACTCTGGATCCCTGAAATACCTGTCTTGTACTACAACCATCTAATAGTCGTACTGAGTTGTATTAATCGGTTGAGCATGTATCGGGTTGTAAATAAAACAATGAATGGTGGTTTCTGATATGTTGATGGGGATACCCCGCATAGAGTAGTAAGCAATGGAAGTTGAGCCAAAGGCCTGGCTCGCAGTGGCATAGTATTCTCCACTGTGGTTGCATAGGAAGCATATAACTCCCTCACTATCTACGAGCTATACTTTCTCGGACTCTCTACTATCCACTTACATTTGTGCCTCTTGAAAATCTCATGAATAGAAGGCATGGTGTGGATACTCCCTGTAAGTACTTATCCCTCTACTATGATGGACCGGATAATACTTTGGTGCTCTTTAACGTATTTCCCATCATAATATATCTGGAACTTCCCTTGTGCACAACACCGAGGTGGCAACTGAATTAGAACTGGACCAAGAGCTAGGTTGTGACTCCCTCTTCTCATTATTTGAAAGTTGGGAGCCCTCCTTAGACTGGGGGGAATTCTCATGGTAGGGGATTTTTCCTCATCCGACACTACAACCTGCTTTAACCTGCTCCTTATGGTCAGAGTTACAGTGGGGGAGCCTCTGGTATTCTAAGATGCATACTCCAACCCATTTTATTAAACAATCGGTTGGAGTAAGGTGCCACATACTTAGACTTTCCTTGTATTTTGTAAGTATTAACCTTTTTAGGTGTCATTTCACCTTTAAGAGACTTGTTAGTATCCATGGTACTTCAACAAACCAAGAAAACAAACAAAATAAAGTTTGTAACTTAAAATATATATGGGCATTAGCTATTTTTGGGACCTATGGTGGGTACAAACAGGCCTTTGAATGAATGACAGACCTTTGATTCCCACTCTAGGCCAGGAATCCAAACTTTAGGTCCAGTAGTTGAACCGACGATTCACTTGAATCGTCCGTCGATGGGACGATAGACTGAAAGTCAAACTGTGGTTCACAACATAAGTTATTGTATTGTGTGGCTAATTAACGAGACCATATTTATGGTCCATAGGTTGCTTCAAAGTAAGTGGGTTGTGTTCGTCGACCAATTCTGGTAACCAATTACAAGTTCGCATTTTTAACCCACAATATGCTAACACGATTTTAATGACCAAAAATACTTCAATAACATACAATTCAACATAGTTTCATGTTATTGTTTCATCCTTAGGGTTCCAATCACTAAATTCATTCATACAACCATTTTAATTTTGAAACTCTAGGTCAAGAACACAACTAAAATGTACAATCACATGCTTTAATCAATTTAAACAACAACACTCACTAAACCACCGCTCCAAGGGTACTTTTGAACTAGTAATTCAAAAAATTTACATGCAATTTATATCCAAGGTAAAATAACATTGTGAGTTCAAATAAACAATGAATAGTTCAAGTTTTGAAATAAATACCTTACAAGTGATGCAAATTTATGTGAGTGTAATACTCAGAAACCATACTTAGAAAATGTAACAGAAAAACACCCGATCCAGTTAACCACGACAAGATTCACGGACCGTGAAAGGGACCACGGTTCGTTGACTTGGATATGGACTCAATACTTTCCCAGCAGAGGTGTAACGCAGATCCCTTCATGGGTCGTGAACACCTCATTGGTCGTACTAGCACTCATGGGAGCCAGGCAAATTCTAGACGTCAAACCATAGGACCTTTCACGGGATATGGTCCTAATGACAGACCATGGTGGAGACTGTGGAAGTATACCCATAAACCAACATCTACTGGACCAAGGACCACAACCGTCTTGACGGTCCGTCAAAGTGGTGAGTGGTCAGTTGCATCAGATTTTTAAGTGGAGTCGTTCTGGTCTTTTCCCTATGTGTTGTACCCCTAAACTATGTGGTTTAACCCCTAAACTACGTAGTTTTTGTCAGGTTTAGCCTAGAACCTAACCTAATCAATCATTCACAAGATAATCATTGATTTTAGAGCCACATAAGAGGAAAAGTCGAGTAGTCCTAGTCCAAAAATGCAACATGTTTTCTTTGCTTCCAGCAATCGAAAGATTTCTCCATGAATCGTCACCAGGCATGTGGGATTTCACATAGTGGGTTCCTTAAACCCATTAGGTCCCTAGATTTCAGTCAGATTCATATTTCCCTTTATTATGTTCAGAACTAGGGTTTCAAGAACTTCATATTATTGCTATTATTTAGCTATTAGATCAATCCAAATAAGAATATTACATTTTTGTAACTATGTTACTAATTCCTTACATGAATTTCAGAACCCTAGTTGTGTAGATTCGTTTAGTTCATGAATAACACTAGATAGGTCATGTATACAATTATACATGTATCAGTTTACAAATGTTTCATTATCAGTACTTAATGTTGCATTTTCTGTTAGCATGTAAGAATCTTGAGATATCCAGTTATATTAGTTATGTTGTATTTTTGTACATTCAATTGGGAGTAGGCTTTATGCCAAGGTGGACTAGAGTAATTCACCCTCATAGTCCTAGAACTAAGTTCCCCAGTAGGTTAAGTCTCCTCCGTGGGCGTTATACTTAGTGATCACATAAGTCATGCCTTTATACCCTTGGCAAGGTATATTAGATCTTCTCGATGGGGCGCAGACATCATACTCCACATTTAGCTCATGTGGTTTTATATCAGTTATCAGTAGCTCCCACAGTCATATTATAGTACATTCACTAGGGTACCAGTTAGATTTTAATATTCAGGTTCAACATGTATTAACTTGGTCATTGCATTCAGTTAGTTCATGTTCAATATTTTAGTATAGTATCATGCTCATCTTATATCATTTCTCTCTTAGATGTTTTGTTTAATTATGTATATTGTTCAACTTTATTTCATCCTGCATGTTCAATACCTTTCAAATACTAATGCATACTGTGTACTACATCTTCTCGTGATGTAGGTTCACATTCTCAACATTCAGATCACGCATAGATCGGTTCCCGATCTCCAATTCAACATCACCAACGGTGAGTCCTTATTCTTTGAGGATGATTTGCATGATTATATTTCTACTTTCAGTATTTAGTTTCAGTTCTCCTAGATATAGTTAGGGCATGTCCCAACATCTCTAGTGAGTTAGAGGTAGAGGCTTTATTCCAGACATAGTTAGATTTAGTTTTAGCTGTTAAGTTTGAGATTTCTGTTGTTATTTAACTTGAACATTAGTTATTTTGATAGTAATGGGTACTCCCCATCATTTCAGTTTTATGATGATTTAAGTTTTTGCACATTATTTCTTATTTAAGTTTATCTTTATGTATGCCTTTGATATGACAGCAAGGTTAGCTTGGGGTCATTCATGATCCTAGGTGTCGTGTCCACATCCTGGGTAACACCATAGCGTGACAAACTTGGTATCACAGCATTAGGTTTAAGATTCTTAGGATGTGCGTAAAGCTTCACTAAGTAGAATCCTATTCATGGGTGTGAAATGCAGCACATCTAATAAGAGAGAGGCTAAGAAGTGTTTTTAGAAAACTTCATTTTCTTGATATTCTTATTGTGCATATGTATGATCTATCTTTATAACCTATCACTATGTATTTTTAGATTATGCCTCCTCGTAGAGATTACGGTAGGAAGGAAAATCCCTGTAATGCTAATGCACCTCCTCCAGTCCCAGATCAGGAACTTTTACATGTAGAGTTTTGGAACGCCATTTAGTTTTATCTTAGAGTGTGACCAACCAGAACAATCGGCAGGATCTAGTTCTTGCAAATGCTAGTGGTGGATCAGTGCCACCAGGGTTCGTGACTTTATTAAGAATAATCAGCCTGAGTTCTTAGGTTTACAAGTGGGTGAGGATCTGTAAAACTTCATAGATGAGGTCAAGAAGATCCTTGGGGTGATGCACGTGACTGATAATTATAGGGTAGAGTTGGTGTCCTACCAGCTTAAGGATGTAGCTCACATCTGGTATACTCAATGGAAAGAAAATAGGGGTACGGATGCAGATCCTATCACTTAGGAGTGTTTTAGTGAGACGTTTCTAAACATGATCTTTTAAAGAGTGTTAAGAGAGGCAAAAGCTCAGGAGTTCATGAATTTTAGGCAAGGTAGAATGTCAGTCCAAGAGTAGGACTCAAATTCACCCAACTATCCAGGTATGGTCCTCACATGGTTGTTGATCCAAGGGAACAAATGAGCAAGTTTCTATATAGGGTGTCCGATTTAATAAAAATAGAGTGCATGAATGCTATGTTTCTAGAAGATATGAACATCTCTAGACTCATGACTCATGCTTATCAGGTTAAGGGAAATAAGCTTAGGGAACATGCTACGGACAATAAGAAGGCTAGGATAGGTAATTATGAGTACTCTCAGCAAAAATCACGTGGTGGAAACTGCTCTCAATTCTAGAAATGTTCAACTCCAACACCTTGATCAACTAGTGGTCTATACTCCAGGTTTAGAAAGAATCAGAAAGGTAGGGCATCAGGATTTAAGTCTCAGGGTAGTATTTTAGGTTATAGGACCTACCCAACATTTCCAAAATGTTGTAAGAACCATACAAGCGAGTGTCTTGCAATAAAATAAAGGGTGTTTTGGATATGGTCAGCCTATCCATAGGTTGAGGGATTTCCCTTCTTTATAATGGAGTAAAGGAGGTAACAAGGGTAGGTCTTAATCTACAACTTCAACAGCACCAGCAGTTCTCCCAACTCAACAAGGTCACTTCTCTGGTATAGGGGGTGGTCAGCTCCAAAACATGTTGTATACTCTTCAGGCTCGTCCAAGACCACGAACGTTATGAGTCTTTCATTTAGATGTTTATGTTTTGTTATATCCTGGATCTACTCTCTTCTTTGTAACTCCGTATATAATAGTAAACTTTGGTATCAATGCAGAAACTCTTTTAGAACCCTTCTTAGTCTCTACTCCAATTGGTGACCCTGTTATAGCTAGACGGGTATACAGAAATTAGCCTGTCTTAGTCCCTCAAAAAGTCACCTCTGCAGATTTTGTAGAGTTATAAATGGTAATGTTTGATGTGATTATAGTCATAGATTGGTAACATTCATGTTATGCCTTAGTCGATTATAAAACTAGGATCAATCATTTTCAATTTCCGAGCGAACCAATCCTGGAAATGGAAGGTTAGTAGCTAAGTGCCTATGGGTCGATTTATTTCTTGCCTTAAGGCCAGAAAGATGATTTCTAAGGGTTGTCTCTATCATCTAGTTCAGTTGAGTTCCTGTAGATAATTGAGTTCCCAGAAGTGTTTTTAGAATATCTTTCCGGAGTTCCTCACAAAAAGAAAATTTTCCTTTGAAATTAATCTCCTTCTAGATACCCAACCTATTTCTATTCCTCCTTACATAATGTCTTTATCTAATCTTAAGGAATTGAAAGAGTAGTTAAAAGACTTTCTAAATAAGGGTTTCATCAGACCCAGTATTTCCCCATGGGGTACACCAGTGTGATTCGTGAAAAATAAAGATGGTTCTCTCAGTATGTGCATTGACTATCGGTAGTTGAACAAAGTCATAATCAAGAATAAGTACCCTATCCCCTGGATTGATGACTTTTTTGACCAACTTCAGGGTGCTAGTCATTTCTCAAAGATAGATCTCAGATCCGGTTATCATGAGTTCAGAGTCAGAGAAACTGACATTCTAAAAACAACCTTCAAAACTCGGTATGGTCATTACGAATTTTTAGTTAT
Organism: Solanum sitiens; assembly: GCA_016801875.1. NCBI lineage: Eukaryota > Viridiplantae > Streptophyta > Magnoliopsida > Solanales > Solanaceae > Solanum > Solanum sitiens. The sequence continues at coordinate 293,474 of JABWTJ010000049.1, read as the reverse complement.
GTCATTTGGACTAGCAATGCTCCTACAGCTTTCATGGATTTGATGAACAAAGTGTTCAAGCAGTATTTGGACTTGTTTGTTATCGTCTTTATTAATGATATCCTTATTAACTCTATGAATAAGTAAGAACATGCGACCGATTAGAGGGTTGTCCGACAAACTCTCAATGATCTTTAGTTATTCACTAAGTTTAGTAAATGTGAGTTTTGGTTGTAATTTGTTGCTTTACTTGTGCATATAGTATCTAGTAAAGGGATTCAAGTGGATTCTCAGAAAATAGAGGCAGTGAAACAATGGCCCATACCTACCGCTCCTACAGATATCAAAAGTTTCTTGGGTTTGGTAGGTTATTAAAGAAAAATCGTGGAAGGATTTTTGGCCATAGCTTCTGCATTGACTAAGTTGACTCAGAAAAAGGTTAAATTTGAGTGGTCAGAAAAGTTTGAGAAGAGCTTCTCAGAACTAAAAACTAGGTTGACTGCAGCTCATGTTCTGACTCTACCAGAGAGTTTAGACGATTATGTGATCTATTGTGATGCCTCCAAAGTCGGAATAGGTTGCGTATTGATGCAGCGAGGTAAGGTTATAACTGAAGCTTCTAGACAACTTAAGGTGCAGGAGAAGAACTATCCAACTCATGACCTCGCGCTTGCAACAATAGTGTTTGCACTTAAGATTTGGGGACATTCCTTGTATGGTGTTCACGTAGATGTGTTCACAAACCATAAGAGTCTTCAGTATGTGTTCACACAGAAAGAGTTGAATCTTTACAATATGAGATGGCTTTAGTTCCTCAAAGACTATGATACAAATGTGCTTTATAATCATGGTAAGGCCAATGTAGTAGCAGATACTCTTTGTAGACTATCTATGGTTAGTGTAGCACATGTTGAGGAATAAAGAAAATAACTAGCAAAAGATGTTCACGGTCTTGCTCGTTTGGGAGTTCACCTTATGAAAATATCACATGGTGGTGTAATAGTTCAGAATGGGATCAGAATCTTCATTTGTAGCAGAGGTTAAGAAAATGCTATATTGCTTTAACTAAAAGGTACAATTAATTAGCAGAGAGTTGAGGTTATCTCCCAAGAGGAGAAGGTGTGCTTCTCTATGAGGTTTGTTTATGTGTTCCTAAGGAGGGTGAGTTTAGACAACAGATTCTTGCAGAGGCCCAAACTCCAGGTATTCCATTTATCCAGGCACTACTAAGATGTATCGTGATCTACATGAAGTCTTTTGGTGGAAAAACATGAAGAGGGATATAGCAGATTTTGTGGCTAAGTGGCCTAATTGTCAACATGTGGAGGTAGAACATCAAAAAATAGGAGGTATGACTCAAAAGATAAAAATTCATGCTTTTAAGTGGAAGTGATCAAAATGGACTTAATTACAGGTTTACCTCGTACTCATAGACAACATGACTCCATTATGGTGATAGTAAACTGAGTTACTAATTCCGCTCATTTCTTGGCTTTTAAGACTACATATTCGGCAGAGGACTATGTCAAGATTTACATTAACTATATAGTCAGCTTGCATGGGTATCCTTTGTCTATCACCTTAGATAGAGGTCCTCATTTTACCTTAAATTTGTGGAACTCATTTCAAAAAGGTCGTGGTACTCAAGTTAATCTTAACACAAAATTTCACCCACAGAAAGATGGTCAGACAGAGTGTACCATTAGACCTTAGAGGACATGGTGAGAGGTTGTGTGATCGACTTCGAGGGTAGTTGGGATGACCACTTTCCTCTTATAGAGTTCGCTTACAATAATATCTACCATTCCAGCATTCAGATGGTCCCTTATGAGGCATTGTATGGGCGTATATGCAGATCTCCAACTGGTTGGTTTGAAGTAAGTGAAGCAGCCTTGATAGGGCCATATTCGGTTCATGAAGCAATGGAAAAACTTCAAATCATAAGGGATCGACTTAAGAAAACCCAGAGTCATCAAAAGTCCTATGCAGATATAAGGAGAAGGGACTTGAAGTTCCAAATTGATGATTCAGTTTTCCTGAAAGTGTTACCTATAAAGGGGTGATTAGATATGGAATGAAAGGAAAGCTCAGTACTAGATAGTAGGACCTTACAAGATCTTGAAAGGGTTGGTAAAATGACTTATCAGTTAGAGTTGCCAGCAAAACTAGCAACAGTCCATCCAGTCTTTCACATTTCGTTGTTGAAGAACTATGTGGATTATCCAGCATCTATAGTACCTTTAGAAAGTAAGGTTGTGAAGGATAGTCTCACTTATGAGGATATTCCAGTTGAGATTCTTGATCGTCAAGTTCGAAGGTTGAGAAACAAAGAAAATGCTTCAGTGAAGGTTTTGTAGAGGAGTCAGTTTATAGAAGGAGCTACTTGGGAAGCAAAAGCAGCCATGAAGACCAAGTATTATCATCTCTTTCCTTATGATTCCATTCCAGCTTTAGGTAGTAGTTCGTCTCCAGTATTTTAGTTACTCATGTGTATATTCAGTATTAGTATCTTGTTCATTTAGTTTATTTTTGCATATCAGCGTATTTGCATGTTCTTAGAACTTAGTTCAATCAGAAAACAATTTCTAGAAATTAGTGGTGGGTTGCAGTCCTTTACCTCCCTATCCAGCTAGTTTAGACTTCATTCGAGGATGAATGTTCCCAAAGGGGAGATATTGTAACACCTCGAAAACTAAACTTAGAAAATGCAACATAAAAACACATGATCCAGTGAACCAAGGCAGGGTTCATGGACCGTGAGAGGGACCACGGTCCGTTTACCTGCCCGTAGACTCATCCCCTTCCCAACAGAGGTGGAACTGGAAGCCCTTCACAGGCCTTATTGGCACTCATGTGAGCTAGGCAGAGTCTACCAAGCCTAGACGTCAGACCACGAGACCCTTCACGGGCTGTGGTTGTAAGATCCCAAAAATGACTTAGGTAGATCTAGAGCCTAACATGGTTGTCATGATTGTCTAAGATCGTAAAAATGTCTATAATGTGGTTTTGAGGCAGTGTCTAAGAGTTTAGGTGTATTGGAAGTCAAACGTCAAGGAGCGAACAAGACGTTCGATGACTAAGTCACCGACGTGACTCATGTGTGGTTTTATGTGTTTATGTGTGGTTCATGAGGTTATAAGGTCAATATATCAGTTAATATAGTGTATATAGACAGTGTGTCAAGTTTCGTAAAGTTTGGAGGTCAAACGTCCAAGAACGTCCATGACGTTCGAAAGGTTTGCCTTGAAACGACCTTGTGTGTCTAGACATGTTTCGTCGAGTTTTATGTGTTCATTTTGGATGAAATTCATGTGAGAGGTCCTAAACTTGTATACGATCATGTTTGGGTTTGAAACGTCCTGGAAAGCATCCCCAAGGACCATCCAAGGGTCGTTGAGAAAGGACACTTTTCATTGAGCCAAGACTGCCTAGACAGAAATGACTGAGGCAATTGATGGCTCGTAGGCTAGTCGACGCCCCGTCGATGGGGTGTCGTAGCTCAGTACTTAGGTGTGGGAGAGGAGAGGCCAAATACCAACCTCAGTCCCCAACGATGGACCAACAGGACGGTCCGTTCGTCAAGGGATGGGCCGTCGATGGCCATCCGTCTGTGAGCCTATTCTCCTGCGCAGGTTCACTATAAGTTGAGGGGTGAAGTTGTAAGTTCTCCCCACGTCCAAATAAGAGAAAGGGTGGTTCCTAAAGGGTCTTTTGTGTATTTTAAATATGTTTATAATCCAAAAACACTTATAAGATTTCATTCTTCAAAAATCAAAACACAAATTCCCTTAGAAATTCTCTAGAACTCCATTGGAGCCAAAACTCAAGGAAGGGCTTGGATTGGAGAACTGAGTGGAAATTATTCATCAAATTGAAGAATTGGCTTCATTGAGGTATGGTTTTTTATCCTTGAAACTCTATTCATCAATGATCCCAACTTTCAAAGATGTTTTCTAAAGTTTTCAAAGATGAATTGTCCAATTTCATGATCTATGCATGGTTTTTTTTTTTGCATTAAAGGTTTTTAAGCATTGAATATTGATTGATTTTTTGTTAATTAGATGATTTTAACTCAATTAACCTATGAACCCATGTAATTGATAAAACCTAGTTTTTAACTAGTTTACGGGTTAAGTGATTTTGGACTTAATGTTTATGAATTCTAGTGTAGTTTTCTATGGGCTATTGATTGATTTAATAATTGTATTGAATTAATATATAGGTTGTATTATATTGATGAATCTATATTGAATTGACCTAGTTTCATTGAATATCATAGTTTATGTATTGAATTGTTGGTTATGGCCATGGGTAAGAGCCTTATGGTATTGAATTGGATGGTTTAGCATTGGATTGAAGTGTTGAGGATGGAGTGGTGGTACGTTTCCCTAATTCCCTTTATTTTATGTTAATTAGACTTCAATTACGTTGTGATTGGTATGGTCCACTTATGGTGGCGGTGTTATGTGCTTTACTTTCAATTGATGTGGCCTTGTCGGCGTTATTTTAATATGATGATCATGGCCTTGTCAGCAACTACTTGAAGTATTTGAGGATTTGTGTATTTAATTATGTGAAGTTTGATAATGTCTAGCTACATGATAAGTTAGAAATTATATGTGTTCTTCTACTGATTCTATGAGGTGATCATGTTAGATTATGACTATGTCTTTATGTGTATAGTCTTAGGGTTGATGTATGGTTATTCCTACTTGACTATGTGAGTCTATGATGGTCATATTGATGATGATATGGTAGTGTATAGGATGACTTAAATATGATAATGGTAATTTCTATGTGCTTCTAGAATGACATGTAATATGTGTTAAGTGAAGTATGTTGTGTCTTGTCTTGGTTGACTTGTGTCCCTTACTTGATGTATGTATGAATGTGAATATGAGATGTCTTGAATTAGGATGTTAAAGCTTCTTAGTCTTGTATTTATGAATGACATGAGACCTTAAATGATGTTAAGAGAGTCCTTTATGTGTAACCTTGAACCTAGTGGTAAGGTTATGAATGTTGAAGTTGAAAGTCGTAATGTTATCCTTCAAGTAAAGGAATGATAGACTTAAGGTTGGTTGGATAGAACGGCATCCTATCAAACCTTAGGAAATTCATTATGAGCTTCTTGTCATCATTGTAAGGTAGCCCTAGTGGACCTCTTTTGTAGGGTAAATGTGATTGGGTTATGAACTTGATATGGAACCCCTTTATATGAACCTTTAATGTAAATTACTCTAGGAGAACAAAGGCTAGCACCGAGTGAGTATGGTAAGGGAAATAGTTCTAGTTAAAGAATGAGACTAGAGTATAAAGCACGCCCTTCATATTCCTTAACCATGTGCCTACATGGGATGTGTCCAAGTTCTACCGTAGGCAAGTAGAACACCCTCATCGGAGTAGGATAGAACTCCGAATTCCATGCTATGCTATCATGGTCTATGTCGGTTATTGTCTTTTCTTATCATATGGGATACCTACTAGCATTAGAGAAGTTCTATGAAGTTTAGGTGGTGGTATGGGATGCTATCTAGACATTGCACAATAGGCTTTGAAGTGTTAGTTAGAGTCTCTAGGTCTTGTCTAAGACCATTACTTGAACGTCTTTATGTTATGAATGAGTCTTAAATGAACTAATGAAAGTAATGACTTAAGTTAATAAAGTATGTTAAATGAATAAGTACTTATCTAGAGTAGTTAAGGGTTGTCTAGTTAAGGTGTGAAGGGGGCATAGGAATGGTCACTTCATATTTTACCTAGATAAGTCTTAAGAATGACTCTAGTTAGGAAAGTTGGTTGATTAAGTAGACATGCCAAAAAAGTCCAAACCTATGACTGCCAAATGAAGCCCCGTTGTCCTATCAACGCCCCGTCGATGAGGGGGCGTTGCTCCAAACTTAGGTGTAGGAGCTTAATCCTTTGTTTGATGAGTCTCTGTCCCAAACGACGGTTTCCTGTATGGCCCGTCGCATGGTCGACGCCTCATAGATGGGCTCCTCGATTGGGGGTCTGCAATTTCGTGCAGACTCTCGGCCAAGGCAAGGGCAATTTGGGTATTTGACCTAGCATTCTAAAAATATATTTGACGGTTACTTAAGGTGTTTTTGGGTATTTTATGTGACTTTATAGGTCTAGAACCTAAAGTTGAGTTCATTATTCAAAATCACAACCCCAAGACCGCAGATAGAATCCTCTAGAACTCCATTGAAGCTTGAAGCAAGGTTGAATCTTGGGGCTTGATTTCTTCATCAAATCTTCATCATTTTCGTGTCTAATCATCAATCAAGGTATGGTGTTTCATCCTTGAACTCTCTTTCTTCAAGGGGCCAAAATTCAAAGGCTTTTCTAAGACTTCTGAAAAGATGAAATCTTCTATTTTGATATCTAGCCATTGGTTCTTGCATAAAATGATTTGAATCAATGATTTATCATATAATTGATGTTAATTGAATGATTGTTTTAATGAAAATTCCTATAAGCCCATGCAAATCATGATTTCCTATTTTTGGCTCTACTATGGGTGATTTGATCAAGGTTTAATAGTATTGGATTCTTATGTAGATTATGTTGGGCTACTAAAATATGTATGAATTATGTTAGAATTGTATATAGGCTGCCTTAATTTAATGATTTTCATATGGTATCTTGTTGATTCATTGTATGGTTTGATTATTTTTTTGGATTGGTGTGTATGTCTATTGGTAAGAGCCTTTGTGAATGGAATTGGTTGGAATGGATAAGGATTGGAGGTGATGATGATGGAAGGGTTGTATGTTGACCTAATACCTTCTATATTGTGTAGTATAGGAATTGAATTACGTTGATTCGTATAGTTCACTTATGGTGGCGGTGCTTATCTGATATAATTGTGAAGAATGTGGCCTTATCGACATTACTTTATGAATTGTTATGTTATCATGTTATATAGTTTGTATAGGTGTTCATTGTGAAGGGTTATATGGCTTATGTGTATGAATGAAGTGAAAGCATGTTGTCTGCTAATTGATTATAGGTGATCATGACAGACTATGATGTTGTCCTATGTGTGTATACTTGATGTTGAAGTATGATTCTTCCTAATTGACTATATGAGTCTTGTGATGGATTATGTTGATGTTCAATAGGAGTGAATAGGGTGGCTTGTAGTAGACTTGATTGTCCCTATGTGCTGCTTGAATGTGATTGTACATGTGATAAGATGAGGATGAAATGTTTCTTGTTTTGGTATACCTTTGTCTCTCTACTTGATACAAGCTAAATATGTGAATATGAACATCTTGACTTAGTAGGCTTATGTGTCTTGTCTGTGTATGGATGAATGTTAAATGAAAGTCTAGGATAGGTAGATCTAAGATGGTGACCTTCTAAGTATGACTAATATAGGACCTTGAACATGTAAATAAGGCCTAGTATGTGGAACCTTAAATATACAAAGAAGGCTTAGATATCGTTGAAGTTGAAAGTCGTAATGGTATCCTTTGTGACAACTCTAAAATGACTTAGGTGAATCTAGAGCCTAACATGGTTTTCATGTGGGTATAAGGTCCTAAAATGGTTTATAATGTGGTTATGAGGCAGTGTCTAAGAGTTTAGGTGAATTGGAAGTTAAACGTCAAGGGACGACTAAAACGTTCGACGACTAGTCACCTATGTGCCTCATACGTGTTTATGTGATTATATGTGTGTGTTATGATCTTATGATGTCCTTATAGGAGTTATAATAGTGTATATAGGCAGTGTGTCAAGTTTCATGAAGTTTGGAGGTCAAACGTCCAAGAATGTCCATGACGTTCGAAAGGTTTGCCTTGAAACGACCTTGTATGTCTTGGCATGTTTAGTCGAGTTTTATGTGTTCGTTTTGGATGAAATTTATATGGTAGGTACTAAAATTGTATACGATCATATTCCGGTGGGAAATGTCCGGGTGAAAGTCCCCAAGGACCAACCAAGGGTCCTTGAGGAAGGACCCTTCAAAGAGCCAAAGGCTGTCAAGACCAGCCCCAATCGACTGAGGCAATCGACGGTCGGTAGGCTGGTCGACGCCCCATAAATGGGAGGCGTTGGTCAATACTTAGCCTAGGGAGCTCAAGATCACAATGTCCAGTCTCATAACCAAACGACGGCCAGACAGAACGGTCCGTTTGTGGACAGACGGTCCGTCGATGGCCAGTCGTTGGTGAGACCTGCAATTTCGCAGGTTCACTGTTAAGTTGGAGGGTGAATTGGTAAATTCACCCAACGTCCAAAAAAGAGTTTGGGGGGTTACTTAGGGTTAATTTAGGTATTTTAAGTTGTTATATAAGTCCTAAATACCTAGATGAATTCATTCTTCCAAGTCCAAACCCCAAAATCTCTAAGAAATTCTCTAGAACTCCATTAAAGCCAAAACTCAAGGAAGAGATTGGATTGGAGATTTGAGTGGTGATTCTTCATAAATTTAATGGATTAACATCATTGAGGTATGGTTTTTGAGCCTTGAAACTCTATTCATCATGGAGCCCAAAATTCAAAGAGATCTCTATGTTTTTTAAAGATGAACTTCTCCAGTTTTATGATCTATCCATGGGTTCTTGAATTAAAGGTTTTGAATCATTATATATTGATTATATTGATGTTAGATGATTTTAACATAATTAACCTATGAACCCATGTAATTCATGAACCCAAGATTTTGACTACTTTGTGGTTGACTTGATATTATCATAATGCTTATGAATTCTAGTATAGTTTTATATGGGCTATTGAATGATGTAATAATTGTATTCAATTGATGTATAGGCTGTCTTAGATTGATAAATCTATATTGAATTGACCTAGATTCATTGAGTATTATGGTTTTTGTGTTGAATTGATGATCATGGCCACAAGTAAGGGCCTATTGGTATTGAATTGGATGATTGAGCTATGGATTGAAGTGGTGAGAATGTATTGGTGGTACGCTGCCCTAATTCTCTTTATTTTATGTAATGTAGGTCTTGAATTATGTTATTATTGGAATGGTCCACTTATGGTGGCGATGCTATGTGTTATAATTGTGAATGATGTGGCCTCGTCGGCGTTACTTTATGTATTATGATAATCATGGCCTTGTCAGAAACTACTTGATATACGATGATGAATTGTGTGGTTGATTTATATGAAGTATGATCATATCTATCTACATGTGAGTAATGTGAAAATATGTGTTCTTCTATTGATATTAGGTGATCATGTTAGACTATGACTATGTCCTTATGTGTGTACTCTTAGAGTTGATGCATGATTATTCCTACTTGACTATATGATTCTAGATTGGTTATATTGATGATGTTATAGTAGTGTATGATTTAAAGATTATAATGGTTATTCCTATGTTCTTCTAGAATGATATGCTATATGTGATAAAGTGAAGTCATTGGTGTGTCTTGTGTGGTAGACTTGTGTCCCTTAATTGATACATGTATGAATATGAATATGAGATGTCTTGACTTAGGATGCTAAAGCCTCTTATTATTGTATGTATGAATGACTTGAGACCTTGAATGATGCTAAGAAGGTCCTTTATGTGGAACCTTTAACCTAGTGGTAAGGTTATGACCCTTGAAGTCGAAATTCATAATGGTATCCTTCGTGTATGAACGATGGACTTAAGGTTGGTTGGCTGGAACGGCATGATATCGTCCTTAAGAAAGTCAAAAATATCCTTTTATCCATTGAAAGTCAGCCCTAGGGGACCTCTTTGGTAGGGTGAATATGATTGGGTTATGAACTAGATATGGAACCCCTTCGTATGATCCTTTAATGTAAATTACTCTATGAGAAAAAAGGCTAGCACCAAGTGAGTATGGTAAGATAAGTAGCTCAAGTTAAAGGATGAGGCTAGAGTGCAAAGAAAACCCTTTATATTCCTTAACCATGTGCCTACATGGGATGTGTCCAAGTTCTACCATTGGCAAGTAGAACACCTTCGATCAGAGTAGGTTATAACTCTGGATTCCATGTTTAGCTATCATGGTATATGTCGGTCATTGTCTATTCTCATCATATGGGATACCTAATAGTATTTGAGAAGTTTTATGAAGTTTAGGTGGTGGTATGGGACGCTATCTAGACATTGCACAATAGGCTTTGAAGATGTTAGTGAGAGTCCCTAGGTCTTCTCCAAGACCATTACTTGAATGTCCTTTATGTGATGAATTTCTCTTAAATGAACTAATGAATGTAATGACTTAAGTTAGAAAGCATGTTAAGTGAATAAGTACTTATCTAGAGTAGTTAAGGGTTGTCTAGTTAAGGTGTGAAGGGGGCATAGGAATGGTCACTTCGTATCTTACCTAGATAAGTCTTAAGAATGACTCTAGTTAGGGAAAATGTTGATTATGTGGACATGATCTAAGCCTTAGGTAGTCTTAAGGATTATTTAGGTAGTCTTGAAGAGGTCAATCATGGACGTTATCTTCTTGATTTACTTAAGTAAGTCTTTTGATAGCCTTTGGAAAGAGAATATCATATTATCTATATGTTGTTATGTTAAGTGAGAATGATTCTATCATAGGTAGTCTATAGGATCTCTTAAGTGTGTGTGTAAGGGATTGTATAGGCGGTCACTTCACGACTCACTCAAGTGAGACTTAGAATCACCTATGGTAGGAGAATCTCATGTTCATGTGTATGGTGTTTTGTAAGTGGGTATGTGTCTCATTATGAGTAATTTTGAGGATCATTTAGGCATTCTAAGAGAGGGTGTATGGGCGGTCTCTCTTTTTATGACTTAAGTGAGTCTTAGGATAGTTTGTAATGAGGTAAGTACATACTATAAGGTGTCTTAGGTGAAGGTAAGTAACTTCACTGTACAGTGAAGAACTTCACTGTACAGTGAAGTGAAGTTACTGTAAAGTGCTTCCAAAAATATGATAAATGGTTTAAGTGTTTCCTTATGTGTTTCTAAGTTGATAAATGATGTTCTTATGATTATGTTATGATATTTAAGTCAAAAAGATGCATATTTCTAATAAATGTCCATTTTCATGATTTTATGCATAATGTCATACTTAGTACAATTGTTTGTACTAACTCCATACATTTTGTTATCTCTAAAGGTGTAGGTGAAAGGTGAGAAGGATCGTGAAGGAGAGCTTGGATTCTAGAGTCATTCATGCAAAGTTGAAGTATGTCCTCAATTGACTCGGGGGCATATATAGATGTCTTTTATTTCCTTTGAAGTATTGTAATAGACAAAGTATTTCTATATGTTGAAGTATGGGCCGTGTCCCAATTATTCTCGTGTCTAAGTTTGATGAGATTGAGACTTAGTATTTCCTATGATTTCTAATGAAAGATGTTACTAAATATATTATAATGTTTTGTGAAAAGTTTTAATTCCGCACTACTTTTTGTTTTGTATATGTGATGAACGATATGGAAAGGGCTTGTACAAGACCTCCGAGAGGTCAAGTATGCCGGTTGCAATCCGAGATTTTCCCTAACTTCTAGGGTGTGATTTCGGGATGTGACAGTTGTCCTGATAATGGAACGTGGTGGCGCCTGTGGAAGTCATTCCAGAAGCCAGCATCTACCAGATCAAGGACCATGAGAGGCTCGATGGTCTGTGGTCCCTTTGACGGTCCATCGGAGGGGCCCGTGGTCAGCTTCATCAGATTTTTTAGTTGGGTCAGTTTGGTTTTTTCCCTATGCATTGGACCCCTAAACTACGTCGTTTAACCCCTAAACTACGTAGTTTTTGGTTAGTTTTAGCATAGAAACTAGATTATAACCTAACCTAATCAATCATTCACAAAAATAATCATCGATCTTAGAGCATACCTAGATGAAAAGTCGAGCAGCCCTAGTCCAAGAACACATCAAGGTTTTCTTAGTTCCATCCACAAAATTGAAAATTTTCTCCATGAATTTCGTCACCAAGTATGTGAGACTTCACTAGTGGATTCCTTTCACTTATTAGATCCCTAGATTTCATTCAAATTCTTGATTCCTTTAATTATATTCAGACCTATAGGGTTTCTAAAACTTCAGATTTTTTTTGTGATTTAGCTGTTAGATTAATCCTAATCAGAATATAACATTTTTGTAACTATGTTGCTAAATCCTTAGATGAATTTCAGAACCCTAGTTGTGTAGATTCATTTAGTTCATGAATTACACTTGCTAGGTCATGTTAGACGGTTATACATGCATCAGGTTACAACCATTTCATTATCAGTACTAAATGTTGCATTTTTAATTAGTATGTCAGAATCTTGAGCTATCCAGCTATTTGAGTGATGTATATTTTTATAAATTCTATTGGGAATATGCTTAATACTGATTCGGACTAGGTTTAGTCACCATCATAGTCCCATAACTAAGTGTTCACGTAGGTTAAGTCCCTTCTATGGGCATTATACTTAGTGATCACGCAAGTCATGCCTCTACACCCTTAACAAGGTATATTGGGTCATCTCAATGGGGGTTTACATCGAACTCCACATTTATCTCATGTGGTTTTATGTCGGTTATTAGTAGCTTCCACAGCCAAATTCTAGTGCATTGAACAGATTACTAGTTATAGTTCAGTATTCAGCTTCAGTATGTATAAACTTGATTATCGCATTCAATTAGTTCATGTTTAGTATTGTCAGTATAGTATCATTCTCATCTTATATCATTGTTAAGTTATATGCTTTGTTTAGTTATGTATATTTTTTTATCTTTATTCCGTCTTGCATGCTGAATACCTTTCAAATACTTACTCATACTCTGCACTACATCTTCTCGTGATGTAGGTTCATGTCCTCAACACTTAGATCACACATAGATTTGTTCCCTATCTCCAGTTCAGCAGCATCAGTGGTGAGTCCTCATTCTTTGAGGATGATTGACATGATTATCTTTGTACTTTTAGTCTTTAGTTTCAATTTTGCTAGATTTAGTTGGGGTATGTCCCAGCATCAGACTTTATTTCATACATAGTAAGATTCAGTTTTAGCTTTGGAGTTTGAGATTTTAGTTGTCATTAAAATCACATATTGTATATTTAGATATTAATGGGTATATCCCATCATTAATTTTTACGAAGATTTAAGCTTCCGCACATTATTTCTTGTTTCAGTTTATCTTTAGTATGCCTATGATATGTCGGCAGGGTTATAGCTTGGGGTCACCGTGATCTAAGGTCCCGTGTCCGCGTCTTGGGGGTAGACTCAAGGTGGGACAGTGAATGTGTTCCTTTATGATCTTTTAGACACCAAACAAGTATTGACATCGAACCCGTGACCTTTTCTTTTTTTAGAGAAAGAAGATGGAACTCAGGAAAGGAGAAAAATGGGAAATGGGGAATAAAATTGAAGTGATGGTATATATGGGTGATATGGGGGAGTTGGATGGGTGTACAAAGATGTGAAGAGGTGAGAATTTTTAGAGATTAAACGTTTGTAAGGGTTGGTAAATTTTAGGAAAATGATATATTTTTTAAAATGAAGGATTTATTAAATTGGGGTCCGTGGATGTGTCTGTGGTTCTCTTAACACTTAGTAAATTTTTTGAAACATACATGGGGTGTACGGACTCCATCTATGGTCCGTAAACTGAACAAAGGACCGTCTATGGGATCCGCAGACCCTTGCACCATCAAATTTCTGCATATTGTTCTTTTCTTTCTAGCATATGTAGCAAACATTAGGACTTCCTTTTTATGTTTTTTTAAAATTCTTTTTTGACACGTACCCTATTCTACCCTAATCTAGCCAACACTAAAACTCAAAAACAATGAAATTCAATAGAAAATACTAAAATCTCATAAAACACAATAAAAACTCCTAAAATTGGCTAGATTTTACATCTTGGTTGCCTCCCAAATAGTGTTTGATTTAACGTCGTGGCATGACGCTGCCACCTTTATTACTCAGACTTTATCAAGACTCCATTTTTCTATAACTTCATTGACTTCCTCATATTTCCGCAAGTAGATTTTGATATGTTTACCGTTCACCTTGAACCTCATTCCTTCATCATTCTTGAGTTCAACCGCTTAGTGTGGAAATACCTGTCTCACTTTGAATGGACTAGTCCACTTGCACTTGAGCTTGCATAGGTGATTCTTTAATGTTTCATTCACTAGATACACTATCTGATATATTGATAAACGTTTAACTATGTCCCAAATTTCATGGTATAGGCGATCATATGCAAAACAAATATCTAACTTATGAGGTCAAGGCCGAACCATAAAGATTGGTATATGAGACTCTTCTTTTATTGGGTTGGTCATTTATATATATATATATATATATATATATATATATATATATATATATATATATATATATATATATATATAACTTAAAATGTTGAACTCCTAATTTGAATATTAAACTACTAAAATATTCCTAAATTAAGTTGTGACTTTTTCGATGAGTTGTGACTTTTTTGATATGTTGTGACTTTTTTCCAAGGGATGCGATTTTTTTGATGACTTTTGCCTTTTCCTAAGAGTTGTGAATTTTTGAATAAGTTGTGACTTTTCCAAACAGTTATAACTTTTTTAATAAGTTGTGACTTTTCCAAAGGGTTGTGACTTGTCGAAATGGTCATGACTTTTCAGATAAGACACAAAAATATTGTCCATACTACCCTTTGTTGACTATAAATAGAGGGATTTTCTCTCGGTGTTCAACCACAATTCTTTTTAAACTCTTCTTCTTGAATTTTAAATTTTTTTAGTTGATTTATTGTCGTTGAGTGAATTTGAAGTTTAGCTGAATATGAGGTACCACTATTCCGATGAAGTAAGTCATTTTATCCTATGAAGGTATATCCCATAACCTCGAATACTTAAGAAAAATAATTTTGATGATATAAAAAATATTTTTTTTGTTAATATATACATTAGTATGTAACGTTGCAAATGATGTAGTCTAAATTCATTAGTTTTTGTTAACAATTTCTCTTGTGATATAGATATATGCTTCTGAAGATCTTTTTCAAAATCTAGAGAATTGTCACGATTTATTTTTTATGCTCAAGACATATGAATGACTTTATTTATCAATGTTACTTATGTGATTTAGATTCTTGGAATTTCGCTTCAAAATATTTATTACTATATAAACTTTGCCCTGTTTTACTTATTTACTATTTCTTACTATTTTCAGTATTTTAGACGAAGAAAAGCTCATAAAACTTGTAACAACGCCCGTTGAAGTTTGCATTAGTAATTTTGTAATTTATTTAATAATTAATTTTATGAGATAAATATTTGCATTAATGCAAATATATATATTTATATTTGGGTAGGTATTTGTATTTAAATTAAATTATTATAAATGTCACAAATGTATTATCAAGTTAACAAGATCTTCTCACTTCAAAATATATTATTGTACAATGTTCCGAATTTTTTTTTAAAAACAAAATACAAAAAATGTGAAAATTTGTAAATATATAAAATGTAGTTGTTCTCTCACATGTTCATATGACATCTAAAACAATTTAATGTGGCATACATATGCAAAACGCATCTGGTAAGATGACAAGAAAAATCCAAAACAAATATTATCTATAAGGTAATATTAGTGGAATAAGAGGTTTGTGTGAAAATATATATATATACACATTCACGGAAGACTCTGCAATAATATTTTTTTCTAAGCTTATAACTCAAATCTTGGCTTAAATAAGCAATACTATTTACTATAACATATATTTTTGGAATTGATATTCATATATATATATATATATATATATATATATATATATATATATATATATATATATATATATATATATATATATATATATATATATATATATATATATATATATATATATATATATATATATATATATATATATATATATATGTATGTATGAGGAGCTTATCTAACAACTAAAATTTCAACAATATTAAAGTAAAAACATGGATTTAACACAAATCAAATCTGAAAAGTTGAAAAAGACTAGGAGTTTGTGCATAGCATTAGGGGTTTCAACTCAAAATAGGTGAAACTTAACGGAACAACATTGTTAATACATGGATAGTGTTTGGTCTAAGTTACATTGGATATTCTCCCACACTTTGCAGCATATATCACTTGTATTCTTCTGAACTCCAAAACCCTTTCCAATAAAACACCATAAAAAGTTTGAGTAGATAAACTAGTCATAGCTCAATATCATTAAATATGAAACTAATCAGATTATCACATCCCTGATTCAAACCCATTAAATAAATTTTATCAAGTACTCAATATTGAGTCTTACCCAATTCCATTAAGTTTTTTCAAGACAAAATGGTGTTAGACAGTTAGAGAGTTCAATCAATATTTGCAACTATTGATTTTACATTAAAATTTTAAGATAACTAAAGACCCATGTAGTACAATCAATATTATAACCGATTAATTAATACTCGTTTGGGCTTTTACACCCCATCAAGAACAAACAACCCTAAATAATGGTTTAGCTATTCATAAAAGATGAAATAGACAAAATACTCATAAAGTAAAGCTTCATTCCGAGTTAGATTGATAAACAAAACTTGAATTGCAAACATCGATTAGTTCAAATCTGAGTTTTCTTTCTCTACAAGTTAAGAAGTTTTTACTACTCTATTTTCTACCTTGAATAATTTCTCATAAAAATTTCGTAAGAACATAACATAACATCACATCTCTCTATTTCCCTATTCGGGAAGAAGATAAAGGTACATGATTGCAAAAATCCTTATTCTATCCTTGAAATATTACAAAGGAAAGTCTAGGTAGGGTATGGGACTCTACCTATACATTGCACTAGTTGGCCTTGAAGTAAATCCTACGAAGTGATTCTTATGTTTTATGATTTAATGAGATAAATGTTATGTTGATGTTGTTTTTTCATGTTAATGGTCTATGTTGCTAAATATGAGGATGAATACTTATAATGCTATGATATGTGAAGATAGACACTATTTATGATCCTTTGGTTAGTTTGCTTGGTTGGATGAGGTTATGGGGCTTCACTTGACCATTGCACTAGTAGACTTGGTGAAGGGTTATTGGTAAGGGTTTTACTTATGTTGTAATGTTATGAACTCATGAATATGCTTTGTGGTTGTGACTTGATGTTGGAGTTACGTTGACTATGAATTCTATTATGCTATGAACATGTTGACTTGGCTTAACTTAAGTAGGATGGTATTGTGTTGAATGTGCTTGTATTGCAAGAAGTATATGATTTATTGCCTTATATGTGTTCTTGGATTGTGCACAAGGTTTTTCGAAGTGACTTGGCATGTTTTTATAAAATGTCCCTTTCTAGCATGATTTCAATGTTGTGTGTGCATATGTTTCCATACTTAGTACAAGTGATGTACTAACCCTATTTCTCCCTTTTCCCCAACATTTTAGGTTCCAGTCGTTGAAGGGTTCATGATCACTTTTGAAGGAAGTCTTGGATCATTTCTCCAAGTGTGGGTATGTCCTCTAGTTCCGAGGATGATGCCTTTCTCTCACTTTACCTATGTTACATTGTTATAGTCTAAAGACAATCATTTCACTCTTGTTGTTTCAAGATATTGTTGTAAGACCTGAGTGGATTTTATACATTGTGTAAAGGCTATGCCCGTATTGTTCTATTCCGGTTAGATGGTTTAATATGAGACATCCTTATTAAGACTATATTATGTATATCATCTATATGTGGCATAAAAGTAGAAGACTGTGTAATCTTCTTATACGAGGAGTCTAAGTAAACTCGCTATGAATATATATTATGTGTAAGCGAGAGGTCTAAGTAAACCTCATGAAGTAGATGTGGATGAAAAGTTTTAATTTTTCATACTTTTTAACCTATGAATGTAATGATGAATGCTAAGATGCTAGTCTTCGTTCTCTTTGAGGATGACGACGCCGGTTACGTCTAGAAGGTGCTCCCTGGATGTGACAAACTTAGTATCAAAGCATGAGGTTGATATCTTTAGAGTCGATGTCTCATTAAAACCGTGTCTATGTAGATTCTTATTCATAATTGTGAAGTGCGCCACACTTATGAATGAAAGACTGTGTGATGCTTAGGAAACTCTCATCTTCTTGCATTCCTATGTCGTGCCTCTAGAGTCTTATTATGTGCTTTCACCTAAACCTTGTATTGTGGTTATAGGTATTAATACTTGAAGAGCAGCTGCTAGAAGGACCGAGGAAGAGATGGCTAATATGGGAGCTCATGACAACCAAGTGCCTCCACTTGAAGAAGTTGATATGGGTGATCAAGTTCTGGTTGTTCCTCCACCAATGACCGATGGAGAGATAGGGCAGCCTTTTCAATTTGGCCCAAGCCATGACCTCTCAAGCTAATGTCGTCACTTCTCAAGTCCAAGCTATGACGGCCCAAGTGAATAGGGAGGTTGGATATCGAGTGCCTCAACATGCTAACACTATGGCCTCTCATTTGAGAGACTTTACTAGAATGAATCCACCTATGTTCTTCGAGTTGACTTTGGATGAGGACCCTCAAGATTTCCTCGATGAGGTCTATAAGATTCTTTATGATATAGGTGTGACCTTATTTGAGAAGGTCGAGTTGGCGGCCTATCAACTCAAAGATGTGTTCCAAACTTGGTACACACAATGGAGAGATAATAGGGCACTAAGAGGTGGTCCGGTGACTTCGGAGATCTTCAAAAGGGCTTTCCTTGATAGGTTCTTTCCTAGAGAGTTGAGGGAAGCTAATATAGAAGAATTCATCAACCTTAGCTAAGGAGGTATGAGTGTACTTGACTACTCCTTGAAATTTACTAAGTTGTCCAAGTATGCTCCATCCTTGGTTTCAAACCCCAAGGGATGAGATGAGTCATTTTCTTACGGGGTGTCCGATGACTTGGTGGAAGAATGTTGTTTGGATATGCTTCATGATAATATGAATATATCTCGTCTCATGGTTCATGCTCAACAAGTGGAAGAAACTAGGTTAAGGAGATAGAATAGAGAGACCAAGAGGGTCAAGTCTTATGATGGTGGTGCTTCAAAGTGGAGGTTGGAAATTCAAGACAAGCCTAGATTCAAGAAGAGGTTCTCCAACCAAGTTCCTTCCAAATTTCCCAAGGCTCGTGATGATAGGGTGTCAAACCCTAAGCCTCAAAAGGGAAGAGGTACTAGTTCACCAAGAAAAAAGCCAAGTTGTGGAAAGTGTCGCAAGAAACATTATGGTGATTGCCTTGTTGGGACGGACAATTGCTTTGGATGTGGCAATAGTGGTCAAAAGGTTAGGGATTGACCTAATTTGAAGGGGCAAGACAAAGGAAGTGGGAAAGCTCAAGCTAGTGGTTCTAATGTGGATGATTCAAAGAAGAATCTCTTTTATGCTCTTCGCTCAAGGGGTGAACAAGAGAGTTCTCCCAATGTGGTTACTGGTATGTTACAACTCTTCTCTATTGATGTATATGCTTTACTTGATCCGGGTGGTACATTATATTTTGTTACTCCCTTTGTAGCTAGGAAGTTTGATATTTTTCCAGATATTCTAAATGAAACTCTTATGGTAACTACCCCTGTAGGTGAGTCGGTGGTTGCAAAGATGGTATATAGAAATTGTACTCATGTGAATTAGTAGAACTTGATATGGTCGAGTTTGATTTCATTTTGGGGATGGATTGGTTGCATGATTGTTTTGCTTCCAGTGATTGTAGGACAAGAATTTTCAAGTTCAATTTTCCAAATGAACTCATGTTAGAGTGGAAGGGGGTAATTCTATTCCTAGAGGTCGTATCATTTCTTGTCTTAAGGTTTGTAAGATGATCTCAAAAGGGTGTTTATACCATATTGTAAGGGTCGAAGATTTAGACTCCGAAAATCCTCCCATTTAGTTAGTCACCGTAGTGAGGGAATTTCCGGAGGTCTTTCCTAATGATCTTCCCGGAATCCCTCCCGAACGGGAAATTGATTTTGGTATTGACTTGCTACCGGATACCAACCCCATTTAAATTTCTCATTATCGGATGGCTTCGGCCGAATTGAAATAGTTGAAGGCTCAACTCAAAAACTTGCTAGACAAAGGCTTTCTTAGACATAGTATTTCTCCATGGGGTGCACTGGTGTTATTTGTGAAGAAGAAGGATGGGTCCCTTAGAATGTGCATTGATTATCGCCAACTCAATAAAGTCACTATTAAGAACAAGTATCCTCTCTCTCGAAATGACGACTTGTTTGATCAACTCCAAGGGGTAAGCTACTTTTCTAAGATTGACTTGAGATTGGGGTATCACCAACTTAGGGTGAGAGGTGAAGATATACCAAAAATGGCATTTCGAACTAGATATGGACACTATGAGTTTCTAGTAATGTCATTTTGTCTCACTAATGCCCTGGCGGCGTTTATGGACCTCACGAATAGGGTGTTTGAAGTTACTTAGATTCATTTTTCATTGTCTTCATTGACGACATCTTGGTATATTTGAAAAATGAGGGTGAACATATGGACCATTTAAAAGTGGTGTTGCAAGTGCTTTAGGAAAACCAACTATTTGCCAAGTATAGCAAATGTGAGTTTTGGTTGAGGTCGGTGGCGTTTCATTGTCATATCATCTCTAGTGAGGGAGTTGAGGTTGAACCAAGGAAAACCGAGGTGGTCAAGAATTGGCCTAGACCATTGACTCCGACCGACATTAGAAGCTTTTTGGGCCTAGCGGGGTACTATAGGAGGTTCGTGGATGGTTTTGCGTCCATTGCCTCTCCCTTGACTACTTTGACCCAAAAGAGTGTGAAATTTGAGTGGGAGCAATGCTGCTAAAAAATATCCCAAAAAGAGAAGATGTAGGAATCGAGAAGTAATTACTAATTAAGTGTAGACACTTAATTTTTGACCGAACATAAAGTTCTACACTATTTATTTTTTTCTTAAATATTTGTTTTATATCTAAATCAAATATTTTGACTTTTATCTTATTTATTAAATTTATTTTAAAAGATTTAAAAACAACAAAAATTGAATCATTGTTTAGGAGAATTTTATTTTTCAATTATTAAAAAAGGAAGTAATAAAAAGACAAAAAAAATTATATGTTTTCTTCTAAATTAAGTTTAATATAATCTTGTATGTTTGATTATAATTTTAGACTACTTTTTATTTTTGTTAATTTAAACTAGTTGGCTAATATTATATATTTATAATTGTTTTTATACATATATTTAATTAAAAAATTAACTACCCACTAACCCTCGCTCCACCACACCTACACTATCCCACCTCCCTCCCCATTACCAATCAGCAGCAACTACACTCCACACACCCCAAAAAATCCACAATACAAATACACCCAACATACGTACAGAAAAGAAGAAAGGAAAAAAAATGAGGAAGAAAAAAACGAAAATTAATACCCACCACAACTAACACACACGCACAACAGATCAAAAAGAAAACAAAAGCAATGAGCAACCAAATTTCTGCACGAAAAGAAGAAAAGAAACTCCATTTTATTTTGTTCTTCTTTCAAACAATAATCAATACATTTACATATTTTCTTCCTTTTCCATTACTACTTTATTTAAGCACAAACACATACCATCACAAACAACCTACAAAACTTGTGGGTATTCTAATTTCTAATCAAAGTTCGGTCAATATTTGCGGTATTCAACTTTTTTTTATCTCTTTAATTTATTTGTGGAATTCGATTGAAATGAATAATTGATTGTTTGTTATATCTCTATTTAATGAATAAAGGTAGCTTTAATTGATGATGATGTTTTTATTTATTTGTTTTTATTCATTAGTTAATATCATTCACTCTCTTTTTCAAAAATTGCATTTTCTCCCTTCAACTTCGTTTCTTAGGACTTGCACTGGATCATAGAGACGTCGATTAACGAAGCAGACCGGCATTCACCTTTCCCGTTGACCTTGGCGCGACTCAAAGTATACCCTAGGTATAATATGGCATATAGACCCTAAGAGGCCATACACAAGTCACGTAGCATAGATCATACAAGATAAATAAAATAAAATATTTCAAAAATAGCATTTCATATTTCAAAATTGTTTGACAAAACAGAAGTGCAATATAAGTCTCAATAAGCGATCTGAAATTGGAACGTATATACCATATAGATCATCCAAAAACTAGAAAGACATAAAGTAAGTAAAAGTGTCTTAGTCCTCGAAACATGAGGACTCACCAACTTCTTCTATTCTGAAGAATCAACTAGCCACATGAGTGAGGGAAAGAAGTGTCGGACCCCACATTAATGAGACCATGTAGGTACAAATATGTGTTAGTACATGGAATGTACTAAGTATGGGGAAATATGCATAAAATAGGAATTATAGCATGAATGGCTTAAAACATGTAAAGCATGACAAATATCTGAAAATATGAAAGCTTAAAAGGATAAATGTTATGCTAATCATGAAATATGGTAAAACACATTAACATAGAGGACATAAGAAAAGCTTTGAAGAAACATAGTGTTTTTGTAGGATATTAGGTTTAAACGACAATAAGACCATGAGAGTTGTAGCATGGAATCCTCTATATACCTCATATCAAAAGAAGGGGAACCTACTTTCTAAGGTAGAGTCCGTACATATCACCTTTTGCTAAAGTGGATCTACTACCTAGGTCATTTACGAAAATCCTATAGGGTACGTAGTTTGGGACTAGAAATTGCTACTACAGACAATCATATTTGAGTTTCCACCTTCAACCCCTCTTGGTACAAAGTCTAAATCCCAACATAATAGATAATTTTCAAATTTTATTATAATATAGGAAAGACAATGATCAATACCAATCCACACTTTTTAGATCAAAATATAGAATAGCTCCTTAAGCACAATTCTGCATAGATGATAAAACTTTTCATCAATGTGAATCCGTATGTGAGAAATACCTTTCACAATGATGATATAATCGCATGTAAGGAAATCTTTCATAATAACATTGATATTTTTCTTTCAAAGCATACCCAAATCATTTACAATAATTGCATAAAAACAAGCATATCTTCATAAATTCATACTTCATAAGTTCATAGATTTATCATATATAGGGTCATAGTTGAAAATCATAAATTTAGGAATGATCGATATAATTTCAACTAAATATCATGTATTTTACATTGAATTGTGCATTATAAGACTCAATAAAAAAAGTCATAATTGAATGAAACCTAAAGATTTAATTGAAATCAATTGAAGTTGATATTGATGAATTGAAACCTTAGGAAACATGGAGCTATGAAATCCATGGATAAATACCAACGTACCTTGATTCTTAAAGCCCCAAAAGAATGAATGATTGATGAAACTGAATTAATCCAGGCTTCTTTGTTCTTACTCGTGAGAGTATTTGAGGAGGATGAATATTGCTAGGTTTTGAGGATTTTGGAGAATGGGGTTTGATTGGGTAATTTATGGCTCAAAAAAACTTATATATGCCTTAAGATGAAGGCAAAAAAGACTTAGATTTTATTCAAAACAATTAGAAAAAAGACTCAAAATCCCCTTAAAATAACTTTGAACTCGACCTACGGTCCATAGGACTCTCTACGGACCGTTCTAGTCAATCGTAGAAATAATTGGAGCCTAATAATTCAATCGATTTTGACGAGACCTTCCAACGGCTCATATACCACTCGACGATTCTTCAAACCTTGTCCTTATACTTAAGGTCTCAAATCACACCTTTGAACCACAACTGCGACTCAATCCTACGGCCCATCAAACCGCCTACGGTCCGTGTTGATCATTCGTTAACAAGGTACTGGGACTTGATTTTTAAAAAAAAAATATTTCCCTCTTCTATGTGTGCTATCTATGGCCTGTAGAAGCTTGTACGGTCCGTATATAGGGACCCATAGACATAGCATGCATCCCATATATCCCTTTTCGTTTTTTCCAAATCCTTAGATGTTACAATAATCCCTTCCTTGGGAACATTCTTCCTGGAACAGAACTCAAGCTCGCATAAAAAAAAATAGGGGCGAAACTAACAACCTAACATGAATGCAAATTCATCAGAATTCACATAATCTAGGAGAAACATTAACTCCAAGCTAAAATTTAAATCATCATTCCATAAGGTAAACATGCAAATCATGGTCAATTGCACATAATCATGAAGCAATCAGTCAAGCTAATTCAAAATCTCAAAAAATCATTTTTTTATGAGCATGCATGCATGACGAAACATGATAATGACTAAGACACATGAGTTCGAAAGAATGAACCATGATGAGCTAAATACCTTAAGCTAGATTAGGATTAGAGGAATATAGATAAGGATAGCGGAACATTATATTATCCTCGGCCACCCAAGTAGCACCCTCAGCCTTTTGATTCCTCCACAATACTTTTATGGATGCAACTTTCTTATTCCTTAACTTCTTAACTTGTCGGTGCAAAATCTAAACTAAAACTTCTTCATAAGAAAGAATCTCCTTTATACCAAGACTCTCTAATGATACAATAGATGTCGAATCACCAACACATCTCTTCAGCAAAGAGACATGGATAATCGGATGCACTGATACTAAGTCATTAAGCAAATCAAGTTCATAAGCAAACTTTACCAATACGCCTCAAAATATAATATGGGTCTACATAACGGGTACTAAGCTTCCATTTATTCCCAAATCTCATTACATCCTTCATGGGTGAAATTTCCAAGTATAACCAATCATCCACATAAAACTCAAGGTCCCTCCTTCTAACATCAACATAGGACTTTTGTCGACTTTGATTTGTTTTCAACTTTTCTCTAATAAGTCAAACTTTCTTCATTGCCTCATGTACCAACTCGAGACCTATCAAAGTGACCATACCAAGTTCTAACCATCCTACAGGAGATCTACACCTCTTTTCATAAAGACCTTCAAATTGAGCCATACCAGTACTTGAACAATAGTTATTATTATAAGAAAACTCAATCAAAGAAAAATGATCATCCCAACTACCCTTGATTCAATCACACAAGCTCTCAACATATCTTCTAAAGTTTAGATAGTAGGCTCTGCTTGCCCATTTTCTTAAGCATGAAAGGAAGGTCATACTATGCTTGACAAGAGTACCAATCCATTTTTAGAAAAACTTCCAAAATTGAGAAGTAAATTGGGTACCACGATAAGAGATAATGGATAAGGGCAGTCCATGCAACCTAACCATCTCTCTTAAATTTCACTTAGCATAATCTTCTGCTGAATAAGAATCCTTCAAGGGTAGGAAATGATCTGACTTCGTCATATGATCTACAATACTCCAAACTGAGTCACGTTGTCACCGAGTGCGGGGTAAACCAACAATAAAGTCCATATTCAAATCTTCCCACTTCCAAATATGCTAAGATTTAAAATTTAATTAAAAACTATCAAGCGGTGGTTGTCAAAAGTAGAACCCAACAATGGTGGATGAGGTGAGACTTAAGTCGTATCCTGTTATTTGACCTTTAGGAACTTATTTTTGAAATAAAGTGCAAAATAGGGAAGATTTGGGATTTACTTGTAACTTTATTCGTAACCAGTAACGTTTAACACTCACACTTGATTTAAAATATTTAAAGAAAATTAACAAAGATTGTGTTCACCATGACTTTTTAATCAATTTTTTGGGTAAATTTTAGACCTCAACCCCTTATAGAGTAATTATCAAATTTAGCTGCCGTTAACCGTCTCTCACCAATATCAACTTAAGCAGTAACTTTCATTCTTTCGAACCGAAAGTGTTTATCTCAATTTAATGATAGTGACTCAAGTAACTAATCTTGCTACAACATTAACTATCAGACGGGTTTAAATACTCGAATTGCGTCATAAACTCTTTCCCCAAGTTTTACACTAGTTTACTCAAATTAGTCAAACCTACGACAGATACTAATGTTTACAACCATTAGAATTTGATTTAAATGAAAGGGTTCACAAGATACGTTTGCAGTGCAGATTTTAGTCCATAGATTTACTTATTTTAGGTTAAGTCTTCATGGATCCCACAACCCTTGGTTGGAGAGTTTAGCTTGTCATGCTTAATGAAATAACAACCATAAATGCATTCATTCAAAGAAAGTAAAAACTTACAAGAGATGAAAACAATTGACAATAATGATTTCAATGAACTTTGAAATCTCCTTCAAAACTTAATCAAGAGTAATATGTTCTTCGATAGTAATACTAAATCTCTCTAAGACACGATTATATAATAAAATCCTAAAAAAGTATTAATAGTTCACCAAAAATTCAAAATTTAAAACAGAAAGTGCAGTTCATGAGGTACATGTGACGAATGCCCAGACAGCCCGTCATTTAGGTGAAGATCTGCCAGAGGGACTGTCAGAAACTTCCATAGCTTTTGCTTGATTCCTGTAGAGTTGACGCTACACATAATGGGTCGTCATAGGGTTGACATCTTGTCGAAGAAGTGCTCAAAGTTGTCTTAGACTTCTGAGTTTTCTGCAAAGTTGCCTAGGAAATGGATGGTCAGTCACGTGGATGACAACCCGTCATTGTTGCAGTCAGCACTGATCTGCTGGCACTTAGCTTCATTTTACTCTTCTTCCTGCCATCACACTTTTCCTAGCTTAATAGTGTTAAGCATATTAAATGACACTGGTTATTACTTTTCTCACAAATATCTTAGTAAAGGCATCCGATGTGTCGTCAAATGTTGGCATATCAACACCCTCAACTTAGCATACTTGCTTGTTCTCAAGAAACACATAACCAACTGGACTATAAACATTCGTAGCAGGTTACTCATACATGTAGATGCATATCAGTTAATGTCGCAACTCAAGAGAATCTAAGATTGACATCTAGGTATCAACAAGAAATTTGACACATCAATAATTAGTCCTGAACAGTGTATTACTAATTCCACTACCACAAAGAAATTCCTATTATTTGTGAGGGCTAAACAAAACACTCTTGCTCAGAACGAATTCAAGTGATGTATGCATAATCCATAGGCTTGCCCTTATTAGCTTCACTCTGACTTTTTTGACAACTGGACTAAGATCACATTAGGACTTTTTTGGCTTTTATCATATGCTCAGGCTAAAGGTGGGATTGTTTTGGAAGTAGTGACTATGCCTTCCTTGTTACTGACATAGCTTTTGTCTTTATTCCAACCATCCTTATTTCTCCAAATAACTAGTGTCCTAATACAATAAATGTGGTTCTCTTTACCTTTTTCTTTTATTTTCCTTTTTTTTTAAATTCCCAAGATTGTGCAGACTTAAGGCTTGTCAATTTGTAGTGGTGATTTAGAGGAGTGAATGTGGAATGGAATGCAGATGAATTATTTGTGGAGGAATAGTCTATGGAAAAGGAAAAGTTGTGGGGGAAGAAAAAGGGTGATGGTGGGGCAAATGGGGAGTTACGTGGGCTACAGTTATACGAGAATTTAAATTCCACCAATTTAATTAGTAGGGATGGGTAGGGTGAGATTAGTGTGGGTTTGGTTGGGTTGGGCTGGGTGGTTTCAATTTGGGTTGGATATAGGGGAGTTCACATTTACAGAACATACCTAACCTTTAAGTCACATGGGTAACGAACCTTCAGGTGGGTGATGGTCTCTTAACCCTCTCTGTCACCTTTAAGGAAAAGTGCATTTTGCACTGTGCATCTGACTGTGGTCGTCCTGTCAATTGCATGACGGTCATAAGATTTGCACTGATTTTAGAACATAGTCCTGCATGTATCAACCAATTGATAAACTTACTATATTAGATATTTTATACAAGACTTTGGTGTGCCTCCCAAATAGTTCCTAACTTAACATTGCGACACGACTCAGGTACCTTGATTACTCAGACTTCATCAAGGTATAAAATTATATTACCATCACTTCCTCCAGGACTCAAATGAAGTGCTTCACCCTCTATCCATTTACTTTGAATCACTCATTTTTTTAATTTTCAAGCTCTAGAGCTCCAGATTGAAATACATGCGCAACAGTAAATGGTCCCAAATAATTGGACCTTAATTTATCTAGAAACAGTCAAAGCCTTGAGTTGAACACTAGGACCAACACCCTAGGATTGAATCTTCTTTTCTCAATGTTCTTGTCATGGTACAACTTCATCCTCTTTTTGAAAAAAGAAGACTTTTTATAGGATCTCAGTCGAAACCCATCCATCTCATTTATCTATTACAACCTGATATTAGCTTCTTTGCTCCAACTAATATTTAGTTTCTTTATCACCCATAAGACCTTATGCTCTAACTCCGTATGCAGATGACATGCCTTTCCAAATACTAACTGGTATGGTGACATATCAATGGGTGTTTTGAAAGCTTTGTGGTACAGCCTAGTGCATCATATAACTTTCTTTCCCAGTCAGTCCTATTATTATTTATAGTCTTCACCAATATGGACTTTATTTCTGAGTTGGACACCTCGACCTTCCCTATCAATTGTGGATAGTATAGAGTTTCCATCTTGTGCTGCTCCGCACCAAATTTAGCCAATAACTGATGAGTCCACATATTAGACTCATTTAGGGCTATATTTTGATAGAAATAGTGTCCTTAAATGCTTGTTTTGTCTCAATTACTGATGAATAACCTTGAGTTTTAGGTATTTTGAGTTTGAGGCAAAGCATGGACACTACTTGGAAAAAAGGAGCAAAAAGGATGGAAAAACAGAGAAATGAAGGCATGAGGATCAACGAGTCCACTTGGCGAATCGTCATAGGTTTGAAGATCGACTTTTGTTCTAGTGTGTTGAGCCATGAAGGAAAGGATCAAATCGGCGGTGAAAAAGAGCTGACGGCGCATCATCGAGAAGTTCCGCGAAGTAGTACCTTATCGCCTAGTTATCCAGAACACGAAGATGCTTGGACTAAGCACAAGATGACGATGAAGTCACCAAAGGGTGAATCGCCGATTAAATCAGCGATTCCGACTAACTGCGCCGAGTGATCCGCTGCAACACTAATTTCTGAAAACTATAAATACATGTTGCGTGTTTTAGCTTAGTATCGAGAATTATCATACTATTATCAAACATTATTAGATTTTCTCTGGTTTTTATCATATTGTATCAGTTTTTGAAGATCAAAAGGGTTTCATGTCCAAGGATTTGGACTTGGTCTCTTGGATTCTTCATTTTTGGCCGGTATCAAGACTTAAATTTCATACTCATTTGAATGCAATCTCATTTTGGTATAAATTTCTATGTCTTGTTCATTTCTAGCTAAAACCCCAATTCTTGGTGTATAATTTTGTGATTATAAGTCAAATGAGTTGTTGGATCTTGCTTTGTGGATGAATCTGTTGTAGTTGTAAATATAATCTCATATATGTATTTTCGGCTTGCTCGAGAGATAGGTCGAGAAACTAAGACTACTAAATTAATGGTCGGTGGGAGTGGGTCAACATGAGGTTCATCTTGAGAGAGTGAACCCTAGTATCACACCACACACTCAGCTCGAGAGAATGAGTGGGTTAAGATGGAGGTTGTGCATCATGCGGCAAGTGAGTGTCCAAGAGGGAATCATTTGAAATGGGGTAAGTTGCTCGAGAGAGAGCTTATCCCCTATCCCATATTCCTATCACATCCCAAGAATCCCCCCCCCCCTTCCTTGATTTAGAACTCTTTGTTAATTTTGGAAATGACCCCAACCCTTGGTTGGGTTACAATACTAAGGTACGATCGTCGATAGTTGCATTAGAAATTGTGTCTTTGATGACGTCACTGATCTAAATGGTGCCGCTGCCGGGAGTGGTGTCATGTGAAAAATTGTAGTTAAGTA
Source organism: Solanum sitiens (assembly GCA_016801875.1). NCBI lineage: Eukaryota > Viridiplantae > Streptophyta > Magnoliopsida > Solanales > Solanaceae > Solanum > Solanum sitiens. The sequence goes on along the minus strand of JABWTJ010000049.1, from coordinate 263,797 downwards.
GAATTTTTGTTCTTGCTTAGGCGTAGTTTATTAACATTACTTTTTGTTTTCTTTTGCTTTTTCGATTAGGAACGTGGTGCATGTCTAGTAGCAACGAAACTCAAATGGACTTTTCCCTTCAAAGGATGATGTCTCTTAGGTATAACACCCTAAGTTACAGACAAATTGGAGAATGAGTCAATCCACGAGTTATGGGTAAAATTTAAGGAAATTTTCCTTCATCACCCAACTCATGGAATCTCAGGAAACGTGCTATTGGACTACTTCTATAAAAGTCTTGGTCCTGAAAACAAAATAATAGTTGTTCAGATATATCCAGGGGGTCTCTCGTAACTTCCCTATGTGATAGCAATTCAACTCCTCGATAATTTTGCTAGACCCAATGATGAGATTGAGAAGAAGCATCTTTTGGAAACACTGTTGACCTAGCTAGATCTACTAACCAGGAAAATCGTAAAATTGGGAACAACTAACAATAGTAAAGACCAAGGTACCTCCCCTTACAATCATGCAAAAACTAAAATGGGTGAGGGTGGACAAATAGCGGAGATGCTTTCACTCATTCTCCAAAAAGTGGAAAGTCATGAAAAGGTGTTGAATGAGACAAAAGAAGGTGTCTCCAGATTAAACGAGATAATTGCTTCCCATTTCATACCAATACAATTACTGAAGATACAAATAGGCCACGTAATGTCTCATCTCTACCCGACTAATCAACATTAAAAGGGAAAGTCGTTCCACGACTATAAATAAGGCGTTTCTTGGGAGGCAACCCAAGGTGTTATCGCTTTCAATTAAATATGTTAGAATAATGATGTGTTAGTGATGTATGTTTAAAGGCAGAGAGAGTTTGGAAAGTACAGATTGGCGAGAGAAATGGTCAGGCGGTGAGTCATCGGCATATTCTGCGCACTCGACTAAGACCGTCGTTCGGACCCTCACATTGATTGAAGGTCCTGTAAAAATAGGCGAGGAAATCGACCATTCAGCACCCCGCTAAATAGTTTGGCGAACTTTAGTAACGTCGCGAATGAACGCAAACTGGGCGGATATATATGACCAAAAGCTCCAAAAATTCAAGTTCCTCAATCTCCCTCATTTTTAAACTCTACAAACTCGTATCAAGTTAGTATTTTCAATATTCTTGCTTTCAAAAAGTATTTTGGTTGTTGATTAGTTCTTGGAATAAGGATTTTTTTGCTCCCTAGCATTTCAATCATATTGTAATCGGCACATAAGTTTGGTTTCTGAATCCCAAGTTCACTTTCGCAAATTATGTATTCTTTTGCAATGATCGTATCGTATTGTTGTGTGTTGGGCTTGTCTGATAATATTAAAATGTGTAACTTTTTGTTTTCAATATGTAAACTTGTCCATTTTATCGTGATTGTAAAACCCTTTTTGTTGCTCATTAAATTAAGCTAAATCTTGCGGGGTTGTGCATACAATGTGGTTGACATAGTTGATTGTTATGGGTATGAGTTTAATTGTATCAATGCATAGTCTAATTGTATTTTTGGGGGTTGTGGTTTTGAGTTCGAGGAGATGATGAAAATAGGAACGACGATTTGTTTGGCGAGCTAAGTTAAGCTCGTTGAATCATTCCGCGGCTCGCCTAATATCTCTCTCTCGCCCTTAATTTCTTGTCAAAAATTGATTATTGAGTCTATAACTTTCGGCGAGATTTCTCTAGTCTCCAAAAAGCATTCGGTGATTCTCCGAAATTAATCTTGTCTCATATTTTTATCTACACCCCTGATTTGTGATTCACTAGAGCGTTCGGGGGACTAAATCTGGATCGCCGAAAGCTATCAACGCTTCGCTGAAAGAGAAGCCTCATCACCAACCTTCCATTATGGTTGAGCCAATTCTTTCAGCGAGAAAATTTTTGTTCGCCAAACGATTCGGTGCATCGCCGAAATTATCAGGGAGACGGGTTGTAGTTAATCCTTTGTTCTTAAATGTTATTACTAATTGTCCTCTGATATTTTGCAGACATGGCCAGACAGCTTCCCCAAGGGAAAGAAAAAGGTATTATAAGCAATGAAGATGCAACTGCATCTAGGGACAAGGTCACTAAACTTCCACAACTGGTGGCAAAGATAAAGGCAAGGACAATACCCTGGTGTTATCAGATGCGAGCTTCGACAGTACCGATTTTTATACCGCTGACCCCACCACATATGAAAGTGAAAATATGGGTTCTGATGAAGATGATCTGATAGAGGCACGGAGAAATGTGTTACGATCTAAAAAGTTGAATGATCCATCACAGATCAGACATTCACAATCTACCACTCCGACCCCTCCAGCTCCAGATCAAGCAATAGTATTGGCATCTCCAGTACAGGGCCCTCCACCTAAATCAATAAATAGTAGGGATGGCAATAGGGCGGGATAGGGAAGAGAAAGCCTTGACCCGTTAAGATTTTAACCCTCCCTACCCTTCCCCATTTAGAATTTTTCAATATTTTTCCCCGCCCTCCCTTGCCCCACTAAGCACTGCCCTGATCTACCCTATTTGTGTGTTAACTTATTGTCCCCAATTATTCTATATTGCAATAAGATAGACATTCCTTCTGTATCTTATTGTCCCCAATAGTTGAGTACCACATCATATTATAATGTACTAATTGACTTTCCCTTTACTAATTTGAGAGGAGAAAGTACGAGAAAAGAGAACAACAATAGCAAATTAATTAACTAAAAATAATCTTTCCACAAAACATAGCAGATAAGAAAGTATAACACCATTATTTGTGTGTAATTATAACCAATTTACTTTAGAACAAAACCAGCAGACAACATGTGACAAGGAGCAAATATTGAACCCAATGAAACATTCAAATACACTCCTAAAAGGTACTTCATTCAATGTATACTAAAGAACCAATAACAGTCTATTTTGGTCCAAGAGCAAATAAAAGATAATCTAATGAGAACTTGAGCAATCATATTATGGATAATCTGTCCAGATTTTTCTTACTTCCACTATGTGTGATAAATATTCCTTTGAATTCTGATTACACGTAAATCTAAATCTTTTGTTAATCAAATAACCCAAATAAAGGATAATATATGCTCAGGAACCTTGTAAATCTTTCTTTGCGCATCAATCTGAGCACTGTTGGAAAGCTACAGAGTGCTCAAACTAAGGAACCTCTCATGAACCCACACCTTCCCTGCCCTACTAAATTTTTTAAAATATTAGCTATCACCTACCCTACCCTGCCCCTCCCCATTTAAGTATTGCCCCGCCCTGCCCCATTAAAACTTTACCCTACCCCTCCCTTGACCTTCCCCATTGTAATCCCTAATGAATAGATTAAAATTTGAGGGGTTGAGAACGATCATTGAAGAAAAATGGTTATCCATAGATGGGGTTATCGATAGATATCCAGATATAATAGAGTGCCTAAAACATCACAAAATTCAAATCTTCACCAGAACCCGTGGCTCGTATATACCAAGCTGGGTCAAAGAATTTTACGGTGCATATAGTGCATTAGTACCTCAGAGAAAGAGGCTAGTAGCATCATTCAAAGCAGTTGACTACGTAGTTGTCAGAGGAAGGAATGTAGCTTTTGACAGCGAGGCTATCAACAAAGTCATGGGCATGTCCACTAATATTAAGGATCTCTACCAGCAATTGATCAGAAAAGAGAAACTGGATGAGATTAAAAAGTGGTTAGCCCCTCCAATATCAGATGATGATGCTCCGAAGTGGTTAGTAGAAGGAGCTTCAATTGAAATGGAAGATCTAAAAGTAGCTACTAGATACTGGTTCAAATTCATCAGCAGCACAATTATGCCATCCTAAAATGAATTAATTCTTAGCCTTGCTAAGGAAGCTTGTCTAGGGTGCATTATGAATAAAACTAAGACAAATTTGGGGATGATCATTGCTTTATAGATCCATGTCTGCAAAATATAGATTGACCTCTCTCTCATTCCCATTGTTGATCACTGCGCTGTTAGAAAGAGCTCGAGTACCTAGAGATTCCAAGAAGGATGTGGAAGTAACGCCCACATCTTCCATTGATATCAGAAGGATCAAAGATGAGTACCTAAAGGATCAAGAAGAGAGGAAGAAAAAGGAAACTCTGGTGGCCACATATCTCATACCTTCAAAGGCATTTTTGCTTACTCCGACCCTTAGGCCTTCAGGTACATCTAGTTCCACTACTTTTACTGACACTCCAGGTTCATCTACTGTTGTTGTTTTCTCCCGTGATCATATCACTCAGGCATTTCTAATCCAAGTAGGGCTGCTAGCCCAGTCTTCCAATTTTCGGGTGGTCAGACTTACAACCTCCATTCCTGGCATGATCCAGACTTCTTTCAATAATGTTATGACACCACTGAGCATTACCATTGATGCCCTAGCAACCAGGATAGAAAGGTGTGAGCGCAATCAAGGGAATACAGAAGAGGTGATGGCATTAAAAGCAACCTTCGCCGAGCTGAGAAAAGATGTGTACTACTTGAAGTCTACCGATATGTCCATGATCTTTATAACAGTAGAGATTCCAAATATGCTTGAGATGCCTCAAACCACCACTGGACAGGTGTATAGTATAGAGTAGGAAGCTGAACCTGAATTAGAGGCAAAAATTGACGATGAGATGCTTGAGGACACTGTTGAAATTTCCAATGAGGATTGGACTAAGACAGAAGCAATCATGATAAATGTTGCTACACAGTCTTCCTTAGCAAAGGTACCGACTGTTGGATCTAGTGGAGCTGGTCCTTCTGAGGTCAATCTGAGCACTGATGCATCGGGTAGCAAAGCCTAGACAGACGAAGCTACTGAGTAGACAGGATCCCTCTCTACCTTTATCTCTGTTTTATATATTATTTATTTTTGGATACTTTTATATACATTTGAGGACAAATAGTTTTTCATTTGTGGTGGGGGTGAGGCCCACCTTGTGTGCGATTATTATTATTTGTGTTTTGTGATAATATTTGGGTTGTGTGCTTTACATTGTGTTTTTATCCATTTTTGTGGATGTTTAAGCTTATGGATCCCTTTTGTTTATAATTGAAAAATGATTTTAACCCTTCCAAAAAGTTTTTAAATTTTTCATAAATTTACGCCACCTTTTGTATGTACTAGAAAATGTGGCTGTTCTTAGTCAAATTTAAGTATCGGCTTCGATCAATACCAATGACTTAAATAGTGCTCGCAACCAAACAAACATGAATGCACGGCTACAACGAGGCCAAATGAATTTGCATAGACAATATGTAAACTTTTTGCATCTCCCTGTGATTAGCCAATTGTAAAATTAATTCTCTTGTAATGACTGTTGCACACTAGCAAAGGTGTGGAACTTTTTTTTACTTTAGTATAGAATGTCTTGTGTGCTAAGCTTACCTTGAAACATGCATGACAACACCTACAATTTTCCACGTTGGTCCAGTTGACTAAGTAAGGTTTTCTCTTGATATGTACTTAGGCAACTTTATAGAGTGTGAGTCAATTTCACATATAACTATTTTGTGGCCTACCTTGTGAGTGTGTGAACCTCCCTTGAACACCTCTCGAGTCTTACCTTTATTTGAAAGAAACTTGACAAAAACATAACCTCTCTTAACCTTTTACTCATAATCCTCTTGAATTGTACTTAATAGAATAGTCAACTTAGGCCAAAAGCCTAAGTTGGGGGTGTGGTGAAAAGAGAAGGCAAGTCAAGAAAGTGCAAAAAGGACCTCGTCTACCCATTGTGCTGAGAAATATGGAACCTTTCCATATAAAAAAAGAGGAGAGAAAAGAGAAAAAGAAAAAGATTGGAAAAGAAAAAGTTATGAAATAAATTTGAAAATTATAAAAAGAAAAAGGGGGTTTCTGGCACATTATGGAAAATGAATAAATGGATGACTTGTGAGCACTAATCAACTTGATAAAGAAAAGTAAAGAAAGTGTTGTGAGTACCACATTTTATGAGAAGCATAGTCACTAAACCTAAATAATCATACATTTGCACTCAGCCCCATTACAAGTATTAAAAGACCTTTTTGATCTAGATAAAGTTGAAACAAATGTTGGTAGAAAAATAAGAGCAAACCTATGGGTGAAAGCATGCATTGTGTTCATCTTTCTAAGAGTGAGCGTTGTATATGATTCTCGCACCTTAAATGATTATAAATCATGTGTGTGAGAATGGAATCATTATTTGTGTAAGGGCATTTGAATACTTTTGTTACGCTTGAACTTGCATTTGAAGCAAGTATTGGAAGTTTGAGAATCTTTGATAATGGTGTGTCACAACTTGAATCTTTAGGTGCACAATTCATCCTTGTATAAGTAAATTGAGTTTTGTTGTGTACATTCATGATTGAATCTTGTGTAGCATTGTTTGAGACATCCTTTTTGAGCTGCTGAACTTGAATTTTACTTGAGGACAAGCATAAGTTTAAGTTGGGGTGTTGATGAGTCCACGGATTGGACTCATTTAGGGATATATTTTGAAAGAAATATTGTCCATAAATGTTTGTTTTGTCTCAATTATTGATGAATAACCTTGACTTTCAGGTATTTTGAGTTTGGGGCAAAGCATGGACACTACTTGGAAAAAAGGAGCAAAAAGGATGAAAAGAACAAAGAAATGAAGGCCTGAGGACCACCGAAACCACTTGGCGAATCACCATAGGTTTGAAAATCCCCTTTTGTTCAAGTGTGTTGAGTCATGAAGGAAAGGATCAAATCGGCGGTGAAAAGGAGCAGTTGGCGCATCACTGAGAAGTTTTACAAAGTATTACCTTATCGCCCAGTGATGCAGAAAATGGAGATGCTTGATGAAGTCACCAAAGGGCGAATCACCGATTTGATCAGCGATTCCGACTAACTGCGCTGAGTGATCCGCTGCAACACTAATTTCTCAAAACTATAAATACTTGTTGAGTGTTTTAGCTTAGTATCGAGAATTATCATACTATTATCAAACATTATTAGATTTTCTCTAGTTTTTATCATATTCTATCAGTTTTTGAGCTCTATGTTTGAGAGGGTTTTTAGAGTAGAACTTGAAGACCAAAAGGGTTTCATCTCCAAGGATTTGGACTGGGATCTCTTGGATTCTTCATTTTTGGACTGTAACAAGACTTAAATATTCATACCCATTTGAATACAATCTCTTTTTGGTATAAATTTCTATCTCTTGTTCATGTCTAGCTAAAACCGCAATTTTTGGGGTGTGATTTTGTGAATATGGGTTAAATTAGTTGTTGGCTCTTGCTTGCTGATAGTTTATTCATGGTTTAATTGTGATTTCATTTAGTAGTTGTAAATGAATCTAATGAGGTTGTAGTTTCAAATATAATCTCATATATGTGTTTCAGAATTGCTCGAGAGATAGGTCGAGAAACTAAGACTACTAAATTGATTATCGATGGGAGTGGGTGAAGATGAGGTTCATCTCGAGATAGTGAACCCTAGTCTCACACCACACACTCATCTCGAGAGAGTGAGTGGGTTAAGGCTTAGGCTGTGCATCAAGCGGCAAATGGGTGTCCAATAGGAACTCATTTGAAATGGGGTAAGTTGCTCGAGAGAGACCTTATCCCCCTTAAAGTCTATCCTAGTCGTAATTACTCTATGAATTTTCTATAAAAAGCATGTACCCAACAATCTCATTTATCCCGTATTCCTATCACATCCCCAGAATCCCCCTCTCCTTGATTTAGAACTCTTTGTTAATTTCATTGGTTTTACTTACTACTTGTGACATACGATAATGTCTTTAATAACGACTAGTTAGAACTTAATTTTACTTTTCTATTAATTCTTACAACCACTCCCCATGGAAATGACCCCAACCCTTGGTTGGGTTACTATACTACGGTACGATCATTGACACTTGCATTGGAAGTTGTGTCTTTGATGACATCACCGATCAGTAATGTGTTGAACACTTTGTTATAGAATGTGAATTTTCATCACTAATAATCTCCCTAGATGTGCCAAACCTAGAGAAAATATATTTCTTCAAGAACCCAATAACATTCTTACCATCATTATGAGTCAATGCCACTACGTCTACCCATTTGTAGACGTAATCTGTAGCCACCAAGATGTACTTCTGCCCAAAAGAATTCATGATTGGCCCCATAAAATCTATACCCCATACATTAAATAGCTTAACCTCCATGATATGAGTCATAGGTAACTAATGATGACGAGATATGGCTTTTTGCCTTTGGCACACATCACACCCTTTACCAGGTCAAATGCATCCTGATGAATGGTGGGAAAATAATAACCACTTTGAAACACCTTGTGAGTAGTGCGAGCTCCTCCATGGTGCTCACCAACAGGAGAGGAATGGCATGCCTCCAGAATATTAGACATCTCATCTTCAGGTACACACCGAGATCATATTATCACCATATACCCTGTACAAGTAGTTTCCATCCTAAAAGTATTTGCCCAAATCATGCAGAACTTCTTTCTTTATTGAAAAGTCAGATCTTACAGCATCAATTCACTAACAAGATAATTTGTAAAGTTAGCAAACGAAAGAATAAGATCAAGAGTAGCGGCTAACACCTGCTCATATGGAAATGAGCGATCAATTTCAAGTTCATATTCTTGTTTATTTTTAGTTTCTAATCGAGACAAGCTGTCTACCACTTGGTTTTCTCAACACCTTTGATCTTTGACCTCAAAGTCACACTCTTGTAGCAAGAGTACCAATCTAATCAACATTGACTTTGCATCCTTCTTTGCCATCAGATATATCAATGTTGATTGGACAGTGTGCACTATTTTTTTGTCCCTAAGAGGTATACTCTGAATTTCTCAAAGGCATACACAACATCTAGCAACTTTCTTAATGTGATAATATAATTCTTTTTAGCTTCATTCAATTCCTTACTTGCATAGTATATTGGTTGAAAGATCTTCTCTCTTTTGTCCTATCAACTCCCAAAGAAATTCCACTAGCATCACACATTGCCTCAAATGGTTCACACCAAGGCAGAAATTAGCTTATCCCCTGTGCATTCAAACGCTTTCATACATTCTTCATCAAATGGGAACTTAATCTCCTTCTCAAATATCTTAGCCAAGGGAGTGAAATCTTAGAGATGTCCTTGATAAACCTCTGATAGAAACCTCTGTGCCTCATGAATCTATGAATTCCTTTCACAAAAATGGGTGGAAGCAACTTCTCAATCACCTCAATGTTTTTCCTATCCACCTCCAAACCCCTTTTTAGAAATATTGTGGACCAACACCATTCTTTCTTTAACCATGAAGTTATACTTTTCCTAGTAATGAATCAGGTTTTCCTCTTAGCATCTATGTAAGGACCTACTAAGATTCAACAAACAATCATCAAAATTATCACCCACCAAAGAGAAATCACCCATAAATACCTCCAAGGTATCTTCAACCATGTTCGAGAAGATGGACATCATGCACCTCTGAAATGGAGAAGGAGCATTACACAACCCAAATGAGATGTGTTTGGACGCGAAGCTACAGTATAGGCACGTAAATGTGGTTTTCTTCTTATCTTCAAGAGCAATAGAAATTTGGTTATAACCAGAGTACCCATCCAAGAAGCAATAACAACCTCTTCCCGCTAATATGTCCTAAATCTAGTCCATGAAAAGCATTGACAAATGATCTTTCAAGATCCACTTGTTTAACTTTTAGTAGTCCATGCAAACTCGTCATTCGGTGACTGGATTTATGGGATCAATACTTCCTTAGCATTTTCTACTATCGTCATAATGCCCTTCTTAGGAACACATTGAAATGGGGTGAACTAATGGCTATCAGAAATGGGATACACCACACTTGCATCCAACCATTTGATAATCTCTTTTTTCACCACTTTTTGCATATGTTGCATTAATCTGCGTTGATGCTCTATGCTTGGGATGTAGTCCTCCTCCAACTAGATTTTTTGAGAACAAATACCAGAGGGTATGCCAATGATATCAGTAATGGTCCATCCAATTGCTTTTCTGTACCTCCTCGTCACTTTCACAAGCGCGTGCACTTTCTCATAAAACAAATTTTCATAGCCACAATAACTGCTATAGGGTGGGTTGATATTTTATTGATGTATACTTTTACTCAAGATATTAAGGAGATCATAAAGTCTTTCAAAATCAAATATGGGTAAGTAGAACTCTCGAAATTGAATTTGGCATATAGATATGTGCTAGAACATCAAGAAAAGGAGTTGTGTTGTCAAACAGGCCTATTTTGGTATATTGAGCCGCTAATCCCTTGTTGATCTTACCTGGGAGTTCAACTCTAGAATTACTCATTCAATAGCATCATCGTCCTGTTGAAGAAGCTAGTTGGGAAGAGTATGACTTACTAGTTGGCCAGTTTTCTTCCTTTGGCCTTGAGGACAAGGAGTCTTTTCAAGGGGGTGCACTGATACGAACCCACCTTTGAAGACATATTTTAGAAAAAGAAAACGTGAAAGGGGAAATAGAGAGTATGGTACTGCAGATTGAAACAGTCAAACGAACAGTAATTAACTGCCTTCTGGATATTCTCTAGCAGTTACCAATATTATAACTACTATCATATTAGGCTTTACAGTTTTCTAGTTGTTTATTGTAGACAATATGTATCCTATATAAATATATAGTTAGGATTATTTTTAGGAAGGATTGAATATATATTTGAATATCAGTTTTTGGGAGTTTTGTCCACTCCATACGAAAAGATTTCTTGGTTGTAAATTGTGTTTAAGATTCTTGTACAACTTATAATCAATAGCAAGTTCCTTTCTTTCTTATTTATCTTCTTAAGTTTCCAGCATCTAACAGTTTGGTGACTGCTCTAGCGATGTAAGTTTTTACTATAGCGATGTCACTATAGCGAGACAAGGTCTCTTATACGAGAGAATAGTGATTTTATGCGGAAAACTACCCAAAACCCCTATTTTCTGCAATTTGAGTTCTTCAAACAGAGAAAGGCGATTTTAGGCAGCCTACACCAAGTTTCCCACAATGAAGGTAAAAATTTGAATCCCCACTCTTGTTAAGTGTTTTTTTAACCTTATAAACTAGGTGGTTAACATTGGGGGAAAGGTTTTGCACGATTTCACGAAAGATCCCTAAGTTGGGGAAGATAATTATATTTTTGTCGTAGTTGGTATTCGTTAGTAAACCAAGTAAATTGATAGGTTATTAAGGATTGATTATTATTTGCATTGCTTATTTTAGAACAATAACAAGTTGTGACATTTCGCAAGGGGCGATCTTGGGATTTTTAGTGTTTTCAAGAGGCTTGATTCGTGATAAGTGATGGTTGTATATTTTCGGTTATTAGTATGCATGTCTACTCTAGTAATATTTGTGCAATGCATGATAGGGAAGCATATGAAATAAACTTGTGATTGTGACTTGTGGCTTCAAGTGGTCTTGTTCATTGTGTTATATGATTACGTGTGCTTGTTTTACTTGTTGATTGGCTTTGATACCACATATGACAGTTTGGTTTGGGTTCCCTGTGAGGACTAGGTATGTGTTTGGGGTTCCACAGGAGGACTGACATTTGTATTATGATCATGTGGGACATATTTTATACATTGTTTGGTTCGTCTATTGTTGTTTCATATCATGTGACTGAGAGTCTATGTGTGGTTGATAACCGTTGATATATGGTGTATTGTGAGGTGTTACTATTTGGTGGTGAATTGCTTTTATTGATTTTCTTAGACTCGCAGTGTGATCCTGCTAGTAAGTGATGGTTTGTGTACTGATACTGCAGTCTTTTCTTTCTTGTTTAGTGCAGTGAATCTCTGATAAGGGTCAGCTACATCTTTCAAGTTGTCATGAGTTCTCCTATCTTTCTTGTCCATCTTTTTGGACATAGACATTACTACTTGTTTCTATATTTGGTTTCAAGGTTGTTTTTCCAGTTTGACTACTTAGAGTTTTGATAATCATGACTTTGAGATCTTATGTGTTATTTTCCACATTAAGATGTTTTGGGTACGTACGAGATTTAGTTTATGGGGACTCAATTTTCTATGCTAACTAAATCGTAACCTTATCCATAATGAATTTGTTTTCTCTTAAATGGTATTGGGTTGGTTTCGGATTAGACTTGCTTCTCCCATTGGTTTATTTAGTGTGCGTGTCACTCACGATGATCAGGATCATAATAAAGAATATTTGAGTCACATTATAAAAAAAAAAATTAATAATATAATAATTTTATACCAAGAATGTGAATTTAACTCTATAAGTTATGAATATATATTTTTGTGATTTTAAATAATTGTTTTATATTGATGAAGCTTAATTTGAAACATAAAGTAAATATTCATTTTTGTTAGTTTCATTTCATAGGAAAAAGTTTTTCAATTTGAACGCATAAGATATAATTACTTGTTTTCATCATATTTTTTAATAGCCCGGAGAAAAGGAAAGAAAAGGTAAGAAGAAGTAAATAGCAGAAAACACGAGAAGCAAAAAGAATTTGAAAAGGAAAAAAATTATTTAAAATTTTGAAAGATGATACCCAAAAAATTCATCTAATCAAAATAATAAATGCATCACAGAATTTATTACCCTCCCGTTCCTATTTATATGTCGTCTTTAATAAAAATAGATTTTTGTAGTATTTTTGATATCACAAAACTAATGCATGAATGACATTATTCTGTTTATTTTAGCCTTATTGGCCTTGAAAGTATTCATTTTAACCAACATAGAAAAATTAAGTAAATAATTCATATTTATTGATCAAATTAATTTATCAAAATAAATCAATTCATGTTAGTTGATTAAAAACTTGATTTCAAGAGAATATTAAATAAGAATGCAAGAATAAACATATTTATTTTTTAAAAGATGTATAATCTAAAACGGTGAGAACTAACTTTATGTCTTTATTTCAAAAGAAAAAGGTTATAATTATCTTTTCAAACTCTAGCCGAATTTGGTCCAAAATCTTATGACAGTTTAACAACTCTCAAAAAAAAATAAAGTGTGAAATTAGGTCTTAGGCCTAACTCACACCACAAAAGCTAGCTCAAAGGGAAGAGGATTGCCCAAGCCTTATAAGGAGTCCACTCATCTCATTAACCACCGATGTGGGACTTTTGTCATTCTTTAACACCCCACCTCACGCCCAGTGCTTAGCATCTGGTGCGTGGGCAATTTTGATTTCGGGGATCCCAACACCGGGTGAGACGGGCCCTGCTCTGATACCATGTGAAATTAGGTCTTAGGCCTAACTCACACCCCAAAAGCTAGCTCAAAGAAAAGAGGATTGCCCAAGCCTTATAAGGAGTCCACTCATCTCATTAACCATCGATGTGGAACTTTTGTCATTCTTTAACATAAGTAATAAAAGTTCGACAAATTATCAATATTATGTCTCAAAAAAGATTAAATAATTAGCTATAATAAACTTCATAAAAATATATATTTAAATTGAATGCCTTCATTCGAATTTGGCCTTAGACGATCGATTTATTAGAGCCACGACATTTTCACCTTTAATTTTATATTCTTTCTATATATCGAAGACCAATAGGATTAGTGATAGTGTAACATTTGAGAGGGTAACTATTATGTTTTGTCTTTATCTTTTTCATTATTCTATTCTCCCTCTGACGGTTGAAAATTTGAAATATGACCCATTTCTTTTTAAAGTATTTAGTAGCAAAGATTAAAGACTATTGCTTTATGAAGAAATCCATGTAGATATCTCACGTAGAAAAATCAAGGATTATATTGATGTATTGATGATATTGATCAATAATGATTTTTTATTTATAGGTGATCAATTATTTATGAATTGATTAATAATAATGTTACATACATACTTCTTATATAGGAGAGAATTGTAGAGTCCTAAGTTAACTATACTTAGAGTCCTACTACAATACCTATTACTAATATAATAATAATAATAATTAAATTCTAATTGTACTATAATTCTAATAGTAATCTAATCCTAATAATAAGATAATTATAGATTAAATATAACATAATTAACATAGGTAATCTAATCCTAGTGTGACTCTAATTCTTTAGCAGTGTTGTAACTCGCCCGTCAGCTTTGTTGGACCTGTTCCTTTCGACATGTTCCAATCCTCAGCTTCTTCTTCATCAACACTTGCTGTAGACAAGTCAGTCAACTGCGTTGGACCGGTTCCTTTGACATGTTTCAATCGTCAGTTTCCTTCTTCTTCAACACTTCCATTCAAGCTAGTGAGTAGAGGAACGGTTACTCCCAGCTTACTTTGAATATCCAGCAAAAAACTTTAAATACCCAGCAAAAACTTATTTTGCCAATGCTTCGGTATATTGATGTTGTTGTTGCCGAAATCTACAAAAAAAATTAAATGCCCAGCAAAAACTTATTTTGTCAATGCTTCGGTATGTTGATGTTGTTGTTTTCTCTTCCCCTGCCTTTTTGGATAGATAATACCATATTTTGGTTTTGTTATGACACTTTTTTTTCTCTTCCCTTATATCAAAGTTTGTGAGAGCATTAAATTGATTAAGAGTGGATATTGTGTCTTGCCTAAACCTCTAGCAAAATTAATTGCTTTTGTTGCTTGAATATATGAGTTTTTTTGATTTTTTTAAAAAAGATTTTCTACATCTCCTTGGCAGTTGAGCAGCCCACAATTAGTTGCGTGCTTTCTTCGGTCAAGGTTCTTGAGATCCAACTCCTTAATAACACATCTTTCTCCTTCCAATCATCAACGGTGCCACTATCTTTTGCATCCTCTTAGCCGCGATAACTTTCCCTAGCAGTCTGTCCTGTGGAACATCTACTTTTACTTGGTTCATTCTCTGTGATATGAATCAATTGGGATATGTGTGTCCTCTTTATGGTTGTTTGCTAGCTTAAGTTTAATGGAGCAAGCGACAATTATTTGGTGAAGTGAGAAGTTTGACATGATTTTTGGTAGAATGGATCATTGCAACGTGTGGATTTTTTTTTTTTTTTTTTTTGATGATCAATACACAGAGAGCGGAAGAGCTTTAAGCTCTGATAATATGAAGAAATCCATGTAGATATCTAATTTGTTCTTTTATGAAAAGTTTTTATTTTTTATGAGTAATACTTGATATTTTTTAAAAAAATTACTTAAACTTATTAATTTTTAAAAGAAATTGAGACCCTCAAATTTTGGAGCCTAAGACAATTACCTTTTTTTCAAAGTTGTAGAGTCGCCCTCGACTATTAACAGTCTCAACGAATAAGCATCTCTGATAACATATTTTTATCTATCTTTACTCGTTCATTATATATATATATTTGAAATGCCTAATAATAGTTGTCTAATTTATAAAATTAATGAATAATCTACTATATTGTCTCGATCTTATTTTTATTATTAAATATTATTCACTTTTTAATGTTTAATGAACTTATAATTAATAATAATTGTGATTTAGTAAAAATACTTATATCATTTAATACTTCTAAATCTTTTTATCAAATAGATGATAAACAAGTATTATTAAAATAGAAGGAGACCAGCAAAGGATGAAACCTTTTTTGTAATCTTTCGTAACAAGGATCACACGTTATTATTATTTTGGCAATCAATCCTTTTCTCAACCACCACCTATACTACATATTATTATTTAGAAAGAGACCGATATCAATTATTATTTCTTTCTATATTTAATTATTCTAACTTCATTTATACAAAGTATAAGAATTTTGATTAACACTTGATATCATATTTAATTTTGTATTATATTAGTATGTAAAAAGTTATTATTTATAATATTCTTTTATGTAGTTTTTAAATATTTAATTATTTTATTTATAAATTAATTTAACAATAAAAATCTATTAAAATAATTATTGAAAAACACAATATAACAATTAAAAATAGACGAAAAAGTATTAGACAAACTTTCAAAAGACAGAATTAGTCTTTCCGAGTAATAAAGAAACAAAGTTTTTTCCATTTAGCATCACACGTGGAGCTGTCCTTTACTTCAAAATTATGTTGGCTCACATTCTTGAATAATTTACAGCCTGTTACTTCGACTAATGGAACTATAGCCTACTAAGAAGGTGTTTGCATAACGTAAAATTTTAAAATTTTCAAGTTGTAATTTTTAGTATTACTTCAAACTAATAATGTTTTTTCATCTTTTCGATCGTCAAATAAAAACTATTACATATTTAGAGTGTGTTTGGTATAAAGGAAAATGTTTTTCAATTTTCTCATTTTTGGTTGGGACAAAAGTTTTGGAAAATAATTTCCAAATCAACTTATTTTCCTCAAAATTAAGGAAAATGACTTCCCTTCAAAATTTAAGAAAAACATTTTCCAAAACTCTCCTCCAATTTCAAATTACATTTTTTTGGGGGGAAAAACATCAATTTTTAAAAATATTTTCAATTTCAAAATTTTATTTTTTCACCCGATCCCTGACCCCCCGGCCAGCCCCCCAACCCCCCAACCCCAACCCTTCCCCAAAAATTTAATTTTGCTTTTAAACAATATTTTCAACTTCAAATTTTTATTTTTAAACTCCTACCCCCCCCCCCAAAATTCTCCGGCCAGCCCCCCACCCACCCCCAACCCCCAAAAAAATATATTTTATTTTTTAAAAATATTATCAACTTCAAATTTTTATTTTTTCACTCCTACCCCCTCCCCCCCTGCCCCCACCCACTACCCCCGCCCCACCCCCACCATCACCCAAAAAAAAAAATTGTTTTTAAAAAATATTTTCAATTTCATAAATTATTTTTTACTCTAGTAAAAATAAAAGATGTCTCTTAAAAACATTTTTCATTCATAAATCAAACACTAAAAATCATTTCCGGAAAATATTTTCTACTCACCAACTAAACATGAGAAAATAAGTCCAAAATCTACTTGTTTTCCAGGAAAACATTTTCTAGGAACCAAACACACCCTTAATGTGAAGAGATTGTTTATAGGCTAAGTTATCTACGGCTTCTTAAAGTTGCTCGTATATTTCACTTAGACATCTCAACTAGGATTATTACCCATTAAATACTTTTATTTATTAAAAATTTGTTCCTACTAGACATTTTTCATAATTAGCAAAAATTGTACAAGTATGTGTAATACACTCTTGATGACATGACAAAATGATTAATGAAAAAGCACATAACCCCGTATTGAAAATAATTTTTTAATTAAAATAAATATTATTTGTTTATATAAAAATATTGAATAAAATAATAAAATACCTACCCAACCCCACGTAAGCCACCCCCTTTCTTCTTTATCATCTTCCTTCCAACATTTTCTCCCTGTCACATTTCTTTTTTTTCAAACCACAAAACTCAACATCTTATTTGATTATTTATCGATTCAACTTAAGAAAAATAATAATTTCATACCTAATATGTGAGAAAAATATATTGAGAGAGTACGACAAAAGTGATGAAGAAGCAAAACGGACAATTATTTCAAAATCGATGACAAAAGAGAAATCAAGAGGACCCAAATTAATTTTATCGAATTCTCTGATATTAATTTTTATAAATTAAATGGTTTTACATTTTAATTTGAGTGGTGATATTTGTTTGAAGGTGGCCAAAAATGGAACTGGACGAATATCGACAAAACTTTTTACTCCAATATTCAAAGATTTTATTTCTTCTTAATTTTCGCAGATCCAATTAGCTAAAAAAAATTTTTAAAAAAGATAGACACAAGAATGCTTTAGTTTTGAAAACCTAATTGAAGCGTAAAGGAAGACTGAAATTGGGGGGAGGGAGTTTTGGTTGGTTGGTTGGGTGTTTCAATTTTGGATTTAAAAATTATTATTTTTCAAAATATTTTTAAAAAATTCCTTTAAGTTATTACAAATGCCAAGTGTCAATAGAAGAAGAAAAAATGTTAATTTTATCGAAAAAATTAAAACAAAAATACTTTCACGCGCTCAAAGAAAAGTGAAAAATATTTTTTTTGTCATTTTAGCATTTTGTGTTTAATAGATACATGTTTTAAACAGTTTAGGTGTTTAATAGGTACTAATCTTAGTTGAGGTGTCTAAGTGAAATTTGCGGATAACCTTAAAGGGTCGTAAATGACTTAAGCATTGTTTACATTATGTATGAGATTATATTCAAGTAGAGGCAAACCCGGAATTTGAAGACTTTGGGTGCATCAATATAAACATAACTCAAATATGAGTTCTAAGCTAAACTTACAATAAAAACAATAAAAGGGGTTTTAGTTGGGATTCAAAACCTAGACTCAAAGGTGGTTTCTCCAACTTCTACTAGTAGCACAAAACACTTTTTTGCTTTTTATGGGTGCACTGTTAACTATATTTTGATTTCTACCAGTTTTCAAAATATATATACATATATACATATGATTTTTTCGAAATTTAACGGGTGCACGTGCACCCCCTCCATATAATGTGGGTCCGCCCCTATATTTAAGACTAGTTACATTATAATTATGCTCATTTTTTTAGGAAAATAGTTTGAAAAATACTCTAACTTTTGCTGGAGTTGTTGTTACGATATCAAACTTTATGAAGGACTTTTTACCCTGCACTTTTTTAAAGTGTATTTTAAAGGTATATATACGATCACATGGACACATTATTTTTAAAATGATGCAATATTTATGATGTCCACGTGGACATATATATACCTTTAAAATACACTATTAAATAGTGTAGGGGGTAAAAGGTCTTCCATAAAGTTCAGTATCGTAACAGTAATTTTAGTAAAAGTTCGAATATATTTCAAACATTTTCCCCATTTTCTTTATTGAATCAAAGTTCGACCAACAAATATTTTCCATTAAAATCTTTTATTGAAAACTGTTATGTGTTTTTTATTTAAAAAAAATATTTGATTTAATCGAGAAAAGAAAAAAGTGTAGTAATTTTACATGAAAAATTAAAAAGTTTCCTAATGTTTCAGTGAAAATAAACTTTCTATCGTGCTTTTTTGAGTTAGTAGATTTGGTGAAAAAATAATATTTTGTGACACAAACTTTTTATTCACTTGCAATTGAAAAAACCCTCTCTCTCTACCAAATATATTTTATTGCTTAGAAAGGCTTTAAGTAGTGTATTATATTTTGTTATGATTTACAAATTAAATTATATAATTAAATAAAAAATAAATTTCACATCATAATTTACAATGTCCTCCATCAGCCACAAAATATTAAATGACACAATGTTAATATCGTATAAAATCAGTTGTGCATTTAAATCTGGATGGATATACATAAAATATTTCTAACTACAGTAAAGCAAAGTATCATTAAAAAAAAAAGGTTCGAAATATATTTAAACTTTCATTAAAACTATTGTAACAATTCTAAATTTTGAGCAAGATCTATTACCCACATGCACTATTTAATAGTGTATTTTAAAATATGTATCCACGTGAATACGTTATTATTTATAATGATGTAACATTTATGATGTCCACCTAGACACATGTATACTTTTAAGGCCGAACTGATAAACGAAATCCTAAACTTGTTGGATTTTTCCCAGGTACATCAACTACGTCATTTTCCTTTTGAACACGGTTGACTGATTTTGATCGGCTTTACTATTGTAATGCCTTCAATTGTGTTCGTATTGTAATGATTTTGATTGAAGAAATGATGACAAACTTTTTGTTAGTCTCATTTGTTTTCTTAATGTGTTCAAATGACTTGAAGTAAAACACAATTATTTTTGAACATTTTCACTATCAATTGGACTAATGAGTTGTAGAACAACATATGTATCCTCTATCAATACCCCTCACAAAATCCAGTGTCACATCAACCTCAATGGTGTTTAAAAGGAACAAATTATGGGTAGTTCAATGGTTCAATAGGAAAATAACATAATTGAGGTACTTGAGGGGAAAAAACCCAACAAGTTTAGGGATCTATTTATGTATTTGACCTACCTTTAAAATACAGTATTAAATAGTGCGAGGGGATAAAAAGATCTTTTCAAAGTTTGAAATTATTACAACAATTTCGATCAAAATTTAAACATATTTCAAGACATTTTTCTTAAAAAACAAAGAAAGTAAATAACATTAACTTCTCAAAATATCTATACTCAAAAAGAAAAAAAAAAGTGAAATGGAGACAAAGATCCTTATACTTATTACAGCTTGTTATTCTAATTGTGTACATGAAATTTTGTCCAAATTCAGAAAATGAGGTTTTTAGCATACCAACGGTTCAAGAGAGGTTAAACTCCATAAATGGAAATGATAATATCATGAAAACCTTTGGTTTTATAAATTTAAAAATAGCCTTTAAATAATTAATTAGAGACCTTCTAAGAAAGTACAATTAGGTGGATTTGAATACCTAAGACTGTAGTTTGGGGAAATAGATGATTATAGTGTTCTTATATTTTGTTTGTCTTATACTTTTGAACATTTGGAGACATTCACAAAAGGAAAGATTCCTACAATTTATCTTGTTTGCTTTCAAGATTTCGATTGAGGTAGATTATGATTTATTTAGTCTTTACTTAATTTCTAGTATGTCATATGAGTTGTAATGCATGTTGTGTGGTCTTTGGACATAGTTGGTGATTGTTTACGATTAAATTAAATCTTGCTTATATGAATAAGAATGTAAACTATTAAATGGTCTACTTTAATGATATTATGAATTTTAAATTGGTGTTATCCTGAAGCAACTGGAGAGGTTAGAATACTAAGATATGCAGATACAATGAGAATTTCTTTTGAGAAAATACATAAATTAACTTCTGAACTTATTTTGAAAAATAAGTTACACGCTTAAACTATTATAGCGATCTATCATACACTTTTATTATTCAAAAAATATTTTTTTACCCCCTATAACTGACGTGGCAAAATAAGAAAAACGCTTAAAAAATAAAATAAAATAAAAATAATAAAATTTTTCTTTCTGCCCATACTCTCTTACTCTTCTTCTTCTTCATCACGACATCCTCACCTTCTTCTTCTTCTTTAGTTTTTTCCCGTTATTTTCCAAATCTGATTTTCGTCCACTCCTCCCCGCCTCACCCCATCTCCACCTCTGAATCCTCTAACCCCCCCCCCCCAACCCTCCATCATGCCCATCACTAATTATATTCTATTTAATTTAATGATTATTTTATTTCACCATTTTCATAATTTCCAATTCTATTTTAGTGATTATTTTATTTTAGAATTTTCATAATTCTCAACTCTACTCTTTGATTTTGTTGGTGATTAAAATTGATGATTGATTTTACAAAATAAAATATAATGACACATCTATAGGTAAATATTTAATTTTGTGGTAGATCTTTGTAATTTTTATGGGAAAGAAAGTGATAACGTGATTTTGATGGTGGGTTTAAGTAGATGGTGAAATTTGTGGTTGAAGTGGTGAGACAAGAGCTTGCAAAGATTAAAAAGAAGGTTGTAACTTAAGAATTTTCAAGTAGTTACAATTTTAAAAGTTTTAATTTCACCCTTGCGAATAGATTTATTTAGCTGAAGAATTTTGTTTTTATTTTTTCTTCATTTTTGCTTTGTTTTAATTTAGATCTACTGGAAAGTTATTTTTCTGTTTTACGATAGTGAACGGTTTGTTTCAAAGAATTCTTGTTGAGTCATTTCATATTGTCTTGTTGCACTAGAAAAAGAGAAGGTTTTTATGGAGAAATATATAGATTCAGAATTAATATAATGTCAATATTAGTGGTTTCATGGTGGTGTTCATGGAAGAAGAAATAATTGAATGACATTGATAATTTTATTTGAAATTTGACATGACATATGATGTGGCAATGATATGGCATTAATGTGGCACAAGTAAGATAACTTTCCATTGTGATAGTGATACTATACATCGCAGATAGTAAATAAATTTACTTTTTAGTAATATAAATATGTAATAGATCGTTATGATAGTTTAAACGTGTAACTGACTTTTAGATATAAGTTTAAGGATGAATTTATGCGTTTTACTTGTGTTTTTTTGTATGATGAGTTGCTCAAGTTGATGTAACAAAAAATAAGAACAATAACTGATAATCCCTGTTAAGAAAATACTTACACATATATGAACTAAAACATAATAGAAAAATCTATGAAATAATATATTTGAATTAATTTAATTTTTTTAAATACTAATAATCGAGAAGATACTGATTTTAAACTATAGATCATTGAAAAAATATTGTTTCATGAAAGCATTCTCTCTTTAAAATATAACTAGAATTTCTACCTGCCCGTTGCATGAATTTTTTAAATGTCATAATTTTTTTAAAAATGAAAATAATTTATAAAATTTGTTATTCATTTGTTAACTTTTTTTTTAAAAAAAAATAGTTATCATAATACAATATTACAATTCATATGTTCATATTAACTTAATATTACATAATTTTATTTGTTATAATATTATTCTAATAATATTGGACTTAAAAAAATAATTCCCACCAAACACATAGTAATAATAATGGATTTTGAAGGCATCTTTGAAAAGATCATTGTTAGACATGAATCATGCCTGATTGATCAATTATTGGGGATTTCTTCAAATCAGAGTAGGCCAATAAGATAAGATAGGTACATATTCTTGCTGGATTTCTTTGCACTTTTTTTGTTTGATTTAGTTTTGGCTTCAAATTAAGAACCCACAAACTTTTATTTGATTTTTGATTTAATAAAAAGTAACAAAATAGATTTGATGAAGTCGATTATATAAATGCTACTGATCCGTTCATTATACATGCTAATCTTTCGGTCTCTATTTATGTCAGATAGAATTTGAAAAACTATCAAATATATGTATATATATATATATATATATATATATATATATATATATATATATATATATATAATTATAAAATATTGAAAGTTGTTAATTATTGTGATTCGTAGTAAATTTTTTATATATAACTCAATTATACTATATGTTGCTATCTATGTCGAAATTTATGTGGTACAAATAGAATTTAAATAATCAACCAACTTTTTATTTGTTTTTCAAATATTTCAAGTTATTAATTATTGTGATTTATAGTGTTTTAATGTCATTTTCAAATAATAGATGTTATATACTTTTTTTGTCCCAATTTATGTGAGTCAATCTAATAATTTATATTTCTATTAAAATTTGAATATTTTAAATTGTTAGTTATCGTAATTTTTAGAAATTTTTAAATATATATTTCAAATATTCAAACGATAAAATAAATAAATAAATTTAAATGAAAAAGTGCAAAAATTACATAGATACCCTCGACTAGAAGCATGTATGTCGATCAAGAGGTGTATGCTTCAAGCCTTTTCTATATAGTAGATAGATATTGGAGTCTGTTCCGGCACATGGCTAATATATGTTACATTTTCGTCTTAATTTATGCAACACAAATAGAATTTGAAGAGTTAATCAATTATTTCTATATTTTTAAAAATGTTTGAAGTTAATTATTGCGATTCATGATAATTTTACATTATCTTTAAATAATATGTGTTACTAACTCCGTCTCAATTTATTTGGCACATATAAAATTTTGAGGGCCAAACACATTTTATATATGTTTTTTAAAATTGTTAATTATAGTGATTTATAATATGTTTTTACGTAATTTTAGTTTTTTTAATACTCTACTCTTTCTATTTATTTGGGGGGGGGGGGGGGGGACAGACTTTGATTTGGAAAAGAGTCTCTTCGATCTACCTATTATTTTATAATTGGATTGATATTACAAGATTCTTACCTTTCCAGATATTATGATTATGCTTATTTTCGTTGAGAGTTTACTTAGCACCAAGTCGACTTTGGGATGAAGGTTATCCCGTTAATAAAGACACGGATCTTTAGTAGAAATCCTCGTATCCCTTAACTACGTGCTCCAATACGACTTTGTCCTAATTGGATATAGCCAGTGGATCAACCAAAGCTTAAGAACATGAAACCTACCTTGACTAGTAGGAGAAGCTCTTTTTGGTGTGAAAGTAGTATATTGGACTCCATGTTATAGCTTACATAGTTTATGTGGGTTAATGTTTAACATTCCACAAAATATAATGGTTTTCAAACAGTTTTATGACTTCCTCAAAAGACTATGATTTAAACTTATGTTAAGCTTTTTAAATATTGCATTGACCTCGTCTTATGATTTATGATTCTAACCTATTAAGATTTGATATGTTTTACTTTGTCATGTATTATCACATTTTAAAGTACAAATGTTTCATCTTTATGTTTTATACATCTTTCCCATATTCAGTACAATCCTACTATTGACGCACACATTCTCTTGTGCCTATATTATTTTATAATATGGAAAAGAGCTTAAAATACCCTTGAACTATTGGAAATGGTAGAAAATTACCCTCCGTCCACCTATTAGCTCCCAAATACCCTTCATATCTACCTTTAGATCCTATACTAAAAAAATGGATTTAGCGACAGAAAAATTTTGTAGCTAAACAACAAATTCCGTTGCTAAACCCACTTAGGACTGATTTTTGTTAGCACCGAGCAAAATAACAACATATTAGCGATGACGTTCGTCGCTAACTGCAGTTTTTTAGTAGTGCATTACCATTATTTTTAATAATCCCCCATTTAAACTCAATCAATAAATTCATTAATGATGTGATAATCATCTACCGATCACCTTATAATTAATGTAACTAATTTTAAAACTCACTCATTCCAAAATCATATACGCCCTAAACTCATTTAACCCATCCACTAAAAACTATACCTTTCCTTCCCGACTTCATCTTCAAACTCTTTAATCCAACATTTTCGGCCACATTTCATATTTTTCCCGATTCCTTTGGCTATTGAAAAATTACTTCATTAGAAAATGACATGTTCAATGTGCTATTGGATAAAACTCAAACATGAATAGTACAATATATTGCAACTTGCAATTCAGATACCCCAGGTCA
Organism: Solanum sitiens; assembly: GCA_016801875.1. Classification (NCBI taxonomy): domain Eukaryota; kingdom Viridiplantae; phylum Streptophyta; class Magnoliopsida; order Solanales; family Solanaceae; genus Solanum; species Solanum sitiens. The sequence goes on along the minus strand of JABWTJ010000049.1, from coordinate 238,926 downwards.
ATACATGGATGGTACATTTTATTTTTGGTAGTAGAGTCAGTTGCTCTTTAAGATCCAAAACCTAATAGTGAGAAATTATGTTTTGTAGTCACATATAATAAATATAATGCACAGTATAAATTACAAAAACCTTTTAGTTTTCGTGTTCCAGTATCTATAGTAATTCTATTTTGTGCAGCAATCACCAAGTGCTAGTTAGTCCAAAATGTGTTAGTAACAACTCATATTCTGTAGATACAAACAACAAATGTTCTTTCAAAAGATGGCTTCTTGATTAACATTGCTAAACTAACATAGATGTCTTGTGCATTTATTGTCTATTTTTGTCTATATTTCAGTCTAATACTCCCCTGGATGTTGCTCCCATATCGGTTGTAGTTCCATCTGAACATCGACCTTTGGTGCCATTAAATTCACTTCGCGGATGAGTGTATTTGGGGTAAAATGGTATAGGAAATGTTAAAATGGGAAGGTTTGAATATGAAGTAAAATGTTGAGACGAAAATGTTTTGTTTTTGGTGGATCGATTAAATGAATTTGGGTCGGGTATGATTTGGGAATCTGTGGTTTTCCTAAATAATATAGGTTAATTATAGGGTGATCAATAGATGATTGCCACATCATTAATGAGTTTATTAATTGAGTTTAAATGGCGGATTGCTACAAATAAGGCTAATATAGGATCTAAAGGTAGATTTCAGGGGTATTTGAGAGCTAATAGGTGAATTAAGGGTATTTTTGTATAATTTTCAATAATTCAATGGTATTTTAGACCCTTTTTCATTCATATTATAGTGTCTGACATTCCCCATTTGGTTATGACTAGTGGATTGATTAGTGGTGTGTAGTAGTTTGGTGAGTCCTCATGGTTTGGACACCTTTCAATCACTTGTCTTTCTATTTGTTTATGTCACTTTTAGCTTTCAGACTCATTTTGTAAGCTAGGGCTTGTCCTAGTCACACCTGTATTTTGTTGAGGCTTATGTCTGACTTAGTAGATTTACACTTAATCAGTCGGGTACACTATATTTGATATCATATGTTACTTCGATATTGAGACTTATATTCTGCTTTACATCTTTATTTTGATGGTGTTGATGTCTTAGTGTCATGCTTATGTCGAATGACTTGTTTAGAGTCTCTGGAATCTTATCTGTCATGTCACTCCTAGGGGATAGTTTGAATTATGAAAAACTTGGTATTCAAAGAATTTAAAGATTCATAGGAGTTTGACAAGCCGCATTAAGTAGACATTTAAGAAACTTCACTTCTTTCATTACTCTAAAGTTGTGTGATAGATTTGAACTCTATAAGGGTCTTCCTCCTAACTCTTGTTCAATTTTATGGAACATGCCTCCAAGAAGAGCTCCATTGAGAAGGAATTTCAACGACAATATGGAACCAAATTTCTTCAAGCTCTAGAAGATCCTTTGGCCGAGCAAGTATCTCATGTATAGATTAGGGATTCTTTCTATGTGTTGTACCAAGCCATGACCGCACAAGCTAATAGAGATTTTGTAGCTCCTCTGAACCCAAATGTGGGTACGAAGGCAAAAATGGGTACAAGACTTCACAAGGATGAATCTTCCAAAATTCCATGATTCGAATGTTGATGAGGATCCTAGAGAGTTTGTTGAGGGGATTCCAAAGATTGTGGACATTAGGGAGTGACTCTTGTGAAAAAGAGAATTTGACCTCTTATCAATTGATAGGGGTTTCTCAAGTGTGGTTTTATCAATGGAAGGTTGAAAGGGCAGTGGATGTGGGTCCCTTAGATTGAGACAAGTTCAAAGGGGTGGTTATTTCCCCTTTAGATATGGGAATCAAAAGTATTAGCGTTCAAAAGCATAAGGTAAGGAAATATGAATGTGAAGGAATACTCTTTGAAGTTCACTTAATTGTCTAAATATGTTCCGACAATGGTTGCTGACTCTAGAGCTTGTATGAGTAAGTTTTTTTTGGGTATAAATGAAATGGTGGTCAGAGAATGTAGAACTTCCATGTTGATCAAGGAGATTGACATCTCCAAGTTTATGATTCATTCTCAACAAATCGAGGAGGAAAATCATAAGGAGAAGACTAGAGAGTCTACGAGGGCAAGAACAAATAGTTGTGATTTATCTCACTTGAGGTTAGGTGGAAATGAACATCCTTAGTTTTGAGAAGTTCAGTTCAAAGGTCAAACAAGGACATGGTTTCTAATCCTAAGCATTAAGGAGGTGGTTCTAATGAATCTTCATTCCCCGTTTGCCAAAGGTATGGCAAGAGTCAGTTGGGGAGATGCTTAGTTAGTACCGATAGTTGTTATGGTTGTGGTAGGAGTGGTCATAAATTGAGAGATTATCATTTGCTTGCTGGAAAGAGTGGAGATGGTAATCAAGTTCAACATAGTGCTTCTTCTGGTCTCGACTCAGTAGGGTTCTTTTTCTAGTTCTGGTGGTACTCAGTGTTAGAACATGTTTAATGCTCTTCAAACTCGACAGAATCATGAGGGTTCTCTAGATATGGTGACTGGTAGACTAGTTCGTTGTGAGTCTTTCAGTTTTATGTTTATGCATTGCTTAATATAGATACTACATTGTCTTTTGTGATTCCTTATATGTCCAAAAATTGATCTCAATCCCAAAATTCTTTTAGTACCTTTCTCAATGTCTACTCATGTTCATTATTCCATTATTACTACACTATTTATAGAAATTGCCTAGTTTTAGTCTCTTGTAGTCACCTCAATTGATCTTGTATAGTTAGATATGATAGATTTGATTTTATCCTTGGGATGGATTGACTTCATTCTTATTTTGCTTCTATAGATTGTCGAACTTGAGTTGTCACTTTTCAAAGTGAAACTATCTTAGAATGGAATGTTGGAAATTTTACCTCTAAGGGTTGTTTTATTTCGTGGTTCAAGTCTAGCAAAATAATCTCTAAAGGTTGAATCTATCATCTTATTTTTGTTAGGGATATAAATTCTGAAACCCCTACTTTTGAGTTAGTTCCTGTTGTTAATGAGTTTTCCACAGTATTTCTGATGATTTTTCTGGTGTTCCTCCCGAGAGGGGGATAGACTTTGGAATTGACTTTCTTCGAAACATGATACCTATATCAATTCCTCCTTAACACATGTCTACGATAGAACTTAAGGGTTAAAAGGTCAATTGAAGGACTTGTTGGATAGGAATTTCATTAGACCAAGTATCTTGCCATGGGGTGCCCCATCTTTATTTGTTTGAAAGAAGGATGGATCACTTTGTATGTATATTGATTATCGATAGTTGAATAAGGTCACATTAAAGAATAAGTATCATATTTCAATGATCAACAACTTATTTGATCAACCCTAAGGTGTAAGTTTCTTCTCAAATATTGATCTTCGATCAAGGCATTATCAGTTGAGGGTAAGGGTGAGTGATATTATGAAGATGACTTTCCGAACTTGGTATGGTCACTATGAGTTCTTAGTGATGTCATTTATTTTTTGACTAATTCCTCCATGACTTTTATTAATCTAATGATTAGAGTGTTTAAGCAATACGTTGACACGTTAGTAATCATGTTTATTGATGATATTTTAATTTACTTACTAAGTGAGGTGAACATGTTAATCACCTAAGGATAATTTTGCAAATCATTAAGGATTGTCAGTTGTTTGCTAAGTTTAACAAATGTATGATTTGGTTGATGTTCATAACATTCCTTGGCCATATTATTTCTAGTTAAGATATACTAAGTTGATTCTAAGAAGATTGAGGCAGTTAAGAACTGTCATGGACCTTTTTCCCCTACAGATATTCAATTTCTCATGGATTTGTCCAGTTATTATAAAAGGTTTGTGGAAGGATTTTCCTCTATTGCTTTGCCTTTGACTATGTTGACTCCGAAGAAGTTGAAATTATAATGGTTAGAAGCTTTTAAAAATAGTTTATGAGAGTTGAGTAACTTCAATCCCAGTTTTGACATTGCCAAAAGGATCGATAGTCTTGAAGTTTATTTTGCTGTTTCACTGATTGGTATTTTTTGTGTTTTGATGCAAAATGGGAAGGTAATTGCTTGTGCTTCGAGGCAATTAAAGGTTCATGAAAAGAACTATCCGACTCATGACTTGGAGATGGAGGCGGTGGTATTTGCTTTAAAGATTTGGAGACACTATCTTTATGGTGTTTATGTGGATTGATTCTTTGATCATAAGAGTTAGCAATATGTGTTTAAGCTAGAGGATTTGAATCTTCTCTAAAGGAGGTGACTTGAGTTGTTGAAATAATATGGTATGAGCGCTTCTTTATCATATGAGTAAGTCAAATATGTTTGTTGATACTCTTAGCCGGTTGACAATAGTAATGTTTCTCAAATTGAAAATGGTATAAAGGAGTTAGTTTGTTATGTTCATAGACTAGATCAATTGGGTGTTTGCTTGGTTGACTTTGAGGATGGTGGTATCATTACTTAAAATGGCTCAGAATCATCTCTTGTATCAGATGTTAAGGCTAAGAAAGATCTTGATCCGACTACAGTTGAGTTGAAGAAGGAAATTTATGAAAATTTTGTTGAGGTTTTTTCCTAACGGGGAGATGGTGTGCTTCGTTACCAAGGTTAATTTTGTGTTCTGAATGTTGATGAGTTGAGCCAACAAATTTTATCGGAAGCTCACAATTCTCCGTATTCTATTGACCCGTGAGCCACCAAGATGTTTGTGATTTATGGGAGGTTTATTGGTGGAATAGGATGAAAAAGATATCGTAGAGTTTGTGTCTAAGTCCTAAATGTCATCAACTGGAAGTTGAGCATAAAAAACTGAGAGGTCTTACTCAATACATTAGCATACCTATTTGGAAGTGGCAATATTTTAATATGAAATTAATTACAGGTTTACCTCATACTTGTCAACATTATGATTCTATTTGGGTGGTTGTAGACTGAATGACTAAGTCCGCTTACTTTTACAGTGAGGACCTCATTTTCAGCCAAGGATTATGCTAGACTCTATGTTCGGGAGATGGTGAAGTCGCATGAAGTGTCTTTATCCATTATTTTGATCAGAGGTACTCAACTTACTTCTCAATATTAGAGATCATTTCAGAAAGGTCTTGGTACTCAAGTTAAGCTTAGTACGTCTTTTCATCCTAAGAATGTTGTTCAAGTCAAGCGTACTATTCATACTTTAGAAGATATATTGTGAGCTTGTGAGATTGACTTCAAGGGTAATTGTGAAGATCATTTGCCTTTGATTGAGTTTGCCTATAATAATAATAGTTATCACTCAAGCATTCAAATGGATCGATTTGAGGCTCTCTATGGAATGAGGTATAGGTCTCATATTGGTTGGTTTAAAGTTTGTGAGGTCACTTTCATAGGGCCCGAGTCGGTGCATGAGGTTATGGAGAAGTTTTAACTCATACGATAGAGGCTAAAAAAACTCGAAGTTGACAAAATTCTTATGTGGTAGGAGAGGAAAGATTCAATTTGAGGTTGATGATTGGTTTTACTTGAAAATATCACCTATGAAGGGTCTGATGAGATTTGGAAGAAAGTGAAGCTTCGTCCCGGATATGTAGGCCTATATCAGATTTTGAAGTGTTTTGGCCAGGTAGCCTATGATTTAAGTTTGCCTTCCAAATTGGTGTCGGTGCATTTGGAGTTTCATGTTTTGATGTTGAAAAGTGTATTGGTTATCCTACTTCGGTTGTGCCTTTGCCTCAAAAATTCAAAGCAAAACAACCTTTTCTGCTATGGGGGAGAAAGAATAGACTAAGGTACGAATTTGCTTACTATTTGACTCGAAGTGGAGGAATACCTAGATTAAAATGACGATTCAATATTTCGTGATAGTTACGAAATTTTGGTGTTGGGAAAAGTATTTCTTATGAAGAGATTCCAATTCAAATTTTTGATCAGTAGGTCCGAAAGTTGATAAATAAAGAATTCAATTAGGTGAATGTCCTTTGGAGGAATTATTTAGTTGAGGGTACTACTTACAAGGACAAAGTTCATATGATGTCTAATCACACCCATATTTTTCCCTCCATTCTGGTTTTAACTTGAGGTATTAGTTCCTCATGGTTTATCTTTCGAATTCATGTGTTTAAGCTATTATCATATTTCTATATGTATGCAGACTCATGAAATCTATTTTAGATTTCATGTTTTAGCTTGGAGTCAATTACTGCTTGGTTATATAAATTTTGATGTTACTTGCATTCATGTTGGAGTTGTTAGATCTCATTCCTTATTCTATTCATGCTAGAATGATTCCCATTCCAGGATGAATATTCTCAAATGAGAGATATTGTAACACTTCAGAAGTAGGTAAGTTGAGTTGGAAATGAAGTTTCTAAAAATGGCCGCCGGAAGGCAGTTGTTGTCAGTGCCTGGAGAAGTGGAAATTTTCAAGTCTAAGAAGATTTTCCACAGACTAATATGACGGTCCGTAGGAACCTCTACGGGTCGTGGAAGGTGGCTCATAGGGTGAGGTTCTGGACGTGATGAAATTTTGGTTGTTTTAAGACTTTACATAAGGGTGAATAGATTTTGGTTGTTTCATGATTCTACTGAATAGTGCACAAATTGTACAAGCTTATACGGTCCATGGAAGGTGATTCCTGGTTTTTGGATAGAAAATGTCCACCATTATCTTGATCTATGGATGACCATGATGGTTCGTAGTTCATTGTATGGATTGTACATAGGCCCGCAGAAGTCCCTCCAACAATTTTTGTTAATGGTTATTTGGATATTTTCCTATCTTTTTAATCCCTAAACTATGTCGTTTCTAGACTATTCATGAGCCCTATAACTGAATTTACTCTTTAAAATTTACCCATTCACTAAAAACCCTAGAGCTCCCAATTCTTCTTCTCCAAATTCTCTCCCAAGGATTCAAGGTGATTTCTAATGTTCTTTGAGCGGCCTTCTCCAATTTCAAAGATAAGGTTCTTCAATGTATGCGGGAAGTTCATCAATAAATCCATTTTTATTCATCGAGTCCCAAGAAGTTCTCTATTTTCTTTTGATGATTCTAACTCAAATTTTGAGGTTTTGCATGATTTTCTATGGATTCAATTGTTTATGACTAAATTCACTATATTTGATCTTATTTATGCATGATTTGATCTAAATTATTTGTTTTCAATGATTTATACATGACCTCATGCTATATGATTAGTTTATGTTCATGAACCAAGCTTTGAAGATATGCATGTTTTATGAATTGAGGAATTTATGAACTAAGGATGCTTTTATATAAAGTATCAATATGTTTTATGAAAAGATTTCTTCCAACTAAATTATTCTCATTATGAAAGATGTTCATGATTTGGATACTTTAGATAATTGTGTTTACGAATATATTATGAAATCATGATTTCAAAAGGAGTTATTCTATGATATGAAGTTTATGATTGGATTGGTATTACTAGATTCTTACTTTTCCAAATATTATGATTATTATATGTTTATGGTTATTTCCATTGGGATATGTAGAACCAAGTGGACTTAGGGATGTAGGACCTCTCGTAAGTAGATGTGAAGTTTTGTAGTAGCAATCCCCTTGTCCCTTAACTATGTAACCCCATAGGAATTTGCCCCAATTGATCATAGCTAGGGGATCCACCTAAGCTTAAGAATATGGTAATTACCTTTCAAAGTAAAATACCCTCTTTTTGGTGTGGGAGTAGTACTTTCGACTCCATGTTATAGCTCACGTGATTATTGTCAGTTAACGTTAAACATCCCCAAAAAGGCTATGGTTTTCTCAAACAAGTTTATGATTTCTTAAAAAACTATGATTTAAGCTTATGTTATGCTTTTCATATATTGCATTGACCTTGTCTTATGATTTATCATTCAATCCTATCAAGATTTGATATGTTTTATCTCACTCTCCGAGCCTACACCTGGATGTAACTGGACCTCGAGAACCATTGTTGGCCCCAAGAAAACACTTGTCCTGGTTCAACTCTCAGCAAAAGATTTAATAAATGAACCTCAAATGTAAAGATTTAACTCACTGTCTCAAAATAGATAACTAAGAATATTTTAAAGAAAACATTCAACTTGACAAAAAAGGCAACTCAAGCCTTGAACATTAACAATTGAAAATAAAACAAAATTATCAAAACACTATTGTCTATGAAGTCTCTAAAATACTGAGTTGGAGTCAGGACAAGACCCACGACATCCTAACAAAACTAGAAATAAATGTGGAACCCTCCAAAAGTAAGAAGGCTCACCAAAGCAAATCTGGAACTGCAAGTGGTATCAATGGAGCGCCTGTTGATAAACCTGATTACCTGTATCTGCATCATAAAAGATACAGGCCAAATAACGCCAGTAAATGGAATGTACGAGCATGCAAGAGGAACTCTAAAGCACAAACATCAGCTTGAACTGATAAAAGGGGAAGAACATACTCACCTCATCTCAACCCAACTCAGGGATACTCAAACTCAGAAATACTCAACTCATTTCAATATAAAAACAACAATAAAGATGCATTATAAAGAAATATTTTAAAATGGTAGATAATAACTCAATGTATTTAAAAATACAATAATAACTCTTTTACTCTTATTTGGGAGATTCTGTAATTAAAAACCACCACTATGTGCTATGTGATGATACAAAGTTTCGCCCCCACTTCCAAAAGTGTACTATACCTTGCTGGAATATAAGACAACCTCAACTAAGTAGATTCACTAATTTATTCTTAAGAAGCATTAAAGAATCATCTAAAAAGTATGACCTTTTACCCATGTTTGCATACATGGTTTATGAGGAATTTGAGTTGTCTGAACTCGTCCCCATATCAGTGCTCAATACTACTTGCAATAATATTACTCATGCTCATATATTTAAAAACATTTCCTCATCCTCAAACTTTGAGATTATTACTCAAAAGGTTTCTCTTAAAAGAGATAGTGCTCAAAACTCCTCCTAGACTCATTTGGAAATCAAAGTTTCCTCTCGTTTTAAATGTAAAAACACTTAATCTTGGGAATACTTAGTTCCCGTATATTCACTTTTGAAACAATGAAATTAAATCATCCTCATACTCAAGTACTCAAGTCTTAAAACAAGTTATAAAGGTTTGCAAAAAACTTCTCAAATAACTCAAAAGAACTTCTTCGAACTTTACTCTTAACCCTAACTTGAATTTAGATTATGAATTCAAGAGTATGACTGGTATATTCATTATTTCTCAAGGGTTAATGGAGGTTTTAAGTGTAGATATCAATAAGAGAATATAGGTACAATTCGAGGGAATACACGTAAAAAGAAGGACAGAAGGGTAGGGGACTTGGCGACCCAAGCACACTGAGTAGCATAGGGCGCCAACCCCTAAACCACTGAAGCTGATTTGGGGCGCACTGAGTGGCGCGGTGCACCAGGCCCCAAACTAGTGGAAGTGGTTTGGGCCGCACTGAGTGGTGTGGCACCCCACTGTTATGCCCAACTTTTAACAAATTTTACTGCTTCAATTTCATGTATAACTTCCCTAGAATCTAATGATTTTCCTTTAAAATATTCTAGATTCTTAGACCCAACATAATTACAAAGAAATCCACTCAAATTTTCTCAAGGAAAATACCCAAAAGAAAATTATCATCCCAAGAACTCAACGAAAGTTCATATTAAAGAATGAAAAACAAACTTTAAGAAAATCATTAAGAAACTCAATATACCCAATCTTATGGAAGAAATTCATAAAAAAAACTCATGATTGGCGTGTTTAACAAATCCAACACTATGGAAACTTACATACTTCGAAAGAATCAAATTCTTCGAAGAAATCCTCAAAGCTTCGCAAGAATCTTGACCGTTCTTCCTTTTCTCCTCTTGAACTTCTCTCCACAAAACACTAGGCTCTTTTGAATGACTTAAACTAATTCAAATCAGTTCAGACCCCTGGAAGGTCGAAAAGAACGTTTAACGCTAATGGGGCAAGGAAAATACCAAAATACACCTCCTTTATTCAAGATGAATTTCCTTAATCATACAAGATGAACTCAAACTTACATATCTCCCTCATCGAAACTAGGAACTTAGTAAACCTGATGGATTGAAAAGAGGACTCAAATATCTTTCATTTCATACATTATGGGCTACCTAAATCATGATGTAGTGAAAGTTATGGCCATTTAAATTTGACCAAAAACTCACAATTGAAGTATAAATAGTACAAATCTCAAATTAGCTCTTTCTAGTTTTATTCTTGCTAAAATTTTCTCTTTATAAAACCGAGGTGTTACAATATCTCCCCTTTGGGATCATTCATCCTCAAATGAGATTTCTTTAAGTACAACTAAGGATGGAAACATCTAACACCAAGCTTAAACACCCAACATGCAATTTAACACAACACAGCATATCAGTTTATAAATAGTTTTATACAAAGTCATTACATTTGTATGGAATTTCTACAAAAGTAAAGATATACATGTATCTCTCCTTCATATCGTCTTCAGCTTCCCAAGTAGCTTTCTCAACAAACTGATTCCTCCATAAGACCTTCACTGATACAACCTCTTTGGTTCTCAACTTGCGAACCCAACGATCAAGTATCTCAATGGGAATCTCCTCATAAGATAAGTTGTCCTTAATACCAATACACTTCTTCAACAAAGAAATGTGAAACACCGGATGGACTATTGCTAACTCTTGCTATAGTTGCAACTCATAGGATACATTGACAATCCTCTTGGATATTTTGTAATGGACACTATACTGGGGACTAAGCTTCCCCTTCTTTCCATACCTCATAACACCTTTCATGGGTGAAACCTTCAAATAAACTGAATCATCCACCTCAAACTCCATGTCTCTTCTTCTAACATTTGTATAGGAATTCTGATGACCTCATGCTTGTTTTCGACCCTTCTTAGATGATCTTAACTTTCTCCCTATCTTGATGAACCAATTTGGTCCTATCTACCCTGCTTCAGACCTCAAACCATCCAATAGGAGATCTACATCTTCTCCCAAAAAGATCCCCATAAGGAGCCATCTGGATGCTAGAGTAATAACTGTTGTTGTAAGAAAACTCAATGAGAGGTAAGTGATCATCCCAATTACCCTTGAAATGAATCACACACGCCCTCAACATATCCTCTGAATTCTCAATTGTGCGCTCTGGTTAAACATCAGTTTAAGGATGGAAAGTAGTACTCAAACCTTTCTGGAAAGACTTCTAGAATTGTGTGGTGAATTCACACCTCTATTTGAAATGATGGATACCAGAACTACATTAAGTCTGAGTACCTCTTAAATATATAATCTGGCGTAATGTTCTGCTGAATAGGTAGTCCTTACTGGCAAGAAATGGGCTGATTTAGTCATTCAATCTACAATAACCCAAATCAAATTATGTTGCTTGCAAGACCGCGACAAACTAGTAATGAAATCCAGATTGATCATCTCTCACTTCCATTCCAGAAGATCTATGTTCTAAGCCATACCACTGGGCCACTAGTGCTCTAACTTGTTGGCAATTCAGGAACTTAGCAACAAACTCTGTAAAATACCCCTCTTCATACTATTCCGCCAATATACTTCTCTCAAGTCACGATACATATTTGCCAAACCAGGATTGATAGAGTATCTGGAGATATGAGCTTCTTCCATATCCTCTCTTGGAGTTCATTCACCTTTGGTACACGCAGTCTACCTTGATACAATACATCATCTCCCCCTTGTTCAAAGGCCATACTTTCTGCTTATTAATATTTGCCTTCAATTCAAGAAAAAAAAGGTTTTTGGGCTTGTTTCTCTTTCACTTCGTAAACTAGTGGTGATTCATCGCCATCCCCACTACTCCTCATTAATTGGAATATATTAAACAAAATTCCAATCGTGAAATTTTGTGCACTTTTATGGCAAACTCTTTCTTGCCTTCCTCAACATGGGCAGTACTACACATAGAAAATCTGCTCAAAGAATCAACAACAACATTAGCCTTAACTGGGTGATAGAGAATACTCATGTCATAATCCTTGAGTAACTCCAACTACCTCCTTTGGTTGAGATTAAGCTCTTTTTGACTGAATACATACCGAATACTCTTGTGATCGGTGAACACATAATCATGAACACCATAAATATAGTGACTCCATATTTTCAAGAAAACAGTTCATACAACAATCAACTCTAGATCATGAGTTGGGTAATTCTTCTTATGAATCTTAAGTTGTCTAGAGGCATAAGCTATAAATTTGCCATTCTTCATTAATACACAACTGAGTCTAACTCTAGATGCATCAAAATGCACAAAAAAGTCCTGTGTACCCTCAATTAAGGTCAATAATGAGTAGTAGTCAACCGCATTTTCAATTCCTAAAAGCTTTTCTCACAAGCTTTCGACCATTGTAACTTTGTTATCTTCTGAGTTAGCTTTATCAATTGGGACGAAATAGATAAGAACCACTCAACAAACCTTCTATAATAACCACTTAACCCCAAGAAACACCAAAAATTAGTTAGAGATGTAGGTCAGGGCCAGTTTTGCACTGCCTCAATCTTCTGAATATCAACTCGAATCCCTTCTCCATAAATAATGCGGCCTAAGAACGCCACTAACTCAAGCCAAAACTCACACTTGGAAAATTTTTGCATACAACTCCATATATTTGAGAGTTTGGAGAACTACTTTGAGATAACTAGAATGATCATCCTCATTCCTTGAATAAATTAGAATGTCATCAATAAATACGATAACAAACATATCAAGATAAGTCTTAAACACTGTATCATAAGAAGTATGAAAGCTACAAGAGCATTGGTAAAACCAAAAGACATGACTAAAAACTCATTATGACCATAGCGGATCCTAAATGCTATTTTTAGGATGTCACTTTCCTTTACTCTCAACCGATGGTAGCCAGATCTTAGGTCATATTAGAAAAACAAGTGGCACCCTGAAGTTTATCGAATAGATCATTAATTCTCGAAAAGGGATACTTATTCTTTATTGTAACCTTAACAAATTGGCGGTAGCGAATACACATCTCAAGAGAACCATCCTTCTTCCTCAAAAAGAAGATTAGAGCGCCCCAAGGTGAGACACTTAGTCAAATGAAACCTTTATGAATGAGGTCTTTCAACTGCTCTTTCAACTCAGGAGAGTCATTCTATATGGAGGAATACAAATGGTCGAGTATCAGGAAAAATATCTATACCAAAGTCTATTTCTCTCTTATGAGGGACTCTAGGAAGATCATGTGGAAAGACCTTCGGAAACTCACTCACAATTGTACTGACTAAATAGGCGGTGTCTCAACACTACGATCATTAACTCTAACTAAGTGATAGATGCAACCCTTGGAAATTAACTTTTTGGACTTAAGGTATGGAATCAAATGACCCTTAGGCATTTTTGAATTACTCCTCCACTCAACAACTGGCTGATTAGGTAACTACAACTTAACTACTCAAGTTCTACAATCAACTGCGGCATAACAGGCATGAAGCCAATCCATTCCTAGAATAACATCAAAGTCTACCATATCTAACTCGACTAAGTCATCCATGGTGACCTTGTGATAGACCGAAATGGTACATCACAATAACCTCTCTCAGCTAAAATAGACTCACCAACATGTGGGAAAAACCGAAGGGCACCCAAGAAGTTTCTTGGGAAGAATATCAAAATTCATAGCAGTATATAATGTCACAAAAGATAGACTCATACTTGGATTAAGGAATGCATATACATAAAAAGTAAAGACTTTGATCATACAAGTGACAACATCAGGTGAATTCTCTTTCTCTTGGCGACTGGTGATAGCATACAGACGGTTTGCTCTCCGGCCCAACCCTGAAGTAGTTCCTTAAGTTTATCTTTGTCTAGCAGAGCCACCAAAGAATATAGAGCTCTATTGCCCCCGTTACCACTACCCTCCCTATTCTTACGACACTCTCTCATGAAGTGACCTATTTGACAACACTTGAAACAACCAGTGGATCCATCATGACATGCTTTTGGGTAGTTCCTACCACTCTTAGCATATGAAGGATTCCAGTTGGCCCCTTGTGCACCTTGAGACTAGGTAGGTCAAGCTATGAAGTTTTGTGAAATCTGATTCTTGAACCCACCTGTGTTCTTTAGTGCAGCGTAGATGATAGACCATATCCATTTGTCTTTTCTTGAAAGATGACCCATTCGCATTACTCTTCTGCTGCCTAGACTCATTTCCTATTGTCTGGGCCTTCTTTTTTCGGAACTCTTCTCTACCTCTCATCTCATCTTCCTCAAACTATTGCACATGGATCATAAGACTTTTATGTACATGAATCCTATAAACATAGCTGACTTACCCTCTTTGCTTAACAAGTGAGACAACCCTAACACAAACAAGCTCATCCTACTCCTCATATCAGCAACAATCTCCGGAGCATAACGAAATAGTTGAGTGAACTTGATGTTGTACTCATGCATACTCATGGATTCCTTCTTAAGAGTGAGAAATTATCTTACCTTTGCTTCCTCAGTTCACGGGGAAAGAAACTCCCCAGTAAGGCCTCTTCGAACATAACCCAGCTAATAATTGGTGCCTCTTTAGCTTTAATCTTCTTCCATTGGTCGTACCAAACTCTAGCAAAACCTTTGAGTAGGTATGCAGCTATTTCCACACATTCAACATCTGCAACATGCATCACTGCAAATACTTTCTACAACTCTTCTACAGAGTTTTCTGGATCCTCAGTGAACTTGAACTGGTGAAGTCTGGAGGATTCATCCTCAGCAACTCACGGATCCTAGATGTATCAGCCACGTCCTGTCAAACCCTTTCTATTTTCCAGCTTGGTTGGTCACAACTTGACTCAACATCCAGATAGCATATCGAAACTCAGTTTTAGTGAACTATTCTTGTGGTTTCAGTTATAGTTCATTAGAAACACCTTGATACTAACGACCAACATTCCTCCTAGAAGGATGACCTTGAAAAACTCTTCATGGAGGCATGATCTGAAAGATACGCACAAGCACAAATTAGAAAGAAACTTTTATTGAGTTGAACTTTATCGCACGAAAAAAGAATGAAAGAAGTGAGATATTTTGTAAATGTTTGTCACATCCGGGTTTCCCCCCCCCCCCCCAGACGTAACTGGCGTTGTCGTCCTTTTTGAGGACTAAGACAAGCCTCTTAGCCTCGTCATAGCATTCATCGATTAAAATGTGAAACAATTTAAAACTTTTTATCTATATCTACTCGGAGATTTACATAGACCTCTACATACACATCATCGTATTTATATCAAGTATATATAGACTTGTTCATATACGAAGATTACATAGTATTCTACTTTTATTTTACCCATTTATATAGTAAAGAAATAATAGTCATAAAAGCCGTCTCATCTCATAAACCATCTAACAAAGACAATAAATCTTGGTCATAGCCCTACATCAATAAAAGAAGCCACATATAGGCTATATACAACATCGTCTCAAAGGAGTAATAGAGTCAACACAGAATTATAGTAACTAAGTAGCATAGTGATAGAATGTCGGCATCGCCCTCGGGAGAATGAGGACCTACCACTTGGATGATAAGATATCCAGTCTTCCTTCCAAGTACCTCGAAGCTAATTCAACGACCGGAACCTAAATAGTTTTGGAAAAGGGAAGGAAATGGGGTTAGTACTCCACATGTACTAAGTATGAGACCATATGCACAATTACCAATCAAGTATGCTTAGAAAAAGGAAATTTAAGAAAATCATGCTATTTAGACCATTTATTTGAATATACAAAGCAACTAACTATACCACATGCATACCATCATATTTAAGCCCTTAATCTCATAAGATCCTATCATCAAGAAATATCATTATAAACTATAACCTTCATGTAGTATTCTTCTTCAACAAAGGACATCAACCTCATACTCATAAGCATGTTATTCAATGTACAATGTCAATTACATTATATCACCATTTACATACATAATATCGACTTCTCAAAGCTCCTATCAAGGGAAACTAGTGCAAGGCGTAGGTAGAGTCCCATACCCCTACCTAAGCTAAAGTCAAACCCCTCAAGTCACTTCGATTAGTCTACATCTTATTCATTCATTTTAGTTTAGGGAACTCTTTCCTTAAACAACATAGACCACATGAGCCAATGTGGAATCCGGTTTCATAAAACCTTACACCGATGGAAGGTGGTCTACCGGCCAAGGTAGAACCTAACGTAAACATAGCTATCTAGGTGGATCCACTAGCTAGTATCCTATGGTGGCAACATAGTTGATGGAGCTTGGGTAAAAGAACCATGGACATATCAACTCTACACCCTACCTTGGGTCATGAGGCTATCCACCCCGTGAGGACCGTAGTGAACCCTACCTTTTCTTATGTAAGAAAGTGTCACTCCCTCACATACAAGCTCGCTCGGTGCTAAGCTAGGTCCCTTTATTGAAATGCCTTTACTCTTATTAAAATCATAAATATATATATTAGGTCATAGAGCCTAGCCCTCATATATTTTTTGTCATAGCTCAATAAGAATTTCATGAGAATTAGTCCTTTCATTCACAATTCTTATAGGTGAAGTTGACACTTGCACATCTCATCATAATAGAGCACATCCTTACATAACAACTTCTCTATAACATGTACTCCTAGGCAACCTCACAACCAAAACCTAAAGCATTTCAGTTCAATCATCATACCATCCTATCATCTTAAACAAGGTGTACTTCAACACAACATCATAGCTTAATGACAATTAACCACACTAGAAGTAGGAGTTAGCATGAAGGACTTCAATTCATCACAATAGACTCATGATCAATGCAATAACAATCATTAAAGATGATTTAACCAATAATAAGATCAATTACATCAAACCCAACCTAATTCATATCAATCTCATACCTAGGGTTAAGGGTTAAGGGTTAAGGGTCATCATCTACAACCTAAACCAAACCACATCAATTAATCATAATCAAGTTAGAATACATGATAATGTACTCATTATAACCCAAAGAATACATGAACAACTCAATTCATAACATCAAATTTGAAATTGAATGAAACCCATATGGAACTCAACTTTTGGAAAATCTTTGAAGGAGCCCTTTGAGGGAAGAAGTCTCAAAGGTGAATTAGATCTCATACCTTAAGGTTTGATGACGTTTTGATGGTGATTTAATATTAAGCCAGCCCCCAATGAACCTCCCAAGCTATTCTCCAATGGAGTCTTCTAATAGAGAGAGAAAGTAGAGAAAAGGAAGAGAGTTTATTTTGAGAATTGTGATTAGGCTAATGAGGATTGGGGGTATTTATAGTGGGGCTAAGTCAACTTAATTAGTATTCCCTTAATCCCCAATTACCCCTAAGACACTTAACAAATTAAATGAACTATACTTTAATTCACCGAAACATAACAGGCCCCCACCGACGGAACTCCGTCGACGGTCCGTCGGGGGCGTGACGGACGACCCTCCCTCCGTCCTGCACTTCCGTTGTCTCGGTCAGAGATTGTGCAGGCGAGGGTTCTTGAAGAGGCGACTAAGGGTGAGACGACAGTGGCCTTGACGCCCCGTCGTGCCCATGACGCCACATTGTGCCATCCGTCGAGGCACACTGCCAGGCAGTGTTGCACCTTCCTGCCACAAGGGTCCTCCTCGAGGGCCCTTGGTTGGTCCTTGGGGAGTCGTACCCTGACTTTTCCATCATGAAACCATCCTTCACTATGTGATACACCTATTGCTACAAACATTCGCTCGATTCCGACCCTTAAACTTAGTCAAACTAATTAAAACACACTAGCCCTTTCATGAACTAACTTTCCGGACGTCATGGACGTTCTTGAACATTTTGGTTCTAAAACACTTTAACCACTCTATATACACCTAATTTGGCTAGGAACAATGATTTAGACCTTAAGGAGCCTGTTAAGTCTTACTACGTGACTTGGGATTTTGAAATGTTACATTATCCCCCCTCTTAGGAACATTCGTCCCCGAATGACACTAAACACTCTTTAATGGAGGGAATAGACTCAAGACTAGCAGCTCAACCAATTCGTAATGTCCAATTAGCATGAATCACATCATTTCAATAAAACACTTCAAAACATCAATTTATCAGACATAAGCTCAAAGTTTCCTCATGTGGTATCTCCTCCTCACTACACACATGAGCTCAATCATTTGATACACAAGTCGATTAGCACAAAGTTCATCTTATCAATATGCTTAATATAATATCCACAAGGATTCACTATATCACAATACACGACTAGACTCAAATATGCAAGAAGCAAGACAAATTTCAAATTTTGTTTAAGGCCACCTTATAGTGACTTCATTGTGAAGTCTCCAAAACTAGGATTTTTGAAGAAACTTCACCAAAACATCAAGGATTCACAATATCTAGCATAATTATATCATTAGAAAGAATGACTAACCTTAAACATCAAAAAGATGAGGATAAAGGGTTTTCATGTCGGCCTCGGCCTCCCAAGTTGCACCCTCAACTAGGTGGTTCTTCCATAACACTTTTACGGAAACCACCTCCTTGTTCCTCAACCTTTTTACTTGCCTATCAAGGATTTGAACCGGAGCTTCCTCATAAGAGAGATTATCCTTGACTCCTAGACCTTCAATAGGAAGAATAGACTCGGGATCCCCGACACACTTCTTCAACATAGAGACATGGAAAACCGGATGAACCGAAGCTAAATCGTTAGGTAGTTTTAAGAGATAGGCAACTTTACCAACCCTTTACAAAATCTCATAAGGCCCCATGTAACGAGGGCTCAACTTCCCTTTCTTGCCAAATCTTACCACTCCCTTCCTAGGTGAAATTTTCAAATACACCTTGTCACCCTCTTCAAACTCCAAATCCCTTCTCCTATTGTCGGCATAGGACTTTTGTGGACTATAGGCTGTTTGCAACCTATTTCTTATGATATGTACATTATCCAATGTCCTATAAATCAAGTCGGGACCAAAAATCGATGGTTCACCAACTTCAAACCACCCTATAGGAGACCTACACCTCCTACCATACAAGGCTTCATAGGGAGCCATGGAGATGGACGAATGAAAACTATTATTATACGCAAACTCTACCAACGGCAAGTGCTTATCCTAACTTCCTTTAAAATCAATAATGCAAGCTCTAAGCATATCCTCAAGGGTTTGAATTGTGCGTTCCGCTTGACCATCCATTTGAGGAGGAAAAGCGGTACTCAATTTCACTTTAGTACCCAAACCTTCTTGAAATGACTTCCAAAATCTAGATGTGAATTGTGCACCCCGATCCAAGATGATGGATAATGGAATACCATGGCGACACACAATCTCATCTATGAAGATCTTTGCATAATCCTCCGCCGAATACTTGGATTTGACGGGAATAAAATAGGCGGACTTAGTCAATCTATCAACAATCACCCATATAGAATCATACGACTTTTGAGTTCGAGGCAACCCTACCACAAAGTCCATATTAATGTCTTCCCACTTCCAAGTAGGAATTTGGATCTCTTGTAGTAAGCCACCCGGCTTTTGATGTTCCGCCTTCACTTGTTGGCAATTTGGACACTTAGAAACAAATTCTGCTATGTTCTTCTTCAAACCTTCCCACCAATATATTTCTCGAAGGTCATGATACATCTTGGTAGAACCCGGATGGATGGAATAGTGGGATCCATGGGCTTCCTCAAGGATCCGATCCTTCAATCCATCAACCTCAGCAACACATAATCTCCCTTGGTACCTCAACACACCATCTCCTCCTAAGGAGAAAGACTCATTCATCTTGTCAAGAACAGATTCCTTCAACTC
This sequence comes from Solanum sitiens, assembly GCA_016801875.1. Taxonomy (NCBI): domain Eukaryota; kingdom Viridiplantae; phylum Streptophyta; class Magnoliopsida; order Solanales; family Solanaceae; genus Solanum; species Solanum sitiens. The sequence goes on along the minus strand of JABWTJ010000049.1, from coordinate 219,139 downwards.
CATCAATAGTTGGTCAAGGTGTTGTTTGGGCTTCACCTCAACTACCAATGATGAATTAGAGCTATGATGAACCGTGGCACCTCCATTTAGAGAACTCTCCAATCGCACCCCCAATCTAGACAAACTATGAACATCTTTTACTAGATCTTTCTTGTCTTCATCTATATGAGACACACTACTCATACTTGTCACGAACGGAATCTAGACCCCAGACGAGACCGGCGTCGTTGACCTCTCAGAGGTCGCAGACAAGCCTACTTACGTCATTCTTACTTCATCTAGGTTAATTTTAGCGGAAAATTTGAAACTTTTTGTTTCTTAACATACTTATTAAACATTCTCTTCATTATATACTTGTTCACCATCAACCATCTAATATTAAGATCATCAAATAAAAGAAATAGTATAATATAGTAATAAAGATGTACTTGCCAAAATGGCACCAATACAATGTCTGAATAAAATAGGAAAGAAACGCTAGTGGAACATGCTCCACTAGCTCAACTCTAAAACTAAGCTAGAATACAAATGGCAGCATCCTCGAAATGCATGAGGACCTACCAAGTCCGGATGAATGCTCGACGTCCGGATAGCTTCAGCATCAACCTGTAGCTCTAGCGTCCACCTGTGCCTGCACCTAAAATTGTAGAGTTGTATAGGGTTAGTACACACTTGTACTAAGTATGGGTATATGCAAGCACACACCAAGGACATGCATGAGAAAAGATAGCTCTTTCCTAACAACATGATTATGGAAAGTCAAGTCAGTGGACTTGCCAAATTGAGATTAGGAAAGTTAGCGAACCTTCCAAATTTGAATTAGGAAAGTCAGTGAGCTTTCCAAATTTGGATTAGGAAAGCCAGTGAGCTTTCCAAATTTGGATTAGGAAAGTCATGCCATGAGAGTAACATGCATCATCATAATTATCATAATGCACACAGCACATAACATCTAGCACATATCATATTGCATATAGCACATAACATCTTTTATAACATTCTTTCATATGCAATGAGACCTTGGAATCATGGACTTAACATTAAGACTTTCCAAAATGAGGGCTCAACATATGGGACCTCAACTAGGGAGTTTTCGTTAGCAAACACAGAGTCTGCTTCATTCGTTCATACGTACTTCATTTCATTTCATTCATAGGCCAATGTAAACACCAGCTATACCTAGGGTGTAGTTTAAGACTTTCATCGGGTTTGCTGTACAATGATCAAGAATAACCTAGTGTTACTACCTGAGTCTAGATCACCTCTTGATTATCCTATCCTAACACCTTTGGTATCATTCATTTCATTATGTGCTTCATTTGAGGCTGGCCTCATTCATTCATTGGGAACTTTAACTTTAACCGACATAGATCATGTGAGCTTCATGAAATCCAGTGTCTCCCCCACACCGAAAAGAGGTGGAATCACCGGCCAAGGTGACCCAAAAACATGCTAGCGTACATGGGAATTTAACCCCGCCAGATCCCTATATTGGCAGTATAGGTTCGAAGACCAGGAGATATAAGGAGACCCATACCCGGCAAGCCAGACAGTCTCATCTCATGAGAGTTACGTAAACCTCCGCCATTTCCTAAATAAGGCATCACCGCTCATATCTAGTCTATCGGTGCTCAGTATAAAGTTTCATTACATTCAACTGATACGTCATGGAAGCTGGCTTCTAGTATGAGGACATCATAGCTCATTAGATGATTTCTCATCTCATCATTAGTATTAAGTGTGTTAATCTCAATACTTTCATTAGAGTGTTCATAGAGACTAGTCTCTTCATTATCTTACACTCTCATAGGTGAGTACGTTTTGGTAACATTTACTTAGGCTCATTTGAGATTGTTCTCATCTTTAACATTAGCCTCATATCATGTTGTCACCACATTCATTAACATTAGCACATTTGCTCTTCATAATTACTCACCCCTTTTACGTGAATGTTCAATTCATCATATGCCAATGCACTTGGCCATTTGTGTGTTTCACACTCTTACTTAACCCTTCTAGGGTTTCATCATTTCATTACATAATAATCATTTCATCGTATGCCAATGCACTTGTCCATTTAGTGTGATTTTACACTCGTACTTAACCCTTCTAGGGTTACATCCTTTCATTACATACATCTTAGGTTCACTTCTTTAAAACGTATGCTAGACTTATGAGTCTATACACACAAGCCATGAGGCTTCATTCATAATTCGTTAAGTGATTCATACATTCCTAAGATTATGTAGTACAAGACTTATGTATCTTATATATATGCCAAGATCTTGATTTTGATCTAAGTAGGTGGCATTATTCTTGAGTATTTAATTCACGTATGACTTATGTATCAATACGGAAGTTTGGGCAAGGAAACCCAAGTTCGAATCACTTGGATAACATTTACATTTTTCATTGATTTTATTTTTAATCTCCATCACATTGGGACTCTAAATTGAACCCCAACATTAACATTCTGTCTTTAATTTTCTCCTTAGTTTTCCTCTTAATTTGGCCGAAGGGTTGTGGGTTCGAACCCCCACAACCCCTTTTTTATTTTTCCTTAAAGTCTTCTTGTCCCATTTCGCCTAAACCAAGAGGTTGTGGGATCAAACCCCCACAACCTCTTTTAATTTGCTCTTTGTTTCGCTGGGAAATTGGGAGGCTGTGGGTTATAACCCCCACAGCCTCCTTATTTTAATTTAAATTCGCTAGGGGCTGTGAGGTTGTGGGTTCAAACCCCCACAGCCTCCTATTTTTATGTTTAATTAAGACTCCCCTAGGCTAGGCGTTTGGCAGTGAGGTTGTGGGATCGATCCCCCACAGCCTCACTTTATTTTCTTATTTATTTCGCTCCTCTCCTTTCCAGTCTTGAGGTCGTGGGTTCGATTCCCACGCCTCACATCTTCTTTTTCTTTGATTTTTCTCTTCTCTCATTCGCAGCCCGGAGGTCGTGGGTTCGATTCCCACGCCTCCCATTTATTTATTTAATTAATTATTCTCTCCTTTCTCTTCCAGTAACCCAATTTTGAATCCCCCAGCCCCCTTTTTCATTTCTTCTTTTCGCGAATTACAGTAGCCACATGGGTTCGATTCCCCTTAACCCCATTTCCCCCTTATTACGTTTTTAGCATTCCTTCACGTGTGAGGTCTTGGGTTCAATCCCCATTGACCTCACCTATTTTATTTTCAATTAAAAACCCAGATTTTAACCTTCTTTTTGACCGAAACTAAAGTACACCAAGCTGGAAATTTATTCATAGTTTTTAGCTTCCTTTCATCAACCTTTTCACGTTAGTTCTTAGGCATTTCATGAAACATTTAGTGCATTATTAGGTGTAGTTTAGTAGTTACATTAGCCAAGAGTTTTTCACTCAAAATCAATAACTTCAAACCCCATAAGAACATCACATTGTGTACAACTTTTGCACATAAAATACAAGGATTAAACATGCTATTTCACACCTCCAACAGTGAGTATATTCACTGCCACACTTTGCACACACACATCATTTTTTTTATCACACATTGGTGTCATTTTCGTGATTTTACGTACATATACATATTCACATTCAACACAAAAACATCACACATACCTAAATCTACCAGCAAACAAACCCAACCTACGAATCATTGAGAGCTAGTGACAGGGATATGCAACGGGGAACAACCCTAGTTTTCGGAGTGAATATCTTGAATCCTAAGGGGTCTCTTAGGAAAGGGACCAAGAGAGGAGAAACCCATACCTTAATTTATGTTCAAACGTTGAACTTGCTGCCCAAAACCCTCTCCAAAATCAGTCCAAGCCTCCTCAACGTTCACACCACTCGACGGACAACTTCTCTTTGCCTTAACGTTTTTGGTTACTTTGTTTTTCTTAAAATTTCATGTGAGTTCTTCAATTGTTAAGAACTCTTGATATAATTTCTGTTCTTGTACGTTTGTTAGGCAGAGAGAAAACAAGAGAGTTGGACGTGAGGATGTGATAGACGTGAGAGAGTGAAACGTGTGAAGTTGTTTAGGATTATATGATGACTTAGTCAATTTAGGACTCTCCTTAATACTTAAAATCTGATTTAATTAATTATACATGAAAGGACCATTTTGCCCTTACAAAAATTAGATTTTAAATGATAAATAAATCATCAATTTGTTGCTTCCAATGGGGCTCGAACTCGGGTGGGGTGACCTTTGCGAAATGAATCATTTCGGGTCGACCCTACCCTATCCGGCTCTTTTATTAAATTAATTAATTAATTCCTTAGGGTAATTACGATATTACCCTTGGCCTGGAAAAGACCATTTTACCCCTGGACCCTCAAAACTTAAGATTTCTTCTTTTTAAATTCGGTAAAGACTCCTTCGATTAAATCTTCATTTTCGAGAACCCTACATGGTTGGTTCCAACCTTTCCAAGCTCAACTAACTCCCCAAGTTAGTTGTCTTGGCCGTAGTAAGGGTTCTGAGGTTTGGTTCTATGCGTATCAATCCGTGTGAACCTTGGTCTAATTGCAAGCATTCTTGACACCTTAAGCATTTATCTTATTCATTTTTAGGGTTGTTACATTATCCCCCCCTTAGGAACATTCGTCCCCGAATGACACTACCTCTACATATCGTAATGCCAGTCAGATCATAACATAATCACTATGCACAGTCAAGTAATAACAACAAAATACGGAGAGATAAGGAAACATAGACTTAAGAGTAGGAAGTCTAACCTCAAGAGCTAAAAAGATGAGGGTAGCGGGATCTCATGTCGGCCTCAGCCTCCCACGTAGCACCCTCAACAAGATGATTTCTCCACAATACCTTCACTGTGGCAATCTCCTTGTTCCTCAGCCGCTTGACCTGTCTGTCTAAGATCTCAACAGGTACCTCCTCATAAGACAAGTCTTCATCAACCCCCAAACCTTCAACAGGTAGAATCGATGCTGGATCACCTAGGCACTTATTCAACATAGAGACATGAAAGTCTGGATGAACAGAAGCTAGCTCCGCAGGCATTGCTAACTCATAGGCCACCTCACCCACACGCTGTAGGATCTCATATGGCCCAACATACCTCGGACTTAGCTTCCCCTTTCTACCAAATCTCATCACCCCTTTCATAGGTGATATCTTCAAGTAAACCTGGTCACCAACATCAAATTCTAAGGGCCGCTTTCTGTTGTCTGCATATGACTTCTATCGACTGTAAGCAGTAGCCAACCTGTCCCTAATCACTCTGACCTTCTTTAAGGCCTCATGAATGATCTCTGGACCCAAAATGAATGACTCTCCAACCTCGAACCACCCAACTGGAGATCTACACCTCCTACCATACAGTGCCTCAAACGGTGCCATCCCAATGCTGGAGTGATAGCTATTATTATACGAGAACTCTATCAATGGCAGATGGTCATCCCAGCTACCTCTAAAGTCAATCACACACGCTCTCAACATGTCCTCCAATGTCTGAATGGTGCGCTCTGCCTGCCCATCAGTCTGAGGATGAAAGGCAGTACTAAGTTTTACCTGCGTGCCCAAGCTTTTCTGGAAAGATCTCCAGAAATGTAAAGTAAACTGGGCTCCTCTATCTGAAATGATAGACAAAAGAATCCCATGCCATCTCACAATCTCATCAATGTAGAGTCTCGCATAATCCTCGGCTCTGTAGGTAGACTTCACAGGGATAAAGTGGGCAGACTTAGTCAATCTGTCCACAATAACCCATATGGAGTCATGCTGCCTCCTATTCCTTGGAAGACCAACCACAAAGTCCATATTAATGGCCTCCCACTTCCAAGTCGGAACCTCAATAATCTAAGTCAGACCGCCAGGCTTAAGATGTTCTTCCATAACCTGCTGACAATTAGGACACTTGGCCACATATTCTGCAATGTCCTTCTTCATGCCATCCCACTAATAAATCTGCTTAAGATCATGATACATCTTGGTGGAACCTGGATGTATGGAATATCTGGAACCATGGTCCTCTGCAACAATCCTGGTCCGCAAATCATCCACATCTGGTACACACAGCCTGTCCTGATATCTAAGTATGACATCACCTCCCAAAGCGAAAGATTCATTCATCTTTATCAACACTGAGTCCTTCAGCTCCATCAACACAGGATATAGATGCTGACCATGCTTGACTTCAACTACCAAGGATAATTCAGAACTAGGATGAACTGAAACATCCCCACTAGTAGAGTCAACCAATCGCACACCCAGTCTGGCCAGTCTGTGTACATCTTTCACCAACTTCTTCTTCTCATCCTCAATGTGGGCTTTACTCCCATGCTCATCCTGCTCAAAGCATCAGCTACAACATTAGCCTTACCTGGATGGTAGTGAACATTCATGTCATAATTCTTCAACAGCTCCAACCATCTCCGCTAATGTAGATTCAACTCCCTCTGTGTGAACACGTACTGGAGACTCTTGTGGTCTGTGAATACATCCACATGTACTCCATACAAGTAGTGCCTCCACAGCTTCAGTGCAAACACCACAGCTGCCAACTCCAGGTCATGAGTGGGATAATTCTTCTCATGAACCTTGAGCTGTCTGGGCACATAGGCTATCACCTTACCAACCTGCATAAGAACACAACCCAAACCAACCCTAGATGTATCACAATAAATAGTGTAATTCTCACCATACTTAGGCAAAGTAAGCACCGGGGCTGAAGTGAGTTTGTCCTTGAGCTCCTGGAAACTTCTCTCACAAGTCTCCGTCCATTTAAACTTGGCTTTATACTTAGTCAAAGCTGTCAGTGGGAAAGCAATGGAAGAAAAGCCCACCACAAATCTGCGGTAGTAACCAGCCAATCCCAAAAAGCTACGGATGTCAGTGGGAGTAAGAGGCTTTGGCCAGTTCTTCACAGCCTCAGTCTTCCTGGGATCCACCTCCACGCCCTGATCGGACACAACATGACCCAAGAAGGTCACTGATCTAAGCCAAAATTCACACTTGCTGAGTTTGGCATACAACTGATGTTGTCTAAGCACCTGCAAGGTTAGTCTCAAATGTTGTTCATGCTTTTCCTTGGTCCTAGAGTAGATGAGAATGTTATCAATGAATACTATGATGAAAGAGTCAAGGTATTCACGGAAGACTCGGTTCATGAGGTCCATAAATATAGCAGGTGCATTCGTAAGACCAAATGACATGACTAAGAACTCATAGTGACCATAACGGGTACGAAAGGCTGTCTTTGGGATATCTCCATCCCTAACCCTAAGCTGATGATACCCTGAACGAATATCAATCTTAGAGAAAAACTAGACTCTTGGAGTTGATCGAACAAATCATCTATTCTGGGAAGTGGATACTTATTCTTTATAGTGACTTTGTTGAGCTGCCGATAATCGATACACATTCTAAGGGTTCCATCTTCCTTTTTCACAAACAACACTGGAGCGCCCCAAGGGGATATGCTCGGCTGAATGAAACCCTTGTCAGTGAGATCTTTTAACTGCAGCTTCAACTATTTGAGTTCAGCTGGAGCCATTCTGTAAGGAGGAATTGAAATTGGTTTAGTATCGGGTTCTAAGTCGATACCAAAATCAATCTCTCGAGGGGGAGGGACTCCAGGCAAATCATCAGGAAATACATCTAGGAACTCATTCACTACAGGCACTGAGTCTATGGAAGGAATGTCATGATCTAAATCATTAACACTCACAAGATGACACAATAACCCCTTGGACATCATTTTATTGGCCTTAAGGTTCGAAATCAAGAGGTTAGGACGACTCGAGTTGTACCCCTCCCAAACTAGCTCCTCTTCATTAGGGAAACAAAATCTCACCACTCTACTACGACAGTCCAAACAAGCATAACAACTGTGAAGCCAGTCCATGCCAAGAATAACATCAAAATCATGCATGGGTAACTCAACCAAGTCTGCACACATAGTCTTACCACTTACAACTATTGGGCAATCCTTGTATACTCTATCAGTTCTTACATTTTCTCCTAAAGGTGTACTAACCACTATAGGATCATGCAGAACTTCAGGCAATATCTCAAAAGTGAGAGCAAGCAAAGGAGTTACAAAGGAAAGCGTAGACCCTGGATCAAGTAAAGCATAAACAGAAGTTGAGAATACTTGCAGCATACCTGTGACCACATCAGCGGACTTCTCCTGCTCCTCTCTGCCCTTCAGGGCATAGAACCTGTTCCTCTTAGGAGGCTCGGCTGCTGCTGCACCCTGTGGATTAGGCCTAGGCTGAGCATTACCTCCAGCCTGAGCTTTGTTCTGTGGGCAGTCTCTAACCATGTGCCCACTCTTACCGCAACCGAAGCAGGCATTAGTGCCCTGTCTGCACTCTCCACTGTGAGCACGGCCACACTTAGCACAATTCTTTTTAGGACGCTGCATCTCACCTCCATTGCCCTTCTTGGGCTCAGGTCTGCCTCTTCTAGGTGCTGTACTCCTCTGAAAATTAGAGTTCCCAGAACTCTGTTGCCCTTCTTAAATCTGGGCTGCTCACGGACGCCAAAATTGTTTCTGTGGCCTCCATGGCTGGGACCTGCCTGATCTTGAGGCTTAGGCCTCATAGCATCACGAATACCCCTCTTTTTGCGGCTGTCCTCTACCTGCTGTACATGCACCATCAATCTGGAGAGGTCCATATTATCATGGAGCATCGCACACCGACACTCCTCCTCCAGATATCCATTGATTTCTGTGAGGAACCTGCTCATCTCATCCCTGCTGTTAGACACAAGGGAAGTAGCATACCTGAATAACTTAACAAACTTCAGGGAATACTCCCTGACTATCATAGGTCCCTGCTTAAGGTTGATGAACTCCTCAACCTTGGCCTCCCTCATTTCTCTGGGAAAGAATCTCTCCAGAAAGGTTGTCTTAAATAGCTCCCAAGTGACTGGAACTCCACCCAAAGCTCGGCTATCCTGCCACATCTTGCACCAAGTCTGTGCCACATCCTTGAGCTGATAGGAAGCCATCTCAGCCTTCTCAGCATCTGTGGCCCCCATAGCCACCAGAATCTTATGCACCTTGTCCAAAAACTCCTGGGGATCCTGTGAAGTCTTGGACCCTGTGAAAATAGGAGGATTCATCCTCGTGAAGTGTCTCTGCCTGCCAGCCATGCTACGAACCGGTGGGTTCTCCCTCTGAACATCCTGCCGGTTGACCTGGGCAGTCATAGCCTGGGCCTGCATAGTAATGGCCTATGCCATCTGGGCCAGAGATGCCCTCACCTCAACATCAGTCAACCAGCTGGGTTAACTGGCATATCAACTCCTTCAGCTGGAGCCTGGGCTGGAACCTAATTGTCCCCAACAGCTGCACCTCCTCTCCTCTGACCGACGTTCCTCCTAGTATTCATTATCTGAAAACAATAAGAATTGATGTTAGACACGCTCAGTATAAAGTTCCATTACATTCAACTCATACGTCATGGAAGTTGGCTTCTAGTATGAGGACATCATAGCTCATTAGATGATTTCTCATCTCATCATTAGTATTAAGTGTGTTAATCTCAATACTTTCATTAGAGTGTTCATAGAGACTAGTCTCTTCATTATCTTACACTCTCATAGGTGAGTACGTTTTGGTAACATTTACTTAGACTCATTTGAGATTGTTCTCATCTTTAACATTTTCCTCATATCATGTTGTCACCACATTCATTAACATTAGCACATTTGCTCTTCATAATTACTCACCCCTTTTTACGTGAATGTTCATTTCATCATATGCCAATGCACTTGGCCATTTGTGTGTTTCACACTCTTACTTAACCCTTCTAGGGTTTCATCATTTTATTACATAATAATCATTTCATTGTATGCCAATGCACTTGGCCATTTAGTGTGATTTTACACTCGTACTTAACCCTTCTAGGGTTACATCCTTTCATTACATACATCTTAGGTTCACTTCTTTAAAACGTATGCTAGACTTATGAGTCTATACACACAAGCCATGAGGCTTCATTCATAATTCGTTAAGTGATTCATACATTCCTAATATTATGTAGTACAAGACTTATGTATCTTGTATATATGCCAAGATCTTGATTTCGAAGTAGGTGGCATTATTCTTGAGTATTTTATTCACGTATGACTTATGTATCAATACGGAAGTTTGGGCAAGCAAACCCAAGTTCGAATCACTTGGATAACATTTACATTTTTCATTGATTTTATTTTTATTCTCCATCACATTGGGACTCTAAATTGAACCCCAACATTAAAATTCTATCTTTAATTTTCTCCTTAGTTTTCCTCTTAATTTGGCCGAAGGGTTGTGGGTTCGAACCCCCACAACCCCTTTTTTATTTTTCCTTAAAGTCTTCTTGTCCTATTTCGCCTAAACCAAGAGGTTGTGGGATCAAACCCCCACAGCCTCTTTTAATTTGCTCTTTATTTTGCTGGGAAATTGGGAGGTTGTGGGTTCGAACCCCCACAGCCTCCTTATTTTAATTTAAATTCGGTAGGGGCTGTGAGGTTGTGGGTTCGAACCCCCACAGCCTCCTATTTTTATTTTTAATTAAAACTCCCCTAGGAGGTTGTGGGATCGAGCCCCCACAGCCTCACTTTATTTTCTTATTTATTTCGCTCCTCTCCTTTCCAGCCTTGAGGTCGTGGGTTCGATTCCCACGCCTCACATCTTCTTTTTCTTTGATTTTCTCTACCCTCATTCGCAGCCTGAGGGTCGTGGGTTCGATTCCCACGCCTCCCATTTATTTATTTAATTAATTATTCTCTCCTTTCTCTTCCAGTAACCTAATTTCGAATCCCCCAGCCCCCTCTTTTCGTGAATTACAGTAGCCACACGGGTTCGATTCCCCTTAACCCCATTTCCCCCTTTTTACATTTTTAGCATTCCTTCACATGTGAGGTCTTGGGTTCAATCCCCATTGACCTCACCTATTTTATTTTCAATTAAAAACCCAGATTTTAACCTTCTTTTTGACCGAAACTAAAGTACACCAAGCTGGAAATTTATTCATAGTTTTTAGCTTCCTTTCATCAACCTTTTCACGTTAGTTCTTAGCGCATTTCATGAAACATTTAGTGCATTATTAGGTGTAGTTTAGTAGTTACATTAGCCAAGAGTTTTTCACTCAAAATCAATAACTTCAAACCCCATAAGAACATCACATTGTGTACAACTTTTGCACATAAAATACAAGGATTAAACATGCTATTTCACACCTCCAACAGTGAGTATATTCACTGCCACACTTTGCACACACACATCATTTTTTTCGATCACACATTGGTTGTCATTTTCTTGATTTCACGTACATAAACATATTCACATTCAACATAAAAATATCACACATACCTAAATCTACCAGCAAATAAACCCAACCTACGAATCATTGGGAGTTAGTGACAGGGACATGCAACGGGGAACAACCCTAGTTTTCGGAGTGAATATCTTGAATCTTAAGGGGTCTCTTGCCAAAGGGACCAAGAGAGAAGAAACCCATACGTTAATTGATGTTCAAACGTTGAACTTGCTTCCCAAAACCCTCTCCAAAATCAGTCCAAGCCTCCTCAACGTCCACACCACTCGACGGACAACTTTTAATTGCCTTAACGTTTTTGGTTACTTTGTTTTTCTTAAAATTTCATGTGAGTTTTTCAAGTGTGAAGAACTCTTGATATAATTTATGTTCTTGTACGTTTGTTAGGCAGAGAGAAAACAAGGGAGTTGAACATGAGAATGTGATAGACGTGAGAGAGTGAAACGTGTGAAGTTGTTTAGGATTAGATGATGACTTAGTCAATTTAAGACTCTCCTTAATACTTAAAATCTGATTTAATTAATTATACATGAAAGGACCATTTTGCCCTTACAAAAATCAGATTTTAAATGATAAATAAATCGTCAATTTGTTGCTTCCAATGGGGCTCGAACTCGGGTGGGGTGACCTTTGCGAAATGGATCATTTCGGGTCGACCCTACCCTATCTGAATCTTTTATTAAATTAATTAATTAATTAATTAATTCCTTAGGGTAATTATGATATTACCCTTGGCCTGGAAAAGACCATTTTACCCCTGGACCCTCAAAACTTAAGATTTCTTCTTTTTAAGTCCGGTAAAGACTCTTTCGATTAAATCTTTGTTTTCGAGAACCCTACATGGTTGGTTCCAACCTTTCCAAGCTCAACTAACTCCCCAAGTTAGTTGTCTTGGCCGTAGTAAGGGTTCTGAGGTCTGGTTCTACGCGTATCAATCCGTGTGAACCTTGGTCTAATCGCAAGCATTCTTGACACCTTAAGCATTTATCTTATTCATTTTTAGGGTTGTTACAATAGTCATACGGCTTAGAGCATCCTCCACCACATTGGCCTTGCCGGGATGATATAGGACACTCATATCATAATCTTTCAACAATTCTAACCACCTTCTTTGTCGGAGGTTTAACTCTTTTTGAGTAAACACATATTGAAGACTCTTATGATCGGTGAAAACAACCACATGAACACCATACAAGTAATGTCTCCATATTTTCAAAGCAAACACTACGTCTGCTAACTCAAGGTCATGGGTAGGGTAATTTCTCTCATGCACCTTAAGTTGCTGTGAAACATAGGCAATCACCTTCCCATTTTGCATAAGCGCACACCCCAAACCTATGTGGGATGCATCACAATACACAACGAACCCTTTAGAACCTTCCGATAAAGTTAACACCAAAGCGGAAGTAAGCCTATCTTTCAATAATTGGAAACTCTTCTCGCAAGCCTCCGACCACTCAAACTTTTTACCCTTTTGAGTCAATGAAGTCAAAGGAGATGCAATGGATGAAAAACCTTCTACAAACCTTTGATAATAGCCTGCTAGACCCAAGAAACTTCTAATATCTGTCGGGGTCAAGGGTCTAGGCCAATTTCTTACCGTATCAGTTTTCCTTTGGGCTACCTCAACTCCCTCACTAGAGATGATGTGCCCAAGAAACGCGACCGACCTCAACCAAAACTCACACTTGCTAGACTTGGCGAACAATTTATGCTCTTCAAGGGTTTGCAATACCACCCTTAGATGACCCATGTGATCAACCTCATTCTTCGAATACACCAAGATATCATCGATAAATAAATAACAAATGAATTAAGGTAACTTCGAAACACCCTATTCATTAAGTCCATAAACGCCGCCGGAGCATTTGTAAGACCAAAGGACATAACCACGAACTCATAATGCCCGTACCGAGTCCGAAAGGCTGTCTTTGGAATATCTTCATTTCTCACTTTAAGCTGGTGATACCCTGACCTCAAGTCAATTTTGGAGAAGTAACTCGCCCCTTGGAGTTGATCAAATAAATCATCAATCCGAGGAAGATGATACTTGTTCTTGATAGTAACCTTGTTGAGCTGGCGGTAGTCAATACACATTCTCAAGGATCCATCCTTCTTTTTCATGAACAATACCAGAGCACCCCATGGAGAAATGCTAGGCCTTATAAAGCCCTTGTCTAGCAAATCTTTAAGTTGTGCCTTCAACTCCTTCGATTCGGCCAGAGCCATTCTATAAGGAGGAATAGAGATAGGGTTTGTTTCTGGTAGCAAATCGATACAAAAATCGATTTCCCATTTGGGAGGAATACCGGGAAGGTCATTAGGAAAGACCTCCGTAAATTCGCTTACCACGGGGACCGACTCAATAGGAGGAATTTCGGAATCAACTTCTTGGACTCTCACAATATGATAAAGACACCCCTTTGAGATCATCTTACACGCTTAGACATGATATGAAACGACCTCTAGGAAGAGAATTCCCACCCTTCCACTCAAAAATGGGTTCATTTGGGAAACTAAACCTCACAACTCTAGTCCTACAATCAATATAAGCGAAGCTAGAATGCAACCAATCCATACCCAAAATGACATCAAAATCAAACATGTCTAGTTCAACTAGATCTACATGAGAAACTCTATGGGGAATAGAGATAGGACAATTTCGATAGACTCTTTTTACTACAACTGACTCACCCACCGGAGTAGACACCAAAATAGGTTCATGCAAAACATCGGGTAAAGTATCAAAATTTTTAGCTACTAAGGGAGTAACGAAAGACAAAGTAGCACCCGGATCAAGCAAAGCATACACATCAATAGCAAAGATTTGTAACATACCGGTCACCACATCGGGAGAGGCCTCTTGGTCATCTCTCGAACGAAGAGCATAGAAATGGTTCTTTTTGGGAGCATCATTAGAACCACTTGGCTGACCACCCTTCTCTTGTCCCTTAGCATTAGGACAATCCCACACTTTGTGACCAGTCTTTCCACAACCAAAGCACTTGTCCGACCCAAGGAGGCAAGCACCTAAATGCTTCTTACCACATTCCTTGCAAGGTGGATTCTCATTAAACGAATTCCCACTTTTCCCTTTTTGAACTCTTGGTCTAGGGGCCTTCCCATCCCTAACCTTGGGAAATTTGGCTGGAACTTGATTTGAGAACCTTTTCTTGAATCTAGGCTTCTCTTGAATTCCAAACCTATCTTTAGTAGTTTCACCCTCGAAAGACCTTGTCCTTCTTGAATCCCTATCCTTCCTTTTTGCTCTAGCCTCCTCAACCCTTTTAGAATGTACCATGAGACGACCAATATTCATGTTATCATGAAGTATAGATGATTGAAATTCTTCTTTCAAGTCATCCGACACACCTGTCACGAATCGACTCATCTCGTCTCTAGGATCGGAGACCAAGGAAGGAGCATATTTGGCCAATTGAATGAACTTCAAAGAGTACTCATGAACACTCATTACTCCTTGGCAGAGATTGATGAACTCTACCACCTTGGTTTCTCTCATCTCCCTAGCGAAGAACCGATCAAGGAAAGCCCTTTTGAAAAACTCCCAAGTCACTGGCCCACCTTGAAGTGGCCTATTGTCTTTCCATTGCACATGCCAGGTCTGAGCCACATCCTTGAGTTGGTATGAGGCCAACTCGGCATTCTCAGTAGAAGACAACCCCATAGCACACAATATCTTATAAACCTCATCAATGAATTCTTATGGGTCTTCATAAACCTTAGACCCATAGAAGATAGGAGGATTCATTCGGGTGAAGTCCCTAAGTCAGGAAGCCATAGTTTGCTCATGGACCCTAGGTGCAATATCCCTATTGGCTTGGGCAGTCATAGCTTGGGCTTGCACCGTTGCGGCTTGAGCTTGAGTAGTCATGGCTTGAGCCATTTGAGCAAGAATAGCCCTCATCTGAGCCTCTGTCATAGGTGGAGGGTCAACTGGAGCCTGATCATCAGCAACAATCTCTTCAAGAAGAGGAACTGGATCATCACGGGGAGGAACTCCCACAGCAGCAATCTCCTCCTCAAGTCTTCTGGCTGAATTCCTTCTAGTATTCATCTCATATAACCAAAACACAAGGTTTAGGCGAAAACATATATAAAGTACATTCTAGAGGCACGATATGGATTTCCAACTATGAGAGTGATTCCTAAGCATCAAATAAGTTCCTATTCATACGTGTGGCGCGTTTCACAATTATGAATACAAACCTATATAACGTGGTTGAGAGAGACGTTAACATCAAGGATATTCAACCTCATGCTCTAATACTAAGTTTGTTACATCTGGGTTTAACCCCCAGACGTAATCGGCGGCGGCGGCCTTTTTGAGGACTAAGACAAGCCTCTTAGCCTCGTTATAGCATTCATCGATTAAAATGTGAAAGAATTTAAAACTTTTTATCTATATCTACTCGGAGGTTTACATAGACCTCTACATACACATCATCTTATTTATATCAAGTATACATAGACTTGTTCATATACGAAGATTACATAGTCTTCTACTTTTATTTCACCCATTTATATAGTAAAGAAATAATAGTCATAAAAGCCGTCTCATCTCATAAACCATCTAACAAAGACAATAAATCTTGGGCATAGCCCTACATCAATAAAAGAAGCCACATATAGGCTATATACATTATCGTCTCAAAGGAGTAATAGAGTCAACACAGAATTATAGTAACTAAGTAGCATAGTGATAGAATGTCGGCATCGCTCTCGGGAGAATGAGGACCTACAACTTGGGTGATAAGATATCCAAGTCTTCCTTCCAAGCACCTCGAATCCAATTCAACAACCGGAACCTAAATTGTTTGAGAAAAGGAAAGGAAATGGGGTTAGTACTCCACATGTACTAAGTATGAGACCATATGCACAATTATTAATCAAGTATGCTTAGAAAAAGGACATTTAAGAAAATCATGCTATTTAGACCATTTATTTGAATATATAAAGCAACTAACTATACCACATGCATACCATCATATTTAAGCCTTAATCTCATAAGATCCTATCATCAAGAAATATCATTATAAAACATGGGTAAGAGTAAAGCATAGCAAAACAAATCATACTAACTATAATCTTCATGTAGTATTCTTCTTCAACAAAGGACATCAACCTCATACTCATAAGCATGTTATTCAATCTACAAAGTCAATTACATTATATCACCATTTACGTACATAATATTGACTTCTCAAAGCTCCTATCAAGGCAAACTAGTGCAAGGCGTAGGTAGAGTCCCATACCCCTACGTAAGCTAAAGTCAAACCCCTCAAGTCACTTTGATTAGTCTACATCTTATTCATTCATTTTAATTTAGGGAACTCTTGCCTTAAATGACATAGACCACATGAGCCAATGTGGAATCCGGTGTCATAAAACCATACACCGATGGAAGGTGGTCTACCGGCCAAGGTAGAACCTAACGTAAACATAGCTATCTAGGTGGATTCACTAGCTAGTATCCTATGGTGGAAACATAGTTGATGGAGCTTGGGGAAAATAACCATGGACATATCAACTCTACACCCTACCTTGGGTCATGAGGCTATCCACCCCGTGAGGACCGTAGTGAACCCTACCTTTCCTTATGTAAGAAAGTGTCACTCCCTCACATACAAGCTCGCTCGGTGCTAAGCTAGGTCCCTTTATTGAAATTCCTTTACTCTTATTAAAATCATAAATATATATATTAGGTCATAGAGCCTAGCCCTCATATATTCGTTGTCATAGCTCAATAAGAATTTCATGAGAATTAGTCCTTTCATTCACAATTCTTATAGGTGAAGTTGACACTTGCACATCTCATCATAATAGAGCACATCCTTACCCTTACATAACAACTTCTCTATAACATGTACTCCTAGGCAACCTCACAACAAAAACCTACAGCATTTCAATTCAATCATCATACCATCCTATCATCTTAAACAAGGTGTACTTCAACACAACATCACAGCTTAATGACAATTAACCACACTAGAAGTAAGAGTTAGCATGAAGGACTTCAATTCATCACAATAGATTCATGATCAATGCAATAACAATCATTAAAGATGATTTAACCAATAATAAGATCAATTACATCAAACCCAACCTAATTCATATCAATCTCATACCTAGGGTTAAGGGTTAAGGGTTAAGGGTTAAGGGTTAAAGGTCATCATCTACAACCTAAACCAAACCACATCAATTCATCATAATCAAGTTAGAATACATGATAATGTACTCATTATAACCCAAAGTATACATGAACAACTCAATTCATAACATCAAATTCGAAATTGAATGAAACCCATATGGAACTCAGCTTTTGGAAAATCTTTGAAGGAGCCCTTTGAGGGAAGAAGTCTCAAAGGTGAATTAGGACCCATACCTTAAGGTTTGATGACGTTTTGATGGTGATTTCGTATTAAGCCAGCACCCAATAAACCTCCCAAGCTATTCTCCAATGGAGTCTTCTAATAGAGAGAAAAAGTAAAGAGAATGAAGAGAGTTTATTTTGAGAATTATGATTAGGCTAATGAGGATTGGGGGTATTTATAGTGGGGATCAGTCAACTTAATTAGTCTTCCCTTAATCCCCAATTACCCCTAAGACACTTAACAAATTAAATGAACTATACTTTAATTCACCGAAACATAACAGGCCCCCACCGACGGAACCCCGTCGACGGTCCGTCGGGGGCGTGACGGACGACCCTCCCTCCGTCCTGCACTTCCGTTGTCTCGGTCAGAGACTGTGCAGGCGAGGGTTCTTGAAGAGGCGACTAAGGGTGAGACGACGGTGTCCTTGATTCCCCGTCGTGCCCGTGACGCCCCGTCGTGCCCGTGATGCCCCGTCGTGCCATCCGTCGAGGCACACTGCCAGGCAGTGTTGCACCTTCTTGCCACAAGGGTCCTCCTCGAGGGCCCTTGGTTGGTCCTTGGGGAGTCGTACCCTGAATTTTCCATCATTAAACCATCCCTCACTATGTGATACACCTATTGCTACAAACTTTTGCTCGATTCCGACCCTTAAACTTAGTCAAACTAATTAAAACACACTAGCCCTTTCATGAACCAACTTTCCGGACGTCATGGACGTTTTTGAACATTTTGGTTCTAAAACACTTTAACCACTCTATATACACCTAATTTGGCTAGGAACAATGATTTAGACCTTAAGGAGCCTGATTAAGTCTTACTACGTGACTTGGGATTTCGAAATGTTACAATGTTGTTGCCTCTTAATATAGATGTGGCACACTTCACATTGATAATAAGACTCTACAAACATGGTTTCATAGACACCTTATGACTCTTGAACTTTGTGTTCTAATACTAAGTTTTTTATGCTCTGATCCTACACCCTAGACATAACTGGCACTCGAGAACCATTCATAGCACTAAGTGAACCTTTGGTCTGGCTCAACTCTCAGCGAAAAACTTACTTGACAATGAATGAACCTCAAAATTAAAATTTACTCAATGTCTCAAAATAAATATTTCTGAATATTTTAAAGAAAACATTCAACTGGCCAAAAGAGGTAACTCATGTGTTGAAGATTAAAATTGAAAATGAAACAGACATCTCAAAACACTATTGTCTATGAAACCTGTAAAAAACTGATATGGAAGTCGAGACAAGACCCACGACATCCTAACAAACCTAGCAGTAAATTTGGAACCCTCTAGAAGCAAATAGGCTCACCAAAGCAACTATGGAACTACAGGTGGTATCAATAGAGCACCTGTTGATGACCCTGATTACCTATATTTGCATCATGAAAGATGAAGGTCAGATAACGACAGTACATGGAATGTACGAGGATGCAACATACTCACCCCATCTCAACTTAAGGATACTCAAAAAATTTCAAACTCAGAAATACTCAACTAGGTTGAATATAAATTAACAATAAAGATTCATTATAAAGAAAGCTTTTAAAATAGTAGATAATAAGTCAATGTATTTATAAATTCAATAATATCTCTTTTACTCTTATTTTGGAGATTCTCTAACCGACAGCCATCACAATGAGTTATGTGATTAACAATCTGTCACCCATAATGCGTGATGAGTCTGAGATTTGGACTCATTTGCAATGATTTAGTGTCCTAAAATGCTTATTTTATGCAAATAACTGATGTAAAACCCTTGATTTCCATGTATATGAATTGAGGACTAAAGCATGGATACTAATTTGCAAAAGGAACAAAGCGAGATGAAAGAACGAAGAAATGAAAGTCTGGTGATCGCCAAATGGCCATTACCTCGCCTAATGTTCCAGTGTGCCAAGACATGAAGGTGAAAACCAAGTTGGTGAGAGAAAAAAGCAGTCGGCGAAGTGCCGAGTGATTTCGTAATGCAGTGTTGGATCTCCCAAAGTTACAAATTTTGAGGAAGGTGAAGGCCAAGGCAAAAAGCGAAGACATAGACCAAAGGGCGGATGTCGAGTTTATCGATGAGCCTGACTTACTATGCCGAATAGCCCTACGGAGCATATTTTTGATGACAATAAATACATTTTTGAATATTTAATTTAGTATCATATTTTACTATAAATATTCATTAGAGTAATTTTTGAGTTTGAACTCTAAGTATCAAGACAAGTTTTCCTTAGCTTTGAAGAATTGAATAATTTCACTTTTGAGAAATTGAAAGGGGGTCTTTGAGATTCTTCAACTTGGAGCATTGTAAGGACACAATTAATCTTACCTAGTTGATGGAAACACAATTTGGTAACTATTTTTATCTTTTTATAATGTTTAGCTAAAACCCCAATTCTTTGAGTTTGATAATGTGATTATGGGTTGATTTAGTTTATGCGTATTGTTAATTGTTAGTCTAAATTTTGTTTAAAGTGATTTCGATAATTAATTATGGTTTAATTTAAAGAATTGTAGTTGAAAATGCAGTTCTACCATCGTGTTTTTGGTTTGCTCGAGAGAGAGGTTTTAAAATCAAGATTATTGATTGATAGTATGTAGGTATTGGTTTGTCATGGGTGTAACTCGAGAGTGTGAGTCTTAAACCCTTTCCATACATTAAACTTGAGAGAATGAACGGAATAAGGTGTAGGCTATTCTTATTTTGCATGCTTCTTGATGTTCGAAAAAAATCAACTTGGTTCTGGGTAAATTGTTCGAGAGAAAGTTTATCGTCTCTAAAGTCTATCTTATTCTCTAATTTACAGATATTTCCTAACAGTTGCAATTACCCATTTGTATATATTAGCCTATAATCGAATCACATCGCAAGAACCCGTCTCATTATTATTATTTGTGTACTGATTGTTGTAGTAGTAGATAATTTCAAACCAAAACCGCTTTATTTGACATTCATGTCACCCTTGATTTGAATTAGTCTTTATTCGATAATTTCTATTCCTATTACTGATTAGAACATGTTCACACCTTACTCTTGAATCTTAAACATGTACCACTCCATATGGGATTCGATGCCAAATCATTTAGTTGATTATATATTGACTAACGATCGTTGACTCTTAGAACTGGATTAAGTGTATTAAATAGTGTTATTAAATCAAAATGGTGTCGCTGCCAGGGATTGGTGTTGGTTAAGATTGTTTGTTTAAGTTTAGTTTCATTCTTTTTAGTTATAGTTGAATCTACTTATTTTTAGTTTTGTTTTGAGTGTGCTATCCTGAAAAAGATTAGATGAGCATGTCTTGTAGCAACTGTGACCCAATGGACCACCTTCTTTTGAGATTGATGATTCTTAGGGATAGCGTCCTAACTTTCAATCAATTAAAGGGTGAGACTATCCATGAGTTGTGGCCAAGATTTAAGGTATTATTGCAGCAATGCCCAACTCATGGAATTCTAGATAAGATTCTACAAGAATGCTTCTACGGAGGTATTGGTCCCGAACATAGAAGAGTGGCAGACCAACTTTCTCCGGGTAGTCTACTACGACTACAATATGATGAGGCAGCAGCCCAACTCCTTGGTGGCATTATTGAGACCAATAAGGAGACAACAAAACACCAAAATTTGGCCAAATTGGTGACTCGACTGGACGTCTTGGCCAAGAAAGTCATGGAAATGGAAGAAATGTACAAAAAGAAAGATAAGTACATCCTCCCTCATAAGCGTAAAAACCCTAAGGAGTATGAGAGTGGGCAAATTGTCCTCTCATTCATTTCCACAAAGTCTAAGAGCACAATAGAGTGTTGAAGGATATAAAAGAGAATGTCTTAATTTTGTATAAGATGACAACCTCTCATTCTATGAATGATACTACATTCCCAAATAGACCAAGTATTATCTTGTATCTACCCAAAGCAACAGAATGGGTTGCCTTGTGAAAATGAGGAGAACCCCAAGAATGAAACATATGTGGGGACTTTTATGATGCCACGACATAACTAAGACGTTGCTTGGGAGGCAATTCAAGTTTTATATGTTTTTTTTATTTTTTATTTTGAAATAATGGTGTGTTGATTGTGCAGGTTAACGTGTGGAATGTGTTTCAAAAGTATAAATTGGCGAGTTAAATATTCGGTCGAAAAATCGACGAAGAGGTCAGCGAGCCTGACTTGGACTGCCGTTGGACTTAAGGAATTTTAAATTGGAGTCCATAAAACTCGTTGATCCCATGAGAAAATTGGGAAATCAAAGACCAGGTCAGTGATTATAATTTTGTCCGCCCTGTAAAACTCAGTGTGGTAAGTTTCAACTTGGCGTGTTGCCGAGTGGGTCGGCGAGCGAAACTTATGCCGCCGAATGGGCGAGAACTGGACGGTTTTAAAGGTCAAGTTCAAAAATCAAAATCTTTCACATTGCATCACTTTTAACTTCCAAAACTCATACTCGTACTAAATTTTCCTATATTCTTGTGTATTTATCGCATATTAGTCGTTGATTGTGTGTTCACAATTGGAGTCTTTGCTGCCTAGCTTTACAACTTATATATTTTGTATAAAAGGTTGGTTTTCGAACCCTGAACTTATATTTAGAGATTTTTCCTTATTTGCAATGGTTTTTATCTTAGTGTTGTGTGTTGGGCCTCTCTGAATCGTAATTGTGTGCTTATTTGGTATTTGAATTTGCAATCATGCCTATAATACCTAATTGTTGATTTCCCAAAATTTTGGGCTTTCAATTTGATTAAATTTTGTGGGATTGTGCTAATTTGTTATTGGGTCTATTTGGGTGAAGTCTAAGTAGCCCACATTTTTTGTAAATGATGTATTTTGCCTTCTGATGGAACGTTTGACGTCATTCCTAAGGGCGAAAGTCATCAAATGGTCAAATTTGGCCAAACCGGGAGAAGTCTGAGTATTTCAAGGGAATGGATAGTATGGGTCTAAATTTTATTGAATGAATGCATGGTTTCATTTTGTTTTCAGGGTTTGTGAGGTTGAATATTGGAAGTTGGGGTTGAGAGAAGGCACGTTGGGCAATTTGGTGAGCTGAGTCGAGCTCACCGAACCATTGGGCGGTTTGCCAAATCCCCCTAGAATGCATTTAATTTCATGCTAAATTATAAATTGAGTTTTGTAACTTTCAGCGAGAATCCTGAGTTCATCGAGTGCACTCGGTGACTCGCCGATTGGCCTTCTTGACCCCCTTTTCTACACCCCTAACCCATAAAATTTACTGTAACTTTTGGCGGGCTAGTTCTTGCTTGCCGAATGTTGTTGACGATTCGTCGATAGGCCTATACCATCACTGACATGCCAATTTTTCTAGAATGTTTTGAGCTAATCCTTTCGGCGAGCCCGATCTATCTTACCAAAGTGATTTGGCGACTCGTCGACTGGTTCGGCGAATGTGTCTGCAATATAATTTATGTGTTTTTTCATGAACTGTTTCTCACTTTCTTTAATGTGTTTGCAGATATGGATAGACCAAAGGTGGATGGAAGAGACATGTCGCCTCGTAAGAGGGCTAAGGGAATAATATTAATGAGGATGCAGCTGCATCCAGGGCGAAATCTACAAAACACCCCATCACAGGTGGGAAGGGAAAAATGAAGGGTAAAGCTCCTGCTCTTGTGTCACCGGAGGCCAGCTCCGATAGTAAAGGCATATATGTCACTCACCTCACTACTTATAAGAGTGAGGGTGAGCACCAGGATTCTCGGGCTACCAGTTCGGAGCCAGAATATGATGAGCTACTAGCATCCCAGAGGGCAGAGTTGAGATCCAAGAGGATGAATGATTTGTCTAGGATCAAGAATACCCAGGTCACCACCACTTCTTCTACTCCAGCACAGGTTGTGCTCCTAAAACCACTAGTATAGGGTCATCCTCTCAGATCGATTAACAAAGTGAAGACTAAGGGTTAAGGACCATCATAGAGGAGAAGCGGTTGTTGACTGATGTCGTCATAGACAAGTATCCAGAGATCATGAGTTGCTTCAGATCACACAAATTCCATCTATTCTCCAAGCCCCGTGGCCTGTACATTCGAAGTTGGGTCAGATAATTCTACAGTGCCGTAGTTCCAAAAGGAAAAAAGTCATGAGCCAAATTCAAGCCGGTTTACTATGTGGTCATCATGGGTATAAAGGTGAAGTGTGATAGTGATACTATCAATGCAGTATTTGGTGCTTCAAAAAGAATTGATGATGACTGACAACATCTGATCATGACAAAGACATTAGAAAACATGAAGAAGTGGTTGGAACCTATGATATCAGACGGTACTCCCAAATAACTTGAGATTGGAGCGCCCATTGAAAAGAAGGACCTCAACATAGTAGCACGATTCTGGTTTGTCTTTATTAGTCATACCATTATTCCATCCCAGAACGATTCAATTTTTTACCACGCCAAGGTAGTTTATGTGAGTTGGATCATTTATGGACAAGGCTAAACCTGGGGATGATTAAGGCACAAGAGATGGACAGGAGGGGAAAACAGCGCCGAACTTCCCTCCCCTTTCCGGTGTTGATCAACGAGTTGTACAGAAAAGTCGGGGTGCCTAGAGATGAGAAAAAGGATGCGGAAGTGACTCCCACATCCTGTACTGACATTCAGAGGATAGAAGCAGATTTTTTAAAGGATGAGGAAGAGAAAAAGAGGGCAGCCCTGGTGGATACATCCCCGGTTATGGATATTTAGGCATTACTTGCAAAGGCATATTTGCCTACTCTGGCCCCTAGGCTATATGGTAAATCTAGTGTTATCCCTTCTGTTACACCAAGTACCTCTGCTTCCTCCTTGCCTCCCAGATCTGGTACTGCTACTACTGTACCCGACCCCCGCTCACTAAGGTTGCATTACTACGAATGGGGCACCTAGACCATTCTATAATTCAACGTTATATTGTATTGAGGCTACCATTTCGGGCATGATTAAGACAACCCTTGTTGATATTGTGGCACTCTTGAGTTCTACTATTGATTCCCTTACGATGAGGATAGCGGTGTGGGAGTGTGGCCAAGGGGCTACTGAAGAGGTGACGAATCTAAAGACCACTATTGGTGAGCTAAGGAGAGATGTGAACCAGATGAATTTAACAACATGTCAATGATATTCAGGACATTGTAGATCCCAGATATGCCAGTTGAGATAGATATGCCTCCAGATACCACTGGATATGATGTTCGAGCTGAGGATGTAGCTGATCCTAAATCTGAGGCTGAGATGGATGTGAAGATGCTAGGGGTTGTTGAGGATTTTTCTTACGAGGGCCTTACGGAGACTAAGGAGGTCATGGTAGATGCAGTTATGCAAACTTTTTTGACAGGCACACCCTTTTCTGATTCGAGTGGAGTTAGTAGTACTGATGTTGCACCGGGCACTGATGCCGACAGGGAAGCGACTGTTTAGACAGGAATTCTCTTTACCTCCCTCTAAGTCCCTTTTATTGACTTTTAGTACTTTATTGCATTTGAGGACAAATTTCTTTTATTTTGTTGTGGGTGAGGTATTTCGATGCCTACCTCTTGTGATTATTATTTTTATGTATATATTGGGTTTTGTTCTGTTTATTGTGTTTGACACTGTGTTGTGGATATTTGAGCTTGTGGCTCCTTGGTTTTGGTCCCTTCTAAAAAAAAATCCCCCTTTTGATTGTGTTTGAATATGGCCGTTCTTATGCAAATTTATGTATTAGTTATGATTAATATCAATTACTTGAATAGTGCTCTTAATTGAATAAAAAAATGAATGTGCAGCTACGATGAGGCCAAGTGAAGTTGCATATGCAATATGTGAACTTTTTACATCTCATTGCGACTAGCCAATTATTGAATTGAATTTCTTGTGATGAACATTGCACACTAGCGGAAGTGTTGAGTCTTGTTTGGCATTGGTGTTAATGACTTGTGTGATGAGCTTACCGTGAACCATGTGTGATGACATCTAGAATTTTCCTCTTTGGTCTGGTTTACTAAGTGATGCAAGCTTTTGAAATGATCTTAGGCAACTACTCTGCTCCTTACTCTAGTCTCCAACACTTCCCCTCAAGCTAGTGAGAGGTGGGTCAACCACTACCAGCTTGCTTCAAAGGCTGAAAATTGTTGCTTTGTAAGTGACTTGGTGTGTATGTTGGCTATCTGATTTTGTGATCGAATAAAATGTGTTATGAGTTGTCCCCTTGCCACCTTTCTCAAACAAAATGATAGTCCATCTCCATATGTTTAGTCCTAGCATGTAATACTGGATTCATAGTCATATATAGTGCATTAAGATTATCATAAAACAGTATTGGAGTTGTGGTAAGTGTGACATCAATAAATCAGAGAATATAGGTGATCCATGTAATATCAGCTGCAGTGGAGTCTAGTGCTCTATATTCAGATTCAGCACTTGACCTGGAAAATGTATGTCATTTCTTTAATGCCAATGAGATGCAGTTAGCTCCTAAGTATATTGTATAACCTGTAGTTGATCTTCTTGTCGTAGAACAGCCTCCCCAATCTACATCAGAGTATACATACAGTCGTAAAGGTGACTTTGCAATTAGCCTAAGTCTAAGTTGAACTGTCCCTCTAACATATCTAAAAATCCTTTTTACAGTGTCAAAAAACACTGTTTGGATTCTACATGATCTGACTTGTGAGATTCACTGCATGAGTTATATATGGCCTAGTCATTATGAGATACTGTAGAATACCCACAATACTTCTACACACTCAGGCATCTTCAGAACTCCCTTAAGCTTCATGTAGACCTTATTTTTGTGCAGCTGGTGTGTTTAGTGATCTAGCCACGGCCATATCGGTTTTCTTCAAGACTTCAGTGGCATATTTACTTTGAATTAGGTGAATAACTCCCTCAAAGTAAGTAACCTCAATCCCAAGAAATAATTGAAGAGGACCAAGATCATTCTTTGCAAAATCCTTCCCAAGTGCAATTATTTCTTGAATATGAACAAGAGAGTTTCCTACAATCACTATATCATCTAAATACGGAGGGAGCAGTATAGTACCACTTTTTCAATGATGTACAAATAAGGATGAGTCTGCTCTACTTTGAACCCAAGGTGCAAAAGGAAGAGGTTAAACCTGTCAAACCAAGCTCTATGTGCTTGTTTGATACCATATAGTGCTTTCTTTAGAGAACAAACATGCCTTGGATACTGGGGATCAACAAAACCTTGAGGTTGTGCCATATAGACTTCTTCTCGTAGATGCCCATGTAGAAAGACATTTTTACATCAAGTTGTCTAATAGGCCCTTTTAGACTAACTTCAATTCATAGCACTTTCCTTATAGTTGTAGCCTTAACTACAAGGCTAAATGTTTCATCAATATCAACTCCCTCAAGCTGAGAGTATCCCTTCGCAACCAACCTTGCTTTGTGTTTGTCTATAGAACCATCTGATTTTAGCTTGGTCTTGAATAACCGTCTTATCCAACCACATTCATGTCTGTTGTTTTAGGTACTAGTTTCCATGTTTGGTTTTATTTGAAGGTATAAAACTCTTCTTTCATAGTTGCATACCACTGTGGAACCTTTAGTGCTTGATCCACAATTTTTGGCTCAACAATACTCACTAAAGTTGTGTGAGGGGTTGACTCATTTTTTTCCTTTAGTATAGTCATCATGTGATGTCCTTTTGTAGGGCGAGAAGGTTGTGGTTATGTAGTCCTACTTGTAGATTCTAGATTCTGATTGATCTCTTCATTAGACAAACCTGACAAATCACCTTCCAAGGTTACACCTTGTGCATTAGGCATTGAGGTGTGTTTAGGTTCCTGCACTTCCGTTGCATCCTGACTTTCTGGTGCATCTTGTGTTTTTGGATCAGCAACATGATTATATCTTTCACAATCTGATATGTCTTCTAGATCATAAATATTATATGATAATACATCATCAGGCTCATCATGATGTAAAACTGCAATATTAATGCTGGGGTTTTGGCAATACTTCCCTTGTAGTTGAACCACCATCTGTTGAAGAGTTATCCTTCACAATTGACAAAAACTCAAGAAAAGTAGTTATGTGAGTAGTGGTTTTTGGAGAGGATTGTGCAGGTTGCACATAGGGAAGTAGATGCTCATCAAAGATTACATGTCTTGATATAAACACCTTTTTTGTGGATGGATGATAGAACCTGTAGCCTATGTGTAAGCTGTTGTAGCCAACAAACACACAAGGGCAAGTTTTATGTGTAAAGTTTGTTTGACCCTTGAGGTGCGGATAAAATCTACATCCAAAAACTTTCAAACTATTATAATCTGGAGATGCTCCATGAAGTTTTACAAAAGGTATCTCATTCTTTAGAACCGACAATGCTATTCTATTTTTCAAGAATAGCAGTGAGAAAAGCTTCAAACCACAAGAACAAAGGTAGTTTTGTATGAAAGAGTAAAGTGAGACCAGTTTCTACTATGTGCCTGTTTTCTTTCATAGATTCCATTTTGTTCCGGAGTATTTGGACACGACAATTGTCTTATAATTCCACGGTTTTCCAAGTGTTTAATGAATTCATTGTTTATGAACTCACCACCTCCATCACACTGAACGATTTTAATTGATCTTGAAAATTGTTTTGCAACCATTTTCTGAAACTTAGTAAATTCTCAAGAAACTCATACTTCCTTTTTATTGGATACAACCAGATGTATCTAGTGTTATCATCCACAAACAATACATATTACTTAATGTGTTGAGAAGATTCAATAGGGGTTGGTCCCCAAAGATCACAATGAATTTTGAATAATGGTTCCTTCTCAATGCAAAAGAAAGGTTACAACTTTTCCCTAGTCGGCAGCTAGTACAAATGATAGGCCCTTTATTCCAACTTTTAACATCTATATGTGTATTTCTATTCAAAAATTTTAAAGATTTCAAACTAGGATGACCTAATCTAAAATGCCAAATGCAATCTATCTTTCTCCTGTCAGGGGTTGTTGTCAAAACATAAATGTTATTATCTTCCAGTGCATAGAGTCCTCCTTTCTTAGTTCCTTTGGCCAGTTGCTTCCCTGAATTGTTGTCCTTAATAACAAAATCAGACTCATCATACTCAAGGGTACAACAATTATATTTTTCTAACAGATAATAGATACTTATTGAGCTCGGGAACTACTAGTATCTTATTAACCTTCAGACCTGATCTTATTGTATTCCCAACATATGTAATGTTTAGATGTGATCCATTACCAACAGTTATCTTATCAGTTCCATTGCAAGTCTTAATATCAGATAAATTATCTTTATTATTAGTACGTGATTGGTTGCTCCATAGTCGACATACATAGCATTGTCCTCATCTTGTGTATCTCGAAAATGGATTACTTCTAAGGCTTGTGGGGGTCTTCTACAACCTGATACGAGTAATACTATCTATAGAAGCACTTGAGTGTAGTGTGGTTACTCCTTCCATAGATTAGGAAAGCATTGGAGGTTGAGTCTTTGTCCTTCACTTGGTTCGATGCCTGCATATTTTGACTCTTTTGACTATAGTTTCCTTTTCCAACAGGTCTGAAACCTCTTCCCCTTGAGTTGTGGTTAGAGTTTCCTCTATTCTGATTGTGATTATAGACTCATCTACCTCTACCTCTGCCTCTTTGTGCAGAGAAGGCCATGTTACGATTCTATTGTGGTACTTCCTCATCATCTTCTCTCATGTCAAAGCCTCTAAGAGCATTGAGAAACTGGTTGAGTGGGGGATATGGTGCCTTTCCAAGCATAACAGTCCTGAAGGTCCTATATTTAAGGACTAGACCTCGAGAAAAGTCGATTACTTTGCTATCCTCATCAACATGTTTGTGAATGGTTGCAAGGCCATCACATATTCCTTTGAACTCCTTTAGACATTGATCAAGTTTTTTTACTCCCAACTTCATGTTCTGGAGTTGTTGTTTGAGTTAAAATTCCTTGTCTTTAGTTGCTCGAAGATATGTTTCTTGTAAGCATTCCAACATCTCTTGGGCTGTAGAACAACCTACAATGAGATACATGCTCTCCTCATTCATAGTACCTGAAATCCATGTCCTCAACAACACGTCTTTCTTTTCCCAAACATTGTCCAAATTGTCTTTCTCATTACCTTTAATAGCTTTTCTTTCCATTTGTGGTAGTTAATTCTATTTCAATTGGTCTCTCTCCTTTGATCAAGTGGGTTACTTTCATGACCTGTATAAGCTGCATGATATGAGTTCTCTATATCAATTAGTTGCTAGGCTTAAGCTTGACCGGACACGCAGCACTAAGATGATGCAGAGAGGAAGTTGACAGGGATAGGGAAGTTGTGTTTGAGGCCATAGTGAGAGATTTTGTGGGTTTTAGTTGCGCAGTTTTGGTTTGTTATTAGTGCTCTCATACCATGTACAACACACTGTAGAGAAAGGAAAAAGAACGTTGATTAGTATTGTTGTATATTTTTTTGTATAAAGCTACTACACAATACCTCCTTATATAGGCTGTTGGCAGGTTACAATTTAGAAGAGTTCTACTTAAATTCTACTTTGTAAGTTAACTCCTATTAGTAGTACACAACAACACTTAGGGCTCGTTTGGTGTGAGGGATAAGCATAAATAGTCTTGGGATAAAAAATAGTCTTGGGATAAAATTTAAATGTCTTATTTGGTTTACATGTTTGGGATAACTTAACCCACCATTTCTAGCATAGTGATGGGTTAAGTTATCTCATATACTTGGTGGGATAGTTATCCCAGGATAGTTAATCCTGCGATAACTAGTTCCCAACCAAATGACCCCTTATAGTCCTAATTGAATACATATATACAATCTCCTAATGCTAACACAACTCTGCTCCTTACGCTAGTCTCCAACAGTGAGTACCAAAAATACGGTATCCAACTAGAAACTTACTAAACAAAGCAACTAACTAGAAAACTAATACCTCTTACACTTCAATCGAACCTCTTCAAACTACAACCTGCACATAAATCAGTCCAACCTAGCAATTCTAAAATACATGGTTCACAAGGCCTAATGTTGACTGTTTAATCTTTACAATTCAACAACCAAATAAGTCAATCTTATTGTCAAGTAGTTCGATCACACGCAACAAGTACATCAATCTCAAGCATCAAGAAAGTCACGCATAACCATTAAATGCATCAAGTCATAATAATTAATCTCTTGCCGGAAGCATTTACCATCGGCACAATATCACTAGTTGAAACCATTTTCCATCAGCTTTATATCAAATCACTAGCCAAAACCATTTCTCATCGGCCTTATATCACTAGACGGAACCCTTTTCCATCAGCTTTATATCACTTGTCAAAACTATTTCCCGTCGGCTCTATAAATAATTGTCGGAAATGACCTCGTCATCACAACACTCACTAGTAAAGACCTCTGCATCATAGCACTTCCCGGCAAATACCTCGACATTATAAATCATCACATGTCTCATCACGAATTTCACAATCAATGCATACAAGCAATATTATCATTTGTCATAATTAATTTTTTTTAATCAAATAGAGTCAAATTTTATCATTTTTCACAATATATTTAAATTGTCTGAGAGTTCTTTTCAGTGTTTTTCATTTATTTGTATAGTATCGAGAGAATTTTTTTCTATTTCGGTTTTTACTCAAATAAATTACTTGAAATTCGCTAATGAGAAAAAAATTGCATATTAGGAATTTAATTTAGGCAACATATAAAGAGTATAATTAAAATTAGAGTTCTTTTTTAAAAAAAATATTATAAATAATTTAATTACCATCCCCTCCTCAATTATCCATGTCATACCCCTTCCCCTACCGCTACCCCTACCCCAGCCCTCACCCTTCCCCGCCCACACCCCCACTTCTGCCCCTCACTCCCCGCTTCAATTCTCCAACAATATGACATTCCACCACTACCCCAACCCAACCTCCAAACCGCTTCAGTTACATTAACAACACCCTCCCTCCTTTTCTTTCCTTCTCACTTCAATCCGCCTTTATCTTAACCCAAATTCAATAAAAAAAAAATGACCCCAATTTTTGAATACTTCTCGAACTAGAGTTCAAAATTTAGGTAGTTTCTTCAATGGAGATTTTGGACCATGTTTTATGAAGTTTATTTGGATTATTTGGATTGAAATAAAAATGAAATTGATAGAAGAGATTGAATTTGGTGGTAGTGAAGGGATAAATTTGGTGGTGGGTTATAATTTTCATGGTGATTGCTATGAGTTTTAATGGTTAAAAGAAGTGGGTTTAGTGTTTATGGAGTTGGTGTTGATAATGAAGAAGGAGGAATTAAATGACATGGAATTATAAATATATATATATATATATATATATATATATATATATATATATATTTTACAGATATGATCATTTATTGACGTGGCGCTGACATAATGATGACTTGGAGGCGAGTGTAAAACACCTCCCGTCAGGTGAGTGGCTATATAGGTTTGAGTCTGTGTTAAGGGTGTGTTTATTACACTTAAGAATAATTCAAGAGGGGTATTAGGACTCATGTATAGTTAAGGTGTGTCAATGGGATTTTGTGTATAGTTGAATGAGGTACTTATACATTTTCCCTTAATACTATTGTTGATTTTTTAAAGTTAGTGAGCCATTGTAAAATTGGTGTATTCAATAACTTGAAATAATATGTAGTCGCAAATATTTACTTATAAAAAGAATAAAAAAAATGTGATTCATTAATATAGCTCCTTAGGATTCAGAGGCAAACCCGTAATTTGAAGATAGAGGGGAAGGGGGGCACTACTAAGATTCTAAGAGTGACTCAAGGGTAAGGTTAGGAGTGACACAACGGTAAGTTAACATTTTCTAGAGAAGTCATTATCATAGCATTTTTTGGAGCATATCTTAAGATAACATTAATCACATTCGAATGCATTTTTTCAAGTCAATCCAAAAAACATAAAAAAGACCTTTGTTTTTGAAGAATCACTTTTATCATGACCTTGAAAAGACAATCCAAATTTCAGGAGAAACTTTGCCTCATTAGTAGAAGTCTCTAAACGAATTCGATGCTCACTTCTTGTTTTCTCAGATTGCTTGTTAAATACTACTTGAAAGGATTGAGATTGATTCTCAAAATTTAGAATTTTATTGAAACACCTCTTGTGGACGCTATTTACTTCACCAATTCAAACTAGTTTTCCTGAAAAAAATCACCGCATTTCTTTTCACATAAGTCTATCCATCTCAAATCACAATAATCAACAACAAATTCTTTCAAGAAAAACCCGCTTAAAAAGAAGAACTTACCAATTTATGCAGAGATAATAAGAGTAGGACTTTAATTATGTAGTGAAGAATACTTGTAAGTTGTAGATGTTCTAGCAGTGTTATATTTTGTTTAGAATTGTGCAAGTTGTAGATTTTAAGCAGTCTTATATTTTATTTTATTTAGAATTGTGTTAGGGCTTTTATTTGTTTTTACTTAACAAAGGTGGGTGGGGCCAGATGCAGTGGAAAAAATGAGTTTTTATATAAACATTTTTAAAAAAGGTTTCATTTTAGAGCCAGATGAAGTGGAAAAAATGAGTTTTGATAAAAACATTTTAAAAAAGGTTTAACTCTAAAGTAAAAGCTAATTTTAAAGTTAATTAAAAGTTGTCTCCCGCAGGAATCAAACTTTCCTAGTCACTCTTAGACTGAGTGACTTCAACCAATTTGTTCAAACACTTTTTAGCCATAAGGATGCACCATTAAATATATAATTATTTATCCACAATGATACATATATACGATTATTTTTTAAATGTTACCGGGTGCACGTGCATCTTCACTGATGTATGTGGGTCTGCCCCTTAGGATATTGTGATACATGACTTATGAATTATGATTGTCATTTAAGAATGGAGAAGTTGTGATAATTTTAAAAAATTGTGAGGTTTTTATATTGGTAAGATTAAATACAACTTAAAAATACAGATTATATATTTAAATCAAAGTTAATTTCAAAGCAATATATTTTTAAATTACTAATTTGAAATTATGTCCCAACAAACCTTGGATGGTCAGCACTAGGGGTATCAAATGGGTGGAGGTTGGGTTGAAATTGGAGATATTTAAATGGGTTGAAATAGAAGTCGGGTTGGGTCTTGACCCGTCCAAGTTTAGTTTGGGTTCAAATGGGTTAAAAACCGGATTGGGTCTTGACCCGATCAATCTCAATAATTGAACATATTGATATTAACTTTTATAATCACAATTTGAATTTCAACTCAAGATTTTTTTTCAAAAAAAGTAACAAATGGATAGATAAATCCTAAAAGATGTTAAATAGATAATAATTCATACCTTAAATATAGTAACATATCTTAATAAAAAGTTTTAAAACGGGTTGAAATTGGAGATTGAATTGAGTTTAATCGGGGATTCTCTTCAAATGGGTTAGGCTTGAATGTGTTGAGATTGAACTCAATTCAAATTATCTTGATCCCAACCCTTAAAATTATGAACGTATTACCTATGTTTGAGTTCATTTTTAACGCTTCTCGTCAGTACATTCGGTGAAATAGTTTTCTTATACTTGTTAACGTGTTCCTTGTTAGTTGTTACCTTGTCTCTTCCAATTTGTTTAATTTATTTCCTTTTTAAGAAATATTAATATAAGAATTTGAATTCTTGAAACTTTAAAAATATTGTAATATATTAATAGTAGTTATGAAAATGAAAATTGAGAGTGAAAAATAAAACTTTTCAAAATTATATAGTATATGGTGGTCTTTTCATTTTAGAAGTCTTTTTCAAAATACTATCATTATCTTTTATATTTAAGGGTCTCGAATCAAGTACAAAAAATTAGGGATAATGCACAAATACCCCCTTAACCTATGCCCGAAATCCCAGAGACACACTTATACTATACTAAGGTCCTATTACCCCCCTGAACTTATTTTATAAGTAATTTTCTACCCATTTTCGGCCTACGTGGCACTATCTTGTGGGGCCAACGCTGATTGACTTTTTTTTTTCAACCTAGTGCCACGTAGGCCGAAAAGAGGTAGAAAAGTACTTATAAAATAAGTTCAGGGGGGTAATAGGACCTTAGTATAGTATAAGTGTGTCTCTGGGATTTCGGGCATAGGTTGAGGGGGTACTTGTGCATTTTCCCAAAAAATTAAAGTAAGTATAAAAAAAGTATTGAAATTACTCTGAATTTGGAGTGAATTATTGTTTGGTTTTCAAATTAATAGTCTTAAAAATACTTTTTTACTAGACTAACGGAACTTGAATATACCCCCTTTTATATCATACACATAAATTTGTTACTCACATGCGTACACATATTTTTTGTTGATGTGACATATACATAAATTTATTAGATATGACATGAGAGAGGTATTTTAAATTCAGCTAGTCAAGTAGATGAGTATTTTTAAGACTATTAATAATTTAGGAACGAAACTAATGTTGGGTTTTAAAAGGTGTGAATGAAAAATGAGGAGTTGCGACTTTGATGAAGAGTTGTGAGCTTGATGAAAAGTTGCGACTTTTATGAAGAGTTGCGACTTTAATCAAAAGTTGTTACTTTTATGAAAAGTTGTGACTTTAATGAAAGGTGGTGACCTTTCCGAAAGATTGTGACTTTTCAAAGGTTTGTGTCATTTCCGGTAAGACACAATAAGAACTTTTTCACACTACCCTTTGTTTTCTATAAATTGAGGGATTCCCTCTCATTTTAAGAACAGAATTTCTGGACTTCTACTACTACTACTACTAAATTTTATATTCTAAGTGTACTTTACTGCCATTGAGTAGCTTGCTGACACTAGCGTTTTGGTTATTAATACACTGGTGATTGAGATCATTCTATCCCGAGAGGACATATTCTTAATCAAACCTCGGATACTAGAGGAGAATAATTTCCTTAAGGGGACACTATGGATTCAGTGGGCTTGATCTTCTTTTTGGTTTTCCAGATTTTGGTATGTGTTACAGATTTTAGATTTGTGCATTAATTTCTGTTCTTCTGTCCTTCACTGGTTCATTAAACTTTGATAACTTTGTGTTTTTGCAAAGTTTGTTGGAATCAGTAAAATTCTTTAAACACAAATTGACAGCAATTCTTCTTTAAGAAAAATATTTCGTATATATTTTCTAATCTGTTTCTGATTCTAGTTTCTCTACTAGTTTTAATTCTCTAGTTGTAAAAATGTTCTTAAACTTTGTTGTGCCTTACCTAGTTCTTTAAAATTTTGTTCTAAGTATCTTAGAAATATAAGATGAACAACAATTAATAATTTAAGTAAAATTTAAAAATAAAACTAACCATTTCCATCGAGTAATGGATGTAAATATTTTATTTATGCAATTTAAAATATTATTCGAGTAAACAGTAATGTTCACATAACAGTTGATGAACATAAATAAAATTAAAAATTAAAAAAGAAGAAGATAATGTGTGTAATTGGAACCATACCTCATAATTGTAACATTTAAGGCGAGCGAAAGTTAGCTGAAAAAAAGGGTAAAAGAAATATATTAAGTTAATTTTTGAGGTGTTTCATATCCTTTAAGAAAAATAAATTAGAACATAAATTGAATTTAATTTTCTATTTTCATCCTTATTAATTATTATTAAATTTATAATTAAAAGAAAAATAAATTAGAACATAAATTGAATTTAATTTTCTATTTTCATCCTTATTAATTATTATTAAATTTATAATTAAAATAACTAAATATTAATTAATCACTAATTCCAATATTAATTAATAAAGGATAAAATTGAAAGAACACTCTAAAAAATATCTTAAAAACTTTACAATTAAATTAATTTAAAAAATAAAAAATATTTTAAAAATTAACTTAGTATAAAATTTGCACATTTTGTCAAACTTCTACGGTAGATTCTTTTGAATAAATTAAAGGTCGAGTAATGGAGTCTTGATGCTTATACTGACAAGCTTTTTTAACAAACCTAAAAAATTAAAAATATGTGTAAAGTGGGGCCAATGATTGCCTCTACATTTCAGAATTTTTCTACGAATTTCTACATAAATAATAATATATTTTTGATTAATTATGCGTTTATATATTATTTTATTGTATTACCAAATATGACATAATTCTAACTTAATAATTATTTGATATCAAACTGTCTTAAAGTTATATTAAAATTGTATATTAGGTATAATTCTGAAAAATTGAAGTAAAATTGTATCAAAATAGTATTAGATATAAACAATCGGTGGTTTGATAATAGTGATTACGGAAAAAAAAGAGAAACTTTGAAAAATTGGTAATACATTTGTATTAGAATTGAATAAATATAAACAATAGTCATAATATAATTCGAACTTGATAGTATACATTACTATAATTTTGATTATTATCATTCCAAAACAAATATAAGACATTTATAACAATTTAATTAATTTAAATAGTATTGAAATATTTGAAATTCACATATAATACTCATAATATGTTTGTATTAAAAATGTTTTAGTTATATTATTGAAATTCTGAAAAATTGTATTAAAATCGTATCAAAATTGTATTCAATATAACCAATCGGTGGTTTGGTGATGGTAATTTATCGAAAAAGAAGAGGTGGTGCTCTGGAAAAAAATATGTATTAAAATAGTATTAAAATTGTATAAATATAAACGATAGTTATAATAAAATTCAAATTCGATATTATACATTATTATAAATGCAATAGTTATTATTTCAGAATAAATATATTACATTTTTAACAATGTCAACTAATTTAAATTGTATGAATCTTTGAAATTCACATATAATACTTATAATATATTTGTATTAAAAATATTTTTGTTATATATTCACCACATGCATTGAAACATGCATGTAATATGTACAATATATAGAATTCAAAATATATTATAATTGTTGTTTATTTTTTCTCTTATTAACGGTACTAAAATATGTTATAATATTAAAAATCTTTTAGGTATACATTTAACATGTCCATTAGAACATGCCTATAATATGTATTATATATTGAATTCAAATGTATTACAATTGTTATTTTTTCTCTCTCTTATTAATGCTGTTAAAATGTATTATTATTTTAAAATATTTTCATTATATATTCACAATGAGCATTGAATATGTATATAATCACTACGTATAATGTATTGAATTCAAATATATATATATATATATATATAATCAACGATGTTCAATTTTTAAAAAAAAATGTCAATCTTAAAAACAATCTTAAATATTTATATAAGTGAAATTTAAAAAGAAAAGAGAGAAAAAAACTGACTGAATAAAAGACAAGAATGAAAGAGAGAAAATGATGAAAGAAAAAGAAAGAGAAAGAGAGAGAAAAAAATACGGAGAGAAAAAAAAATGACGGAAGAAAACACAAGAATGAAAGAGAGAAAGTTTTGCAACAAACGAGAAAGAGAGTAAGAAAATATGTTAATGGGAGTGAAAATATAAAGAGAAAAGATGGTTTGCTATTTCTGAACTTTTGATAACAAAACTAATGTTATTTTCAGTAAAAATACATATAATATCATAATTCGTAATTAATGTATTATACTATATTATTTATATAAGATGACCTATAATGTGTGTATAATATTAATAAGGGAAACTATACAAAATGAATCTAGTTGTGAAATTATTTATTCAAATTGAACCTGCCCCAAGCTATTTAGAGAATTTTTTTAAAAAATCAATATTTAATAGGATCCATTGTCAACACTTTTAATATTTAGTAAAGATATCAAAAAGATAATTTATTATGTACCTTATTTAAGTTTTTATTATTTATTTAATTGAAAGAATATAATTGTTAAATAACAGAAATGAGAAATTTAGGGGAGAGAATAATTTTAAAAAGGAACAATTGCTTAAAAGTCTCATCAGTTATAAAAATCAAAACTGAATACTTCATCGGCGATCTCATTGTTGATCAATTTTCTCATTATCGATATTCAAGATTCAATTGAAAATACTCAATGATCAATTATTTTGATTAAAATCTATCATTTTTTTGTTTGTAAGATTAAATTTGAAAGAAATAGGAAAAAAAAAATGTTAACAAGTAGATTTGGAAAAGGATTTTTCTTCTGGAAGTTCGATAAAATTGGTGGAATAAAATTAAAACATGTATTAGTTAATTGCTTCATCCTTAATCTGTTTCTAATTGATTATAATTTTAATATGAATTTTTTACATAATTGTAAATTGTATCTATTTACGTTGTAAATTGTATGTATTATGAACAACGTATGAACAACTAGTTTTGATTGATTCATTGAATTATTTTGCTTGTTGAATACGAAATAATAATGAATTGTTTGTAGATATGTTTTTTTTCATTGACTGTTTGTTAATAATTTTTTGAATCAAATTGTATTCCTACGAAAAATAAATTGGAGCGGGTACAATTTTTTTACAATAATTATACCGTATTTTCATTTATTTATTTTATGTATATTGAACTACATTGTATCCCTTATCGGAAAGGATATGATCAATGTAATAATTTTGTAAGTGTAAGATCTGAATACTATTTCAATATTTGTTTAGAATACATATATGTTTGCAGACTTCAAAAAGAATTGTAATGTAATTGAAATTGTTTAATTCAAAACAAGATAATATGACCATTGTAAAGAAATAGTATTTAATGTATATACAAATACAATTACGACACTTCGTGGTAAAACTCAAGAGAATGCTTGTTGAAAATGAAGAACGATCAATACATATGACAGTATGTTATGTTTTTTAATTTTATTTTGTATTTCATACATTAATCTTTATCGCTATAAAATTTGTATCATGCAATTTGATTTGATTCTGTTTAACAGGTAGTTGCAACGAATAATTATGTGTACTGTGTTTATCACGAAGGTACAACATTTATTGTTTGCCTAGAAAGAAAAACTTGTATAGGTAGGAGATTTCAAATGGATGAAACACCATGTTTGCATGTTTGAGCGGTTTTAAAGAAGAAACTTCTTGATGATGAACCGTGTTGTTTTAACCTTTATAATCAAATACGTTACTTGTTATATACATCAATTCAATTAATTCATTACATGATTGAATCGAGTGGAATGCACCTGAATATATACAGAATGAAGTTGTGAGACCACAAAAAAAAACTATCTGATAGGACACCAAAAAAATTCCGTGATAAACGATCAGTGCAAGAATTCTTGTAGTACCTATGGATGTAAGGGGCATAATAGGCGGTCATGTAGGAATGGACTGCACGCTGGATAGTTAGATATGTTTGTATTTTTTTTTGAAAAATGTTGGATAATTTTGTTTGTTCTTATTTTATATAATTGATGTTTTGATCATCCTTAATGAATGCTATATTTCAAAATGTATTCAGATGTCAGTTTGTTTTTGCATTTATTATGTATTCATTTTAATATATTACTTCAAACTGTCCTTGTGTAATTGATTTTTTTTTTCTGAAAGTAACACTGAATATAACTATATTGATATTTTTTTTTAATTTATAAAATAAAAGGTACATAATTACGAAGACTAAATACAAGATGATCAAGATGAAATACAACACTGTTCAAGTTCAGTATATGTAAAATGAATACAAAATATAAACTAACATTTTGTATTTAAAAAACTATTGAGAAAGAACTATGATAAATAGAGATTGAATGAACATTAACAAATACATACTACAATTTGGTTATTTAGGTAAACTCATTATGACTTTAAATTTTAATTTAGATCGTATATGAATAATCATGGCGACAAAAATTATGTCCGCATTTAAAAGATCGCTAATGAATTCGACCAATCTTAGTGAATTTGAAAACATAACCATTTGTATTTAACTTCTCCATTGAGAAATACAACATATGCAATCAACGAAATAACATAATATGTATCAAAACTTTTTATTGATAATCAACATTTCATATGATCAAAATGATGACTTTGTAGAATAAACTACTAAAAAAAAATTAATGTATAATAGACAAAATAGTTTAGAATTAAAAAAGATTAACCACACTACAAACTATTGTATTTCAATTGTTTCACTATCATCACGAACTATCTGAGGCATGTTATGCCTTGGGGGTGCTTCATTCCAACATCATTTTTTTGTTGGCCATAGTTTCAAAAAAGTGTAGTGTATTTTGACCTTAAAAACATTACACCGAAATTACAAGCTGAATTTCCTTGTCCATAAGACCACCACTCGCCATAAGCAAGCATGTAATGCGCAATTCCTACGTACATTACGATAAGAGAAAATAAAAATTCAAATACATAAGTAAATGAGAATACTAAATTCAAATTAATATATCAACTTACAAGCTCCCATGTGTCTGTTGAGGTATGTTTTCAATTGTGGCTATCTCAAAGAACTCGTTCTCTTCTTTACTAGAGATAAATTCAATCCTCCGTTCAGTAAAAACACCTGTCCAATGAGTTTTAATTTCATGGTTAACATAGATATGAATATGGGGTGCATTATTGGATAGATTTTTGCAGGCAAAAGCAGTTCCTGCATAAATGAGTTTTGTAAGAAAAATAAATAACTTGACAAGTATATAAATAAATAAAAAAATTCAATAGTATAACTTAGAAAGCACATCACATAAATACAGATTTATACTATAATATAATTTATAATTCGTACTAGACAGATAAATAATTATTATGATATGATGAATACACCAATTATGTCATACTGAATCAAATTTGAAAAGTCATCGTTGTTTGTTTAAAATGAATACAAATGCATAAAGTTAATATGTATTTTAACTTGATTGGATACAAACAACACTCTTGTAATGTTCATAACTAGAAAATGATACACAGAGCCTAATGAATACAAACACATGTAAATACAGTAACTTGTAAAGATTATAACACAACTACAACAAATATGTCATAATGGATACAAAATAACCAAATAATAAGGAGTGAATACAATCTGAGATATCATCACAATTTGTTGTAAAGAAATACAAATGTATAAGTTAATATGTATCTGTACTTAATTGGATACAAACAACACTCTTATAATGTCCTTAACTAAAAAATGATAACATGACATAATGAATACAAAAACCTATAAGTACTGTAACTTATAAAGAGAAAAAACATAACTCACTATTGAAATTATCCTGAATTTTCAAAAAGACACCTTTACTTGCACGTGTTCTATTAAGATGCAAAATTGATGATGATGAGTATTAAAATTGATAGGGAGATTTATATTTCATACCAAAATTAATGTGTTTTTCAAAGTTCTATGTTCTTAATTATTAGAGAAAATAAGCCCCCCCCCTTCAATTTATACCCGAAATCTCAACGACACACTCCAACTTCACGGGTATTCTATCACCCCTGAACTGTTTAAAACTAAAATAATTAACTCCCTAGACGCTTACGTGGCACAGTGAGCGTATCTCACTCTCTTATAGAGAGTGAGAACCAACACAAATAATAAATATGTGTATTTTTAGTTTTTTTTTCTTCACAACAACAAAACTCAAATCTATGGCACCACCAAAGTTCTTCACCATTTTGAAATCATTCCTATTACTACATTAATTGATAAACCAAAATCGTTTATTTATTCATTACTCTCCAAAATCAAGAACTATATATAAAATATTTGATTTATGCATCAATTTTTTTTAAATCAAAGCAAATTGAGCTTGGATAAGCTTAATACATGAACACCAAAATGATTTTCTTCAATAAAATTTGAATATTAAGATAATTTTTTATCCTATATTTAATACCCAACAGATCCACGACTAATTTTAGTAACTGATCCTTTTCCTACGCATATGAAAAGTTAGTGTCTGTTATACATCTTCTTTATTCCATTACTCTGAAATTTGATGCAAAATCACCCTAAATTATCTTCAAATTGCCTTAAATTTTAGATATAAGCTTCTTAAAATTTTCCAACCTTTTGATGTATTATCCACTCAAAACGGTGCTCGTTTGTGGCAAGTCGAATTGTTAGCTCAAGATTTTAAACTAATCTTAATGGAGATTTCAAGCTCGTCGATTTCCATAAAATTTCGGACGTCTCTTTAAATTTAAAAATCACAGTCATAAACTGAATCAAACTCAATATATTCAGCTTCAAATAACTAACAAGCATCTACGTTATCAACATATTTCAAATTGAAGATCCAAAATACATTCATAAACTTTGACCTTTTGACATTAAATTATTTTTTAAATAATAAGTCAAAAAGGAAAAATAATTTTTTAAAAAAATTAAAATAAAATTTCAACAGAGAGTGAGTCTCACCCATTAGCATAAATGTGTTTATGACGTTTTAGGAGTGTAATAATTCTTGTTTTAAGCAGTTCCGGGGGGGGCGGTGGGGGTGTTACAGGACACCCGTGAAGTTGGAGTGTTGTAGTTGGAATTTCGGGTATAGATTGGAGGGACTTTAGACCATTTTCTCTAATTATTATTAGAATACTTGTTAAATAAGATTCATCATCATTTAACTAGGAGTAGGTATTCGATATTTGATTCGAGAATTTTAAATTTGGAATTTAGTGATTTGGTTATTGATAGTTACGTTAAAGATTAATATGAAATATCAAATTTTTAAATCCGATTCGGTTATCTGGTAATCGTAAATTAAACTTTCGTTTGGTACAATATTTGATAATATCATATTAAAGTTACGTTATAGCCGATTGCATTACAAAGTTAATACTATTGCTCCAATTATTTCTATTTTATGTGGATACACGATATAATAAGTAAGAAGACATCAAGAAAAGTAAATTGCTACAACTAAATAACACGTGTTTGAGTTGTTTATGTTTATTCTTTAATTTTCTCTTTGAACTTCAACTTATGAGCGATGAACATGTTAATATATAACCTTCATTACGTAAATAATTCAATATTAAAAAATACCGAATATCAAATGATACTAATATCTCATACCCAATTTAAATTCGAATGTCATAATTTTAACATTTTACTCCCGAATATCGTTTCAAATATCAAATTATTAATTATCAAATTATAATTTTTTTAAATTTAATTTGAGAATTTGATTTTTTATATTTTATGTCCAACCTTATATTTAACAAATATTAATCCAAATGTGCAATTGAGGTAATAGACAAAAAATAATAATAATTGAGAAGAACTAAATTCCTAAACAGAGAGGGTGTCGGTTAAGAATCAGTCTGACCACTTCAAGAGCCTTCTCAATAATGGCTTATTTTAATTCTGAAATAAAACATTTTCCTTTTTGTTAAAAAAAAAAGAAGAGAGAAAACAATACAGTACTATGTAAAAGACCCATTATATATAACGATAAATATAGTGTCAGCTTATGATTTCTTTGTTATTTTAAATTTTTTTTTCTCATTCTTGTCTTTATTTATAATTTAATAGTCATATTTTATCTTGTATCCTATCTTTTTATAATAGTTCTATTATATATCTTATTTTTTTGATAGATTTATCATTTCAATTATAGATACGTGACATTATATAACGACGTAGAATAATATAATATATTCAACCACTATTTCATTAAAATAATATAATATAATATAATATAATATAATATAATATAATATAATATAATATAATATAATATGATATGACACATTATTAACTATTTTCGAAGAATTTACTTAGTAGGATAATTAATTGGAAAAACCCAACATCAAAAAAAGGTAAGTTTGTCAAATTATATTTATTTATTATAGTAATATAGGCTAATAATTTTAAACACAAAATAAAATAAGAGAAAGTATGCGTAATATGGTAAACAACATATATATATATACACATATATAATAGAGCCAAATTCAAAGAAAGATTTTTGAGATTATCCCTATTTTTTATGATCCTGTGCAAAATCTGGAAGGTATAAGTTGCTTAATTTGAATAAAACTTAGTTGGTTAATACTACTGTAAAATGGTTTATCAAGACTTAATTCTTGTCGACCATATTAACATTGTTGTACTCATTTCATAGAAAACATGAAAAAATTTAGACCACAGTTCATCTCATGTTCAATAATTGACACAATCTCAACTTTTCTAAAACAAGATATTTTCTAGTAAAATGTAAGGTAGCCTTTTTAGGGCTTGTTTGGATGGCTTATAAAAAATAATTTATAAGTCAAACGTTAAAAGTCATAAATAAATGATAATCTATTTTTAACTTATTTTTAAAT
Source organism: Solanum sitiens (assembly GCA_016801875.1). Lineage (NCBI taxonomy): Eukaryota > Viridiplantae > Streptophyta > Magnoliopsida > Solanales > Solanaceae > Solanum > Solanum sitiens. Next base: position 174,307 of record JABWTJ010000049.1, on the reverse strand, counting down.
ATTTTTGTCTTAAAAATGGATACTTAAAAGCACTTTATAACCTTTTCAAACACTTCAAAAACATTTAAAAATACTATAAAATAAAAAACACCTAAAAAAAAGTTAATCCAAGTAGACACTTTTAGTCAGATTTATTTCTTCATAACATATAATTTGTGCATTGATCGGTTTGATTCGATTTTATGTATTATTGGTTCGATTTATCGGTTTTTGGTCATTAACGATTCGATTTTCGGTTTACCCAATAATAAAATGCTCATAATAAGTATATGATTTCTCACTTTTCTAACAATTGACACGATACAATGAAACAAAAAATATAATGAAAAATTGCATCAATAAATAGTACGGAAGGCTACAACATGTTACAACCAAAACATAATATGTAATTTTTGATGTGAAGTAGAAATACTATGACGTGTGAAGTATGTAGATCGTAGTGTATAGTGCTGATGCAGTGTCTAGTTATGTTAAATTATTAATATTAAATATTTATGAAGGGTATAGTAATAACTTACTATAGTGTTCATGGATTATCGATTTACCCAATAATTCAATACTAAAAAGGGGATACCAAACTGATAAACCCAATAATTTTTTTTAATAGAACCATTAATTAAGAAGTAGTTAACCTAATAATCCAATAGCAATGACCCAAATGTCATTTATTTCAATTTGATTTATTTGCCTATTCGATTATTGCACACCCTACCTACATGTAACTCTTTATTACTCCAGCAAATAATCTTGCAAAATGCATAAAGATGTTAGACAGTTGTACAACAGATATGCTGTTTATTTTCCATATATAAGGTAAAGGTATATAATATATCACATGCATATATTAATATTTATGATAGGTGGCATAAATAAATAATAAATAATAAATAAAGGGAAGGAGTAGTTGAAGGAAGAATAATAGTAATATATATTTTAGTATAAATAGGTGGGCATTACAGCAAGTAGAGTAGAGAGGCACGTACGCAACAATATAATGGGTATGAGAAATGTGTTAATCTTTTTTGTTATAGCTGTTGCTAATTTGTTTGCTCTAACGAGCGCTGCAAAACGCTTTCACGCTCCATTTAATCGAACTAGTTTCCCTCCTGATTTTGTTTTTGGCGCTTCATCAGCTGCTTATCAGGTATAATATTATCAACATATATCATCGTTTCAACACTTATTTGAAGCGTACGTACATATATGTTTTTACCACGCTTGATAGTAATAATTGAACATACAGCTAGCTTAACCATTTTATTTAAGAATTAATTTTTAATTGTATCATTAATATTATCTATCTACCTCACACACAAATATAAACACACCTTTTGTGTTGTTTGGTTGAGCTTTCAGATCGAAGGAGAGGCGCTTAAAGGAGGAAGAGGACCTAGTATATGGGACACGTTTACTCGGCAGCACCCAGGTCTCATCATAAAATATATAAAACTATAAAAAGAACAAGGACGGGACAAAAAAAAAAAAAGTTTAAATATGATCACAAAGCTAAGCTAGCTTAGAGTTAAATTACCAGGCCAGTTCCAATGTTTATGACTCCTCTCCATTTTTCTCAACAACTTATTAAGATGTTGAGAAATTATAATAACAAGCTGAGTGCTGGGTGTCTTACTTATATTCTACGGTTTGATTATAAGAAATATATGTTATCTAGCAAAAATATTATGATAGATAGAGATATATGGTTGAGTTGGGGGTAGGAGAAATATAAACATAAAATGTTTGACTTATGCAATTTGGTTTTCTTATTTTTAATTATTAGAAAAATTATTATTATTTCATTAATTTATTTTTCTGGAGAAAATATTTATCAAACATGGAAATATGCATTTTGAAAAATCATGTTCCTCCATTCCAAACAATTTCGTACTTATTCAAGATCAAGTATGATTTTCAAAGTACTTTCATAATTTTATATAACTTTTTACGGATATTCTTTAATGCGAGATAAAAAATAATAATAATATGTATGTGAAGTAGAAATTAAAGATTTACAGAATGAAATTGATGATAATTAGTCTTATCAGTGCTTGTTCTTCATATGATATCCTTCTTAGCAAATATTCTTCCAAAATACAGAAAAGATCTTTGACGCTTCTACAGCAGATGTGGCTGTTGATTTCTACCACCGCTATAAGGTAAGGTATATATATAACATACACATGACAGTGCATCTTCATTGGGTTTTTTTTGTCCCTCTAAACTGCATATATATGTTTCACTGATTATTATAGGAAGACATTCAAATGCTTAAGCAAGTGGGATTAAGAGCTTTCAGGATGTCTATCTCTTGGTCTCGAATTTTACCATGTATGTAATACTTACATATTCTTAAACAATTAATAAGAGAAACTCAAAGATATGAATTAGGTTAATAACGAACGTGGTTCACTCAACATGTATAACTGGAGTTAGAGTCACGCTACTAAATATCGCTTAGGCTGCTACTTCTTGTACAACTAGCTTAGTTGAAGTTGACCAGTGGCCAAGTGCTAGTGTGACTTTAACTCCAGTTATATATACACGATAATTGGACCATATATGTTATTCACCATGTTCCATATATATATATATATATATATATATATATATATATATATAATATTCAGTTTCCCTTTATCTTATAACTTATGGATGTGAAATATATTTACAAGGAAAATCAGTGTATAGTTGATCTGCTGAAAGCTTTGTTTTGTTGTTGTGCTTATTTAAGATGGGAAGTTAAGCAAAGGAGTGAATCCAGAAGGCATCAAATTCTATAATAATGTCTTCAACGAGCTAATCGCTAATGGTAATAATAATTAATATAATTACATCAAATTTTCCTCTCTCATTAATTAATTATTTATAATACTATCCACTTAATTAATAAACTTTTCTTTAATTAGGTATAACTCCTTTTGTGACTCTATTCCATTGGGACACACCACAAGCCCTTGAAGATGAATATAAAGGGTTTCTCAGCTCAAAAATAGCGTAAGTAAACATTTAATTAAACAAACAAATAATCGGAGTAATTAGCACAGGCCCATCATAAAATAATTGGAGTTGCCTATTAATTTAGGAAAGACTATGGTGACTTTGTGGACATTTGCTTCAAAGAATTTGGGGATAGAGTAAAGAATTGGATAACTCTAAATGAACCACTTTCTTATAGTATGAATGGATATACAAAAGGAACCTTTGCACCAGGAAGATGTTCTAAATATGTAGGTAATTGCACTGAGGGTAACTCTGCTACTGAGCCATACATTGTTGCTCACAACTTGCTTCTAGCACATGCAACTGCTGTTAAAATCTATAGACAAAAATATCAGGTAATTAATTACTAGATCTACCTCTTTTTCATGACACAACTTTTATTTTCTTACGTATATTATATTCCCTCTCTCCAATCATATTGACACGTGAATTAAGAAACAATAAAGATAATTTTATTAAATCATTCAATATTTATAAATACAAGTCATCTAAATATTAAAAAATGAATAATATTTAATAGTAACAATAACATATTAGACACAATTATCTGATAAATTTTTTATTGGTTCTATAAACTCGACAAATATCATTTGACATCCCAAAATAATATAGTAGACTAGTAATGATGAAAGGAGATGGCTCTTTTAATTTTCATTTGATAAGATTATTTAATTTGTCATAGTCCGAGTGATTATTCATATATATTTGGATTGAATAATGCTCCCTTTATTATCATTTATTAATATGTATATAATCTCACAATTTCAATTTTATTTGTCTTATTTTGATTTGAAGCATACCATTTAAGAAAGTAAAGAAAATTATTTTTGAATTTTATGATTTTTAATTAAAAATGTGTAGAATGCACCAATCATTTAATCTCATGGGCCCTTGAACAAGTAAAAAATTATAATCAAGAATTATCAAAAAAGAAAAGAAATGTTTTTTATTATTAAAATCAACTAAAAAATATAAGATAAAGAAATTGAAACAGAGCAATTGAGTGCAAAATATAATTGTACAATTATAAAATAGAGTTTGGTGACTGTTAAGTGCATTTAATTAAGTAGAAAACGATGTATACTATACATCCGTTGCATGGAAGTTTAATTGTTGACCATGCATCATTCAGAAATCACTGATATTTATTTGGCCAAATCCTTACTGAATATATTTAAAATATAATTGCAGAAAAGTCAGAAAGGCCAAATAGGAGTTACTCTTGTCACTCATATGTTTGTGCCCAAAATCAACACACCTCAAGGACTCAAGGCCCCACTAAGAGCTCTTGATTTTATGTTGGGATGGTAAGTGCCACATGCATGATTTTAAAACATTTTCTTACTTTTTTTTTTTCAATTTGATTTGCTAGAGGGAATTATAAGTCATAATAATTAATAATTTAAAATATTTAAAAAATATATAAAAGAAATTACTATCAAAGATATAATTATTTGAATCTCAAAATCCAAAAGGTGAGTTAGGAGGACAGAAAGAAAGAGTATACAAAGTATGGATTACATTAATAGAGGTAGATAGTAGTTAATATGTTATATTAATAAAATACAGGTTTTTGGATCCAATAACATATGGTGATTATCCAGCAAGCATGCGAGCTATGGTAGGGCATCGGCTCCCAAAATTCACAGCTGAGGAATCAAAGCTAGTGAAAGGTTCAATGGATTTTTTAGGGGTTAATTACTATACCACATATTATGCTTCTCCATTGCTCTCTGTCAATAGAGTTAATCTCAGCTACACCACTGACAATCATGCTGATCTTTCACGTAAGACAACAAACAAACTTTATTTCATACGACACATTTCCTTTTTCCAAAATATATCAATCATTTTAAGTTCCCTCATGGTATATATAAAACATATACCGTACGTATAAAATAGATTTGTTGGAATATCAAAATTCGAAATGTGTCACATAAATTGAAACAGTAGGAGTATATATCTTCTTCAGTTTCAAATAATTACTTTTTTTTTCTCTTTCTACTAAGCGTTAAAGGACGGAAAACCTATTGGCACACCGGTACTATTTCTTTCCTATGTCTTTTCTTGTAATTCAGAATTTTCTCCTCAAAGTTTGAGTCATATATGTGTTAATTGATATGTGTAGACTGCGTTGGATTGGCTTTTCATTTATCCAAAAGGAATCTATGGTCTCATGCTTCACATCAAGGAAAAATATAACAATCCTCCCATTTACATCAATGAAAATGGTACTTAACTCACTTTTGATGTTCCTCAAAGATTAGTGTAACATAACTGCTAAAATGTTTGAAATCAAATTTCAGGGATGGCAGAAGCCAATAATAGCACAATGTCACTTAAAGAATCTTTGAATGACGACATGAGGATAAAGTATTATGAGGGCCATCTATGGTTTCTATCGATAGCTATAAAGTAAGTTTTCTACTGTAGATTTTTTTGTTTTATTTTGGAAATGTAATGTAAATAAGTTGCATAATGTGCAGGGCTGGAGCAAACGTTAAAGGACATTTTGTGTGGTCGTTCTTAGATGATTATGAATGGGATGCTGGTTTCACTGTGCGGTTTGGCCTCACTTTTGTGGACTATAAGAATGGTCTTAAACGATACCATAAGAAGTCTTCTTATTGGTACAAGAAATTTCTATTGTACATTGGCCTATAAATTATGTCACTCTTTCTAGAACCTCTACTTTGGAAAATTGCATTTTAATTTAGAGGTCCATGTGACTTTAAGAGCTCTACTTGCTCTCTCCGTCTAGTGTTAGACAAAAAATAAATGTCGTTTAATTTTATGTCTTCAAGAATAACATGAAAGCACCTCCCTATTAATTTTATCTACTTCCTTGCTACATGATTTTTTTTTGCTAAGCTTCAACATTTTATATATATCTCTTTAATTTCAAAGTCTGTCAAAGATTACACAATAATTACAAGTGTTTTAGAAGGCGGGGGTGTGAGATAGGCGGGCCGTTTTACTTAGCATAAGGCGAGGCATAATGTCACGATCCAAATCGTCATGATTGACACCCACACTAACCCTTCAGTGGGAGAACCACTACTACCATCCAATTAAGCAAAGAATCTAAAAACTAAGGCATTTATTATAAGAAAACAGAATACGTACTAAATCAAAGCTCTCATAAACTTCAACAATTGATCTAACTACTAACAATGCGGAAGATAAACCTAGAATCTGAAAGTCAATGTATCAAATCTCTAACAAGGATCCAAGTCTAAACAAGAAATACTAATGAACTACTCCACTAATCTGAAGCAAAGGTCTATGTAGGAAATGGTGGACATAGACGAAAGAGAATCCCATGGCAGCCCGAAAGATTTGGCTCACCCTTGAATTCGATGTGACGATCTTTAATCTCCTAAGCGAGTTCTGTCAATAGCCGCTTGAAGATGCCTTGTACTCAACAAAAATAATAGCAAGTGCAGAATCAGTACACAACCAGAGTGTACTGGTAGTATCACGCGGCTATCCTACTAATGTAACATAAGTAAGTCAAACAACATTATAATCACATGCATAATATATCCACATCTACAATATTATCAACATGCTTATCAACATACAATCATCACACATCATTGGTCCTCTCATCAAACCTAAACCCAAACAGTTAGCTTGTCGGAACGTGAGAATTCGATCCCATAGTTGTGCCAGAACATGACAACCTGATCCAATAATTGTGCCGGAATGTGGCAACCCAATCAAATTATCTTGCCAGAACGTGGCAATCTGATCCCCAATTCACGCACCATAATCACAATCACAAGTACATCATCAATATTATACATTTATATCATGATTTCATGGCAACCTTCATTCAACTATTTCATTTTCAACAAGTGTGATAGATATTGCAACATTCATACATATACAAGTATCATAATGAAGCAAGAACAAACAAAACATCACACAATCATAGAATCACAACATCACCTACCTTGCAACAAGCTTGAAACCCTAAGAGACTTGATCCTTCCCTTTTTGAATTCGTTCCGCTTGTTCTTGGTCTACAAACAATCAACAATATTAACAATCACCAATTGCCCCGATTACTAACAAACCTTAGATCAACCCATGATCCCAATTCTCCCAATTAGGGTTATTTTCACCACAAATTCAAGATCAAAATCCTCCCCCATCATTATTGACCCAATTTATTACGTTCTATGGATCGAAAAAATGGACTTGGGGAGTTAAAATCATACCTTTAGCCTAAAAAATGGTGAAACAAAAATTAGAATCGCATGGGGGTCGTTCCTTAGCTCTAAAAGTCAAAAAGTGCCTAATAAGGTCGTTTAGGGATTTTATTAACGACTTAATTCACGTCTGTCCCGCTACAGCGCCAATCATCCCATTGTAGCGGCAGTGCTGCATTGACCTAAAGTCCCGCTACAACGGCATTTTTGAAATAGTGAGCTCCCCTCTTTCATCTACGATTTTAAGTCCCGTCTCGTCAGCTACAACAACGACTATCTCGCTACAGCGGTCCCGCCACAGTTGCAAGGATCCCGCCATAAAGGCACAAAATGGAACATAGAGCTCCTTAGAAGAATTCCAAATCTCCATTTCGCAACACACCTCTAACCAACTACGCTCAGAAATTACCCCTTGCGCTAAGTTGAATTCCCGGAGATCTACTCAGTCAAATTCAATTCCGTAAAATTGTAAGGTTCGTTAACGAGTTATCTAACACCTTATGTAACTAAATTTATAATTAAGTCATTGGATTTCTACCAGATTCCCCTACACATTGAAGGCTCTGATTTCCTCCAAATTGGACAAGGTTGAAAAAATTCAAATACTACAGAAAAAGTTTTCCGGCCCCAATTTCCCCCCATTGGCATTTCTATAACGAAGGAAATCGGCAGTTACAATGGACAATAATTTACACATCACTCGTCCCCGAGTGACAAAACTAAGGAAAAGTAGGCCAAGGAAAGAATGAAGTATTACCTGATTCACGAATAATTAGGGATACTTGTCTCGCATATCCCTCTCGGTATCCTAAGTGGCTTCTTCAACTGGGCGATGCTTTTATTGAACTTTCACATACTTAATCTCCTTGGTCCTCAACTTACGCAAATCATGATCAAGAATGACAATCAATTCCTCCTCATATTGAAGGTCTTTGTCTAACACAATTGAGTGCCACTTAATGATATAATCATGTCACCATGATACCTCTTCAACATAGACACATGGAATACCGGATGAACACCGGATAAATTTGGAGGTAGCGCCAACCTATATGCCACCGGCCCTACACGTTCAAGGACCTCAAAGGGGCCTATGTATCAAGGACTTAACTTGCCCTTCTTACTAAATCTCATCACCCCTTTCATGGGTGATACCTTAAGAAGGACGTTCTTTCCAATCTAAAATTCCATATCTCTTACCTTATGATCCACATATTTTTTTTGTCTACTCTGGGCTGCTAAGAGTTTAGCTTGAATGCTCCTCACCTTATCTTGAGCATCCTTTACTAAATCAATCCACAAAGGTTTCACATCCCCAACCTCAAATCAACCTATGAGAGATCTACATCCCATCCCGTATAACGCCTCAAATAGTGCCATATCATTGTTGGAGTGGTAATTGTTGTTATAGGAGAAATCACATAAAGGTAAGAATTTATCACAATGCCCTAGAAAATCAATTACACATGCTCTGAACATGTCTTCCAATACTTAAATAGTTCTCTCGGGTTTTCCATCCACCCGTGGATGAAAGACTATACTAAAAGTGAGTTACGTACCTAACTTACTATGCAATTTCCTTAAAAACTTGGAGGTGAATTGAGTACCGCGATCTGAGATGATAGAAAGGGGCAATTCATGTAACCTCTCTATCTCCTTCACATAAATCTTAGCCAGTTGTTCAACATTATAATAATTTCTTACTGGAATAAAATGGGCTGACTTGGTCAGTTTATCAACCACTACCCAAATCGAATCAAACTTCCCCAAAGTCTTGGGAAGCCCAACCACGAAATCCATAACTATTGTTTCCCACTTCCATTCAAAAATTGGCTTTCTTTGCAGTATACGGGCACCTCTTTGATGTTCATACTTCACTTGTTGACAATTTTGACACTTAGCCACAAACTCTGCTATATCTTTGTTCATGCCCGACCATCAATAAATTCTTTTAAGATCTCTATACATCTTGGTCACACCCGAATGAATAGAATATCGTGAACCATGGGACTTTGCCAATAAATTTTGAATCAAGCCATCAACTCGAGGGACACAATCCTTCCTTTCACAATAATTGCACCATTAACATCAAGAGTGGTCTCTTGTGCCTTACCATTCACCATCTTCTCTTTGAGTTCTTATAAGACCTTGAAAATAACCTAGGTTAACTAGAGCCTAACATGTTGGTCTTGTTGTTTTAAGGTCCTAAATATGTTTAATATGTGGTATAGAGGCAGTAGCTAAAATATTAGACGTGTTGGAAGTCAAACGTCAAGGGACGACTAAGACGTTTGACGACAAAGTCACCTAAATATCTCTTAAGTGGTTATATGTGTTTATGTGTGTTTCATGGTGTTTTAAGGTTCTTAATAGAGTTAATATAGCATGTATTGTCAGTGGTTAAAGTTTCGTGAAGTTTGGAGGTCAAACGACCAAGAACGTCCAAGGCATTCGAAAGAGATGTCTTGAGTCGATCTTGTACGTCTAGGCGAGTTTCGTTGAGTTTTATGTGTTCGTTTTGGATGAAATTCATGCGAGAGGTGTTAAACTTATAGATGATCATATTTGGGTTGGAAACGTCCGGGAAATTATCCTCAAGGACCATCAAAGGGTCCTTGAGGAAGAACCCAAAACTGATGTGCAGGCAGTCCCAGGCAGCCTTGGCGACGGAGCTGTCAACGGCCAGTAGTGGCTGTGACGCCCCGTCACAAGGGTCTCGTCATGGGTACCTTGTACAAGAGTGTATAGGGGACCCTTGTAAATCTACTGTTGCTTGCAACGGAAGGTCATGATGCCCCGTTTCACCCGTGACGCCCCGTCATGGGCAGGTCATCATGAGTGGTCTCCTGCGTGCAGATTTTTCTGCCAAGTCAGAGGTGAATTGGTTAATTCACCCCACTTCCAAATAAGAGTTTAGGAGGTTTATTAAGGGTCTTATGGGTATTTTAATTAACTATATAAGTAGTTAACACCCTAAAGAGTTCATTCTTCCAAATTGAAAACCCAAAACTCTTAGAATATTTCCCAAAACCTCCATTGAAGACTCCATTGAAGAGGCAGCTTGGTGAGGGGTTCTTGTGTGGAAATTCTTCATCAAAGTGAAGAAATATCATCCTTGAGGTATGGCTTTTGATCCTTGAAACTTATTTCATCAAGGAGCCCAATCCTCAAAATGTTTTACAAAGTTTTCTAAAGTGAATTGTCCAATTTTGAGATTCTACCATGGGTTCTTGCATAAATGATTTCTAAACATTGAATTATGAACTAATTGAGATTGTATTGATGATTTCAACATAAATTACCTATGAACCCATGTGAATTGATGAACCCTAGTTTTGACTACTTATTGGGTTACTTGATATTAAGCTAATGTTGATGAATGGTTGTGTAGTTTCTTATGGGCTTTCTATTGATGTAAGAATTGTATTCAATTGATATATAATTGATCTTAGATTGCTAAACCTATATTGAATTGATGTAGATTCATTGAGTTTTATGGTTATTGCTTTGAATTGTTGTTCATGGCCATGGGTAAGGGCCTTGTGATGTTGAATTGGTTGATTTGGCATTGAATTGAAGTGTGGATATGGGGATGAAGGTATGCTGCCCCGTTTTCCTTGATTTGATATTAATTATACTTTAATTCTATTGTGTTTTGTATGGTCCACTTATGGTGGCGGTGTTATGTGTTTTACTTGCAATTGACGTGGCTTTGTCGGCGTTACTTTATGCAATATTATGAGCATGGTCTTATTGGCAATTACTTGAAGTTATGTGGCTATTTGTGTAGTTGATGATGTGAAGTATGGCATTACCTATCTATATGTGAGGTTATATAGTCATGTATGTATTCTTCTAGTTATGTTGCCTTAAGTGATCATGTTAGACTTTGACTTGATATTATGAATGTAGTGTTAGGTTAAGTCTTGGTTATTCCTACTTGACTTTATGAGTCTATGTGGAGTATATTAATGATGTTATGATGATATATAGGATAACTTGAATATGTTAGGTTCTTTAGAGGTGTTTCTAGAATGACTTGTATTATGTGTTAAAAGTGAAGTATGTGATGCCTTGTCTTGGTTGACTTGTATCTATTGCTTGATGTACATATGATTATGGATATGTGATGTATTGATTTAGGGTGTTATAACTCTTAGTCTTGAATGTATGAGTGACATGTGACTTTAAATGATGTTATGAGAGTCTCTATTGTGCAAACCTTGACTTAAGGGGAAGGTTAAGATTGATTGAAGTGTAAGCCGTAATGGTATCCTTCAAAGTAAAGGAATGATCGACTTAAGGTTAGTTGGCTGGAACGGCATCATATTAACACTTAGGAAAGTCATCATCAGCTTCTTATCGCCATTGTGAGGTAGCCCTAGTGGACCTTCCTTGGTAGGATAAATATAATTGGGTTATGAACTAGATATGGAACCCTTTTATGTAAACCTAATGTATGAAATACTCTATGAGAAAGAAGGCTAGCACCGAGTGAGTATGGCAAGGGAAGTAGTTCTAGTTAAGTATGAGACTAGAATACAAAGAAGCCCTTCATATTCCTTAACCATGTGCCTACATGGGATGTGTCTAAGTTATACCATTGGCAAGTAGAACAACCTCATCGAAGTAGGATAGAACTTCGGATTCCATGTCTTGCTATCATGGTCTATGTCGGTTATTGCCTATTCTCATCATGTGGAATACTTAGATAAGTTTATGAGGTTTAGGTGGTGGTATGGGACGCTCTCTAGACATTGCACAATAGACTTTGAAGGTGTTATGTGGAGTTCCTAGGTCTTGTCCAAGACCATTATGTGAGTGTCTTATGTGATGCTTTATGTGAGTGTCTTATGTGATGTATGAGTCTTAATGAACTAATGAACTAATGACCTATGTTAGTAACTATGTAAATGAATGAGTACCTAATCTAAAGTGACTTAAGCATTCCTTAGCTAAAGTGTGAGGAGGGCATGAAAGGATGGTCTCTTCATTTCTTATCTTTGGAAGTCTTTAGGATGACTCTAGTTAGGGAAGTTGGTTAATCTTGTTAACATGATCTAAACCTTAGGAAGTCTTAAGGACTATTTAGGTAATCTTGAAGAGGTCACTGCACTATGGACATTATCTTTTCGATTTACTTAAGTAGGTCTTTTGATAGTCTTTGGAAGGAGAATGTCTTCTAATCTATTGTGGTGTGTTTAGTGAGAATGATTCTATTTGAGGTAGTCTATAGGATATCTTGTGTGTGTGATAGAGATTGTATGGGCGGTCGCTCCACACTCACTCAAGTGAACCTTGGAAATCACCTTTGGTAGATGAATCTTACATAGCTGTTTATGATTGTTTTCTAAGTATGTATGTGACTCATTGTAGGTAATCTTAAGGGTCGTTTAGGCACATCTAGAGAGGGTGTATGGGCGATCTCTCTTTGTGTGACTTAAGTGAATCATAGGATGACTTTAAGTGAGGGAATTACATGCTAGGAAGACTTAAAGTAAGGGATGAAGTGCTTCACTATAACAGTGAATTAATTCACTGTACAGTGAAAATAGCTCACTGTAAAGTGAGTTCTTTAAATGGTATTTTGGTTAATTGTTATCTTATGTGTTTCTTAATTGCTAAATGATGTTCTTATGATTAAACTATGATTTCCAAATGAAAAGATGCATATTTCCAATAAAGTCCGTTTTCATGATTTTTATGCATATAGCCATACTTAGTACATGTGGTTGTACTAATTTCATGCTTTATTTTCTATCTATAGTTCTTGGTAGGTGAAGAGCTTGTGAAGTGAAGACTTGGACTTAGAGGATCGTTCAAGAAGAAGTTGAAGTATGTCCTCAATTGACTCGAGGGCATATGTCTTTTATTGTTTTCTTTGAAGTATTGTAATAGACTATGTCTTTCTATTTTTGTATTGAAGTATGGGCCGTGTCCCAAAGTACTCTTGTGTCTTAAGATGATGAGATTGAGACTTAGCATTTCTATTACTTTTATATGAAGGAGATTTTTAAAGACTATATTATGTTTTGTGAAAAGTTTTAATTCCACACTACTTTTCACTATGTATATGTAATGAATGATAAGAATGAGGCTTGTCTTAGAACTTTGAGAGTTCGACGATGCCGGTCGCAATCCAAGATTGCACCCTATCTTCTACGGTATGGTTTCGGGTTGTGACAAAGATGGTATCAGAGCATAGGTTGGTGAAAGTAGTATTAGGTATCAAAAATTCTCATCAAGTCACGTCTAGTAGAGTCTTGACCATCGGTGTGAGTCGCGACACATCTATGGGCGAGAGGCTATAGGACGATAGTGTTTCCCTTCATTTCTACTCCTATGTATCGTGCGGTAGAGTAAATGTTATGATTATCATTCTTATGAGTTTCCTTGTGTTTGCTAGGAGATGAATACTAGAAGGATGGCCGCTAGAAGGTTGGAAGAGGAGAGGGTGAATGAGGAGATTCCTCAAGTTGAGCAAGTTGAGCAAGTTGAGCAAGTGGAGCAAGTTGCTCAAGGTGCTCAAGGAGGACAAGGTGCTCAAGGTGCTCAAGGTGATCATGCTCCTAATGTAGGAGGAGGTGATGAGGTGCCGGAATTGTCTAATAGGGTGATTGGAGAGGCTTTGCTTGCTTTAGCCCAAACCGTAATGGCTCAAGCTAACTTGAACATGATGCCTAGGGTTAATGCTATGGAGAGCACTATGTCATCTAGGTTGAGAGACTTTGTGAGGTTGAATCCTCCAATCTTTCTTTGCTCTAAGGTGAATGAGGATCCCCAAGAATTCCTTGATGGTGTGTACAAAGTTTTGAGTGCTATGGGGGTTTCATCTAGGGAGAAGGCGGAGTTGGCTTCTTATCAATTGAGAGATGTGTCTCAAATTTGGTACACTCAATGGAAGGACAATAGACCGGTGGAGTCGGGTCCTATTGAGTGGGAAGAATTCAAGGAAGCTTTTCTTGGCAAGTACTTTCCCCGTGAGAAGAGGGAAGAGAAGGTAGAAGAATTTATCAAACTCAAGCAAGGCAATATGAATGTTGAGGAGTACTCTTTGAAATTCTTGACTTTGTCTAGGTATGCACCTTCCCTAGTGACTAATTCAAGGGATGAAATGAGTTGTTTTGTGACGGCTGTAGCCGATTTAGTGAAGGAGGAATGTCGTACGGCTATGTTGCATGATAATATGACTTTGGCTAGACTCATGGTGTATGCACAATCAATTGAAGAGTCTAAAATTAGGAGGATGTCAAGGAACTTGAAAAGGAGTGTTGCTAGTGACCAAGTGCAACCTAGGTTCAAAAAGAGGATTCAAACTCAAGATGGACCTAGTGTTCCTAAGAAGAAGTTTGAGAAAGAGAGGTGGTTCTAGCAATGACAAACCTTTATGTGCCACTTGTGGTAAGAGACATTATGGTGAGTGTTTATTGGGTACCGGTAGTTGCTTTGGATGTGGAAAGGATGGGCACAAAGTGAGAGATTATCCAAACATTGCTTCTAGGAAGAAGGGAAAGAGGGTTGAGCCTAGTGTTCCAAAGGAAGATGCTCCAACTAAGAGGCGTTTCTATGCACTCCGGACTAGAATTGAGAAGCCGGGTGATGGTGATGGATGTTGGTAAGTTCTTGTCTCTCTTTTGATAGTATGAGTTCCTTCTAAGAGGGGGAGTATGGTTTGTAGATGGGATAGAATTCCTTGATTTGTTGCATGTGCATGATGTTTAGGAGTTTGGTTGAAATTGAATTTCATTTACTTCTTGCATTGTGTGATTTATGAAACTTTCAGTATGTTGTATGATGTGTTTAAATGATGTTATCTTGCATATTAGCATGTCTATATAAAGAATTGCCTAAAAATTTCATTTTTGGAAAAGTTGTTAAAATCACTGTTTCTTTATGAACTGCTCACTGTAATATTTTTGTGAAAATGACTATTTGATTCTTTGGTCTAAAATTGTGGTAATATGGTTAGAACTGATGTATATGAGTATGATGTTGAATATAAAATGAGTTTTTGCTATTTGGATTGAAGCATGTGAGTTTTGTAGCATAACGAGTTATATAATTGTCTTCTAGTTTCTTGTTGTGTTGCGAATATCTTGACTACGTGAAGTTGATGTTTTCCTCTTGTATATGTGTTGTATGGCTTGGTTATGTGCTTCTAGTTGAATCTCAAATCTTGGAAGTGTTCGGAGAGTGGCAAGTGTCATTCGAGGACGAATGTTGTCCAAGTGGGGGAGATTGTAAGACCTTGAAAATAACCTAGGTTAACTAGAGCCTAACATGTCGTTCTTGTTGTTCTAAGGTCCTAAATATGTTTAATATGTGGTATAGAGGCAGTAGCTAAAATATTAGAGGTGTTGGAAGTCAAACGTCAAGGGACGGCTAAGACGTTTGACGACTAAGTCACCTAAATATCTCTTAAGTGGTTCTATGTGTTTATGTGTGTTTCATGATGTTTTAAGGTTCTTAATAGAGTTAATATAGCATGTATTGTCAGTGGTTAAAGTTTCGTGAAGTTTGGAGGTCAAACGACCAAGAACGTCCAAGGCATTCGAAAGAGATGTCTTGAGTCGATCTTGTACGTCTAGGCGAGTTTCGTTGAGTTTATGTGTTCGTTTTGGATGAAATTCATTTGAGAGGTGTTAAACTTATAGATGATCGTATTTGGGTTGGAAACGTCCGGGAAATTATCCCCAAGGACCATCGAAGGGTCCTTGAGGAAGGACCCAAAACTGATGTGCAGGCAGTCCCAGGCAGCCTTGGCGACGGAGCTGTCAACGGCCAGTAGTGGCTGTGACGCCCCGTCACAAGGGTCTCGTCATGGGGGCCTTGTCCAAGGGTGTAGAGGGGACCCTTGGCAAGCTACTGTTACTTGCAACGGAAGGCCATGACGCCCCGTTTCACCCGTGACGCCCCGTCATGGGCAGGTCGTCATGAGTGGTCTCCTGCGTGCAGATTTTTCTGCCAAGTCAGGGGTGAATTGGTAAATTCACCCCACTTCCAAAAAAGAGTTTAGGTGGTTTATTAAGGGTTTTATGGGTATTTTAATTAACTATATAAGTAGTTAACACCCTAAAGAGTTCATTCTTCCAAATTGAAAACCCAAAACTCTTAGAATATTTCCCAAAACCTCCATTGAAGACTCCATTGAAGAGGCAGCTTGGTGAAGGGTTCTTGTGTGAAAATTCTTCATCAAAGTGAAGAATTATCATCCTTGAGGTATGACTTTCGATCCTTGAAACTTATTTCATCAAGGAGCCCAATCCTCAAAATATTTTACAAAGTTTTCTAAAGTGAATTGTTCAATTTCGAGATTCTACCATGGGTTCTTGCATAAATAATTTCTAAACATTGAATTATGATCTAATTGATATTGTATTGATGATTTCAACATAAATTACCTATGAACCCATGTGAATTGATGAACCCTAGTTTTGACTACTTATTGGGTTACTTGATATTAAGCTAATGTTGATGAATTGTTGTGTAGTTTCTTATGGGCTTTCTATTGATGTAAGAATTGTATTCAATTGATATATAATTGATCTTAGATTGCTAAACCTATATTGAATTGATGTAGATTCATTGAGTTTTATGGTTATTGCTTTGAATTGTTGTTCATGGCCATGGGTAAGGGCTTGTGATGTTGAATTGGTTGATTTGGCACTGAATTGAAGTGTGGATATGGGGATGAAGGTATGGTGCCCCGTTTTCCTTGATTTGATATTAATTATACTTTAATTCTATTGTGTTTGGTATGGTCCACTTATGGTGGCGGTGTTATGTGTTTTACTTGCAATTGACGTGGCCTTGTCGGCGTTACTTTATGCAATATTATGAGCATGGCCTTATTGGCAATTACTTGAGTTATGTGGCTATTTGTGTAGTTGATGATGTAAAGTATGGCATTACCTATCTACATGTGAGGTTATATAGTCATGTATGTATTCTTCTAGTTATGTTGCCTTAAGTGATTATGTTAGACTTTGACTTGATATTATGAATGTAGTGTGAGGTTAAGTCTTGGTTATTCCTACTTGACTTTATGAGTCTATGTGGAGTATATTAATGATGTTATGATGATATATAGGATAACTTGAATATGTTAGGTTGTTTTAGAGGTGTTTCTAGAATGACTTGTATTATGTGTTAAAAGTGAAGTATGTGATGCCTTGTCTTGGTTGACTTGTATCTCTTGCTTGATGTATATATGATTATGGATATGTGATGTCTTGATTTAGGGTGTTATAACTCTTAGTCTTGTATGTATGAATGACATGTGACTTTAAATGATGTTATGAGAGTCTCTTATGTGCAAACCTTGACTTAAGGGGAAGGTTAAGATTGATTGAAGTGTAAGCCGTAATGGTATCCTTCAAAGTAAAGGAATGATGGACTTAAGGTTAGTTGGCTGGAACGGCATCATATTAACACTTAGGAAAGTCATCATCAGCTTCTTATCGCCATTGTGAGGTAGCCCTAGTGGAACTTCCTTGGTAGGGTAAATGTAATTGGGTTATGAACTAGATATGGAACCCTTTTATGTAAACCTAATGTATGAAATACTCTATGAGAAAGAACGCTAGTACCGAGTGAGTATGGCAAGGGAAGTAGTTCTAGTTAAGTATGAGACTAGAATACAAAGAAGCCCTTCATATTCCTTAACCACGTGCCTACATGGGATGTGTCTAAGTTATACCATTGGCAAGTAGAACAACCTCATCGAAGTAGGATAGAACTTCGGATTCCATGTCTTGCTATCATGGTCTATGTCGGTTATTACCTACTCTCATCATGTGGAATACCTATTAGCATTAGATAAGTCTATGAGGTTTAGGTGGTGGTATGGGACGCTCTCTAGACATTGCACAATAGACTTTGAAGGTGTTATGTGGAGTTCCTAGGTCTTGTCCAAGACCATATGTGAGTGTCTTATGTGATGCTTTATGTGAGTGTCTTATGTGATGTATGAGTCATAATGAACTAATGAACTAATGACCTATGTAAGTAACTATGTAAATGAATGAGTACCTAATCTAAAGTGACTTAAGCATTCCTTAGCTAAAGTGTGAGGAGGGCATGAAAGGATGGTCTCTTCATGATTTATCTTTAGAAGTCTTGAGGATGACTCTAGTTAGGGAAGTTGGTTAATCTTGTTGACATGATCTAAACCTTAGGAAGTCTTAAGGAATATTTAGGTAATCTTGAAGAGGTCACTGCACTATGGACATTATCTTTTCGATTTACTTAAGTAGGTCTTTTGATAGTCTTTGGAAGGAGAATGTCTTCTAATCTAAGTGTAGGTGTGTTTAGTGAGAATGATTCTATTTGAGGTAGTCTATAGGATCTCTTGTGTGTGTGATAGAGATTGTATGGGCGGTCGCTCCACACTCACTCAAGTGAAGCTTGGAAATAACCTTTGGTAGATGAATCTTACATAGATGTTTATGATTGTTTTCTAAGTATGTATGTGAGTCATTGTAGGTAATCTTAAGGGTCGTTTAGGCACATCTAGAGAGGGTGTATGGGCGGTCTCTCTTTGTGTGACTTAAGTGAATCTTAGGATGACTTTAAGTGAGGGAATTACATGCTAGGAAGACTTAAAGTAAGGGATGAAGTGCTTCACTGTAACAGTGTATACAGTGAAAATAGCTCACTGCAAAGTGAGTTCTTTAATGGTATTTTTGGTTAATTGTTATCTTATGTGTTTCTTAATTGCTAAATGATGTTCTTATGATTAAACTATGATTTCCAAATGAAAAGATGAATATTTCCAATAAAGTCCATTTTCATGATTTTTATGAATATAGCCTTACTTAGTACATGTGGTTGTACTAATTCCATGCTTTATTTTCTATCTATAGTTCTTTGTAGGTGAAGAGCTTGTGAAGTGAAGACTTGGAATTAGAGGATCGTTCAAGAAGAATTTGAAGTATGTCCTCAATTGACTCGAGGTCATATGTCTTTTATTGTTTTCATTGAAGTATTGTAATAGACTATGTCTTTCTATTTTCGTATTGAAGTATGGGCCGTGTCCCAAAGTACTCTTGTGTCTTAAGATGATGAGATTGAGACTTAGCATTTCTATTACTTTTATATGAAAGAGATTTTTAAAGACTATATTATGTTTTGTGAAAAGTTTTAATTCCGTACTACTTTTCACTATGTATATGCAATGAATGATATGAATGAGGCTTGTCTTAGAACTCTGAGAGTTCGACGACGCCGGTCGCAATCTGAGATTGCACCCTATCATCTATGGTATGGTTTCGGGTTGTGACAGTTCTTTTAAAGTTTCATTCTCAAATTGTTTGGCCTTAGATCTCCTCAATGAATGTGGCCTTAGCTTCAATGCTAGCTATCAAATGCGAACCGCATGAATTTAGACTCTAAGGTCTGAATATCTTTGGCCAAGGGTCTCTTGGTTACACTCAAGTAAGCTACCCATACTTATCGATTTTCTACTCAACGCGTTTGTTACCACATTAGCCTTACCCGGATGGTATTGGATAGTCACATCATAATCCTTGAGTAGATCCATCCATCTTCGTTGTCTCAAATTCATATCCTTTTAAGTGAACACAGGTTCCAAACTACAATGATCAATAATCACTTCACACTTAACACCATAAAGATAATGACGCCAAATATTAAAAGCAAATACTACCGTTGCCAACTCCTATCCATGGGTTGGCTAATTTCTCTCATGTAACTTCAATTGGCGTGATGCATAGGCTATCACATTCTTATATTGCATTAACACAACGCACAATCCAGAATGAGAAGCATTATAATAAACTATAAAATCCTTACCTTCCACCATAATGCTAGGATAGGTTCGGTAGTTAAGAGGGTCTTGATCTTTTGAATGCTCTCCTCACATTTTTCAGTCCATTTAAATGATACCTCCTTCTTAGTCAAATTAGTCAAGTGAGTGGCAATAGAAGCAAAATTCTTCACAAATCGACGTAGTAGCTAGCGAGCTCCAGAAAACTTCTAACTTCCGTCACAGAGCTACACCGAACCCAATTCTTAACCGCCTCAATCTTTTGAGAATCTACCATTACCTCTTCTTTCGAAACTACATGCCCCAAAAATGCAATAGAAGTCAACCAAAATTTCACACTTAGAAAATTTTGCATACAACGTTTTTTCCCCAAGAATACCAGAACAATAGAAAGATGGGCAATATGGTCTTCCTCAATCTTCGAAAAGACCAAAATATCATCAATGAAAAATATCACAAACGAATCAAGAAATGGTTTGAACACCCATTCATCAAACTCATAAAAGCTGCAGGCGCATTGGTCAAACCAAAAGACATAACAAAAAATTCATGGTGCCCATAGAGAGTTCTAAATGCTATCTTGGGCACTTTTGGCCTAAGTTTTAATTGATGATAACCAAGACACAAATTAACTTAGAGAAGACTAAATCACCTTGCAATTGGTCGAAAATATCATTTATTTGAGGAAAGGGAAACTTGTTTCGAATAATGACCCTATTCAATTGCAGGTAATCTATACACATTCTCACACTACCATTTTTTTTATTAACAAACAAAACTAGCACCCCATGGAGAAACACTAGGTCGAATAAATCCCTTATCAAGAAGCTCGTGGATTTGAGCCTTAATCTCTCTTAATTCCGCCAGAGCCATGCAATATAGAGGGATATAAATGGGACGCGTACCAAGTTCGAAATCAATACAAAAATATATATCTCTATTTGGAGGCATACTAGGCAAATCAGTTGGAAACACTTCTCTAAATGCAAACACCAGATGGAGACTCCGCTTCAACATCCCATATATGAGACAAATAAGCTAAACAACCCTACCCTACCAGTTTCCTAGCCGGAATGGAGTATATGATCCTAATTTGCTTAGTCTTGTACGCTCTTTCCCACTCTACTTTTTCTTCCTGGAATTTCTAGAGTTACCGACTTAGTATTACAAATTAATACAACATAATAAGGGGACAACAAAGTCATGCCTAAGATAATATTAAAATCAACCATATCCAAAATCACCAAATCAGCCCAAGTTTGAAAACTATAAATAAAATAGGACAAGCATGATAAACATGTGTGACTATAACTGGCTCTCCAATTGGAGTGGAAAATTGGATAAGGGCATCAAGTATATCACAGATCATATCAAACTTGAAGGAAAATTGCACAAACACATAGGAAAAGTAGAACCCGGATCAAATAACACACTAGCCATCCGGTCACAAACAAGAATAGTACCTGTGATCACTGCGTTAGACGACTCCACCTCATTCTTTCTCGGAAAGGCATAACACTAAGCCCTATCATCTTGAGAACCACCTCCCTTCCTGGTTGCACATTACCTCTGCCCTCATTACCATTTCCTCCACGACCTCTTTGATACCTCCTCGCCCACCTTTTGGATGCCCTAGACCATTATCACTATTCCCTATGGGTACCACTGTTCTAGAATGCTACTGCACGGAAACTAACACACGTGGATGGGGACAATCTCTCCGCATGTGTCTAAGTTCCCCATAGTTATAACATATTCGATCGAAGGAAGACTTGTTGCACGCCTAAGGCGCGACTGTCTGGCAATCCTGAAAATCATAAGATGGAGTTCCCAAATAATTACCTGTAGAGGCGGGCAATAGCGGACTAAATTAGCTTGGCCTCAAGCATTGACCTTCCGGATCCCTTAGCATACGAACCTTGAAAATTACACAAATTTTTGACCCTTTTTACCAACACCTTAGCTTGACCATCTGACCTAACCCTCTCCACTTTCTTAACGTAATTTGTCACTTTATTAAAGTTCTTCCCTGCAGATGTCATATGAACAGATAATACTTGCAACTCAGAATTCAAACCTCTAATAAACAACCAAATTCTCTCCTCCGTAGTAATAACCAACTGCGCAACATATCTCTATAAGGCATGAAACTTGGCCTCATAAGAAGCCACAGACATACCACGTTGCTCTAAGGCCATAAACTCATATTTCTTACGATCCCTCACAGTTCTAGGCATATATTTTTTTAGGAACAAAGCATGTAATTGGGTCCAAGTAAGTGGAGGTAAAGTAGAAGATCTGCATATGCCCGAGAATGCATTGTGATATAGCACCATTCCATAAAATCTCTCCACCATTGCTTGGCCTAACCTTGAAGTTGGAAGGACATGAACTCAACCCCATATTGGTGAACAATATCCAATTTATATAGTCTCTCATAATAGTCTAAGATAAACTCATAAGCATCCTCGGTCTCACAACCAAGAAATACTAGAGGCTTAATCTTTAGAAATTTAATTAACATGTCATGCTCATTCCCTGTCATAAACGAACCCAACATAGGATAGAAAAACTCATCATTACTTCTAATTTGGCCCATCTTGGGCGTAGTGCTGGCAATAGGGGGATTAGCAGGAGCTTGAGTTGTTTGGAAAGACAAAAGCATTCCAGGACCAGCCAACCCTTCAAGAACGACAAGATTTGTTTAGCTGACACTGGGTCCAAAAGAGGAACGCCTGCATTCCCATCCGGTACCCCTCCCTCTTGACCAATCTCAACATCCTTAAATTCCTCATTCCCTCCATATTTTCATGTTGCGTAGGATGGTTCTCATTCACGGGACATTCTCAATAAGTACCTCATCGACATCGAGTGCTACTCTTGATGACCTCTACCCCTAGATCTTCCTCTAGCCCTGCCTCGATCATGACCTCTCGCTGTAGGTTTCTCCACTGGAGCATTGACGGGAGCTGCGGGCCTGACACCGTGGAACCTAGTATTAACCATCTGCGGACAGAAGAGTGAAAGAGGTTAGATACCAATTCAAATTGACAGATACCAATTGGAATCAAGTTATATTACGAAAGGATACAAGAGAAAAATATAGAGGTTTCCTAAAATCCTATAGCCTCTCGAAGAAAAGTAAAGGCTTCCCCATACCGTTTCACGAGACTCTATTTGAGTCGTTTCAATACATTGAGATCAACGAACCTAGCTTGTGATACTAACTTTGTTACGATCCAGATCATCGTGATTGACACCCACACTAACCCTTCGGTGGGAGAACCACTACTACCATCCAATTAAGAAAAAATTCTAAAAAACTAAGGCACTCATTATAGGAAAATAAAATACGTACTAAATCAAAGTTCTCATAAATTTCAACAATTGATCTAACTACTAACAATGCAGAAGATAAACCTAGAATTTTAAAGTCGATGTACCAAAACAACTAACAAAGATCCAAGTCTAAACAAGAAATACTAATGAGCTAATTCACTAATCTAAACCGAAGGTCTAAGTCCGAAAATAGTGGACATAGATGGAAAAGAATCCAATTGCATCTCGGAAGATTTGTCTCACCCTTGAGTTCAATGGTATGATCTTTAATTTCCTAAGCGAGGTCTCTTAATAGCCGATTGAAGATGCCATGTACTCAATAAAAATAAGAGCACGTGCAATATAAGTACATAATCACAGTGTACTGGTAGGATCACACGAGTATACCACTAGTGTAACATACGTAAGTCAAAAAACATTATAATCACATGCATAATATATCCACACTAAATTTTTAACATACAATCATCGCATATCATTGGTCCTCTTATGGAACCCAAATCCAAATAGTTAGCTTGCCGTAATGTGGTATTTTGATCACATAGTTGTACTGAAATGTGGCAACTCGATTCAATAATTATGATGGAACGTGGTAACCAGATCCAAATCAGCTTGCCGAAACGTGGTGATTCGAACCCCAATTCACACACCGTAATAACAATCACAAATACATCATCAAGATCATATATTTACATCATGATTTCATGGAAACCTTCATTCAACTATTTCATTTACAAAAAGTGTGATTGATATTGAAACATTCATGCATATACAAGTATGATAAAAGAAAGAACGAACAAACATCACACAATCATAGAATCACAACCATTACCTAACTCGAAACAAGCTTGAAACCCTAAGAAACTTGATCCTTTCCTTTCCGAATTCTTTCTGTTTGTTCTTGGTCTACAAATAATCAATAATATACCAAAATCAATAAACAATCACCAAATACCCAAATTACTGACAATTCTAATAAACTCTAGATCAACACATGATCCCAATTCTCCGAATTAGACCACAGATTCAAGATCAAAACCCTCACCCATCATTATTGACCCAATATTTTACGTTCCACAGATAAAAACACAGATTCGGATAGTTAAAAGCTTACATTTAGCCTCAATAATGGTGAAAAACAAATTAGAATCTCATGAGGGGTCGTTCCTTAGCTCTAAAAGTAGAAAAGTGCGTAATAAGGTCGTTTAGGGGTTTTATTAACGACTTAATTCATGCATGTCCTGCTACAACAACACTCATCCCACTGTAGCGGCGACACTAAAGCAGCCTAAAGTCTCTTTATAACAGCATTTCAGAAACAGTGAGGTCCCCTCTGTCATCTACGATTTTAAGTCCTGTTTCGTCCGCCAGAACGGCCACTATCCCGCTACAGCAGCCCCGCCATAACATCATGGATCCCGCCAGAGCGGCAAAAAAAGAACAAGAGCTCCTTAGAAGAATTCCAAATCTCCATTTCGCAACACACCTTTAACCATCTATGTCAGAAATTACCAATTGCGCTAAGTTCAATTCCCAGAGATCTACTCACTCAAATTCAATTCCGTAAAATCGTATAGGTTTGTTAACGGTTTATCTAACACCTCATGTAACTAAATTTATAATTAATTCACCGGATTGCTACCAGATTCTCGTATATCTTGAAGTCTCCGATTTCCTCCAAATCATGACAAGGTTGGAAAAATTCAAATACTACAAAAAAGTTTTCCGGCTCCAATTTTCTCCATTGACATTTCTATAACGACAGAAACCGGTCGTTACACATAAGCCCTATGGATCTTTAAATTTCTTTATTTGCATTATAGTATAGTAATATAATAATGTAAAATTATAAAAATACACCAGTAGTTTGAAATAATTACAAACATGTAATTAATGGAACTCATAGAAAATAAAACTTCTAATATGATTGTACAAGTATAAATAATCTAATATCTTAACTTTCTAATGATAAAAGAGTCATTATTCCTAAAATACATTATTATCATACTAGACTATTCACACACACACACACCCCCAAAAAAAAAACAATAAAACCTACTAGTATTGTAATAAAAATGTCATTCAATCATGAATAAAAATAAAATTACTTTCAAATAAAGGGAAAAACGTCTAAAAAATACTCCAACTTTGGCCGAAATTGTTGTTACGATACCAAACTTTGGAAATGACTTTTGCCCCTGCACTATTTAGTTGTATATTTTAAAAGTATATATGTACCAGGTGGACATAAAAAATATTGCATAATTATAAATAGTATGTATCCACGTGGACACATATATACCTTTAAAATGCACTATTAAATAGTGTAGGGGTAAAGGGTCCTCCATCAAGTTTGGTATCGTAACAACAATATCTCCCAAAGTTGGAGTATTTTTCAGACCCTTTTCCCTTAAATAAAATATGATAATTTCGAGACATATGACAAAAACATGAAAACTAGTGGTAAGTGAAAATGTACATTTCGTTACATATTTTAAAAACAAAATGTTACATAATATATAATCACCAAATAGTAAGAATGTGATACAACAACATGTTATTTGAGTTACTCTCAATCTTGTTATTTCTATAGATTAAAAAACTATTAAGTATCATTCCTTTATTCAAGAATTATGAGGGTCTACAATGTTAACTAAATAATTAAACATATAATTTGTGTATGACCTGTTATGCGAGTCTCAAGCATTTGCGTGTTTAGCGTGCTTTGGGTGTACAGTCAGAAACTTAGGGCGTTAATCTTACAAAACTAAGCCCCCCACTTGAGTCTAGAGGCATATTGCTAGAGCCTTTCCCCTGAGTGAGCCCTAACAGAGTCTTTTTAAAACACTGATTATGACAATACCAAGTTAAACAGAAAGTAGTAGCTTCGTAATGGGAGAGAAGACAATTGTCAAATAACTGGTAGGTAAAGCTAAACTATGGACTAGTTTCTCACTCTAAGCCACTGAGGTTTGAAGTCACAACTCTAGCACGGATAAACATTTCCATGGCCCTTCCATACAACTGAGCCATCACTCAACTATTTTAGGGGGTTGAAAAGTTAATATAAATATATATATATATATATATTTATTTAATTTTCTAATACAAACATATGATCTACGAACAATTATTGCGTTCATCTGAACCCATCAACCCCCACTTAGGTACGCCTCAAAGTGTACATATTCATATGAGAGACATATGTGTTCTGTTTATGTTTCAAAGGTTAAGATTATATTAAATAATTCCTTTTTCCATAATCATAGTTGAGTAATAAAAATAGGACACATCCTCTCATCTAAATGTGAACTTGACGAAATGAAGATAATTACAATGGAGAGGAGCCGAATCCCAGAAGTACATAAGCAAATGAGTGAAAGGGAAGGGTGAGTATGCAAAATATTCTATAGCTTTTATTGTCCATGGCAAGATTTAAAGTACGAAATGTATTTTCCCTGTGGTACAAATGCATAGGATATATAACTAAAAAATATTGATAAGATAACAAAAATATTGATATGATTACATATATCGAATTAATGATAGAATGAAATATAACATTGTGCACAATAACTCGAATATAAACGGTCAATAGTGCTGCTCAAGGAAGCTAAGAATCATCTACGAATGCAATTCATGAGAAAAAGAATGAAACTAGGAAAAATCTCTTAAACTGATTTCCATTCATGAGTTCATGTGTGTTTGTACAAGGGAAATACAAAATATCTAACTGATCAATACAACTGGAATATTCACAAAATTCATGCTAATGCTAACTAACTAATTTAACTAACTAATCTGATTGGTAGGACTAACTAACTATTTGAATTGTTTAACATCATCAATAGCTAATCTTAATACCCCCCTTAAGTTTGAGGTGTGGAGAACATTGCCAACTTGTCAAATACTGCATAAGGTCTTATACTAGTCAATGTCTTAGTTAAGATGTCTACAGAGCTTATGTGATGCAGTGAAATAAAGTCCTGAATATAGTAGATTCCTCAAAAAGTGACAATTAACTTCGATAATGTGCTTGACTTGCTCATGAAATACTGGATTTCTAGTAACGTGGAGAGCTGATTGACTGTAATAATATACTTCAATGGGGTCAGGCATAATAAGCTCTATTAGTAACCTGCTAAGCCAAACTAGTTTACATGCAACTTTTCTCAAGGCTATACACTCTTTCTTTGCTAAACATAGGGATCTAGTCTCTTGCTTCTTTGATTTACAACTAAATGGACTATTGCCTAAGAACACAACATAATTCCCAGAATCAGTGCATGCAACCCAATCAGAATCACAATAGGCATTGACAGTGTATGATTGGTCATGTGACATGAAAATTCCTAAAATAGGATATTTTCTTGAGATTTTTCAATAAGTGGAATGCTTCTTGCAAGTTTGGTTATGTGGGATCGTGCATGAATTAACTAAGGTGTTGCACATTGTATTCTAGTGTTAGTTAGGAAGTTTATTTTCCTAATGAGATTTATTTAACATAGTGGTCCTGATAAAGGCAGAGTCTAGTGGAGAACTGCAACTACTCATGATTGCAACATTGTAAGCTTTCAACATGTCAAGAATAAACTTCCTTTGTGAAATAATAAGTCAATACCCTTTATTAACTACCTCCATCCCAAGAAAGTAGTGCAACTTTCCCAAGTCTTTGATTCTGAACTAATCATGCAGGAAGATTTTTAGTTCCTTAATCTCAAAAACATTTGTGCTAGTTCGAATACCATCATCTATATTTTGAAATGACAAAGATAATGGAATCTTCAAGACTTTTTATGGAAAAGTGAGTAGTCATTCAATGAGTGAGTATAACCTTTGGATTAAAAGGCCTTAGTTAACTTGGCATACGACTTCCTATTGGTTTCCTTTAGACCATATATGTATTTCATCAACTTACACACCATCACTGGTTTATATACCACTAAACCTAGTGGAACCTTCATATACACCTCCTCATGCAACTCACTGATTATGCTCACTATACTTCATTCGATTCTAAGTGTAGGGGGTCGCTAACACGTATAAATCCAACTAAGAATTGGGGTCGATCCCACGAGAGTGTTACAATAAGGAATCCAATTTAGAAGTAAAATAATGTTCTAATCATTTGTAGATGTAGAAATTTCACAAAAATAAATTAAATCACAAGATTTTTACATTAATGTCAAATGGGGGAAAATGGGTAACCAATTTACGACTACTAACACAGAAAGTAAGTAAATAGAGAAGGTTTCTTGGAAGTGTAATAAAGTTGAATGCTAATTTTGCGTAATGGGTAATTACTAATTACTCAGAGTCATTGAATCTTAGTGGCTAGACTAGGTTTTTGGTACAATAGCCATTCTCAATCAAATATTGCGAATCAAATGAGTTCTTTCGAACCTCAACATGCACAATACAAATTAACAACCCATTACCTTAATCAATCCACTTTCTCAAGCTAGATTTATGAGATTGTATTCAAACCCACTTTCTCAAGATATATTCGTAAAAACACAATAAAAACAATTAAAAAATAACAATTCGACTCTAGAACTTCTTTCTCAAGAAAGTATAGAGCGCTAACTAAAATTGCATCTGCAACTACAATTTCTCAATTAAAACGCGAACCATCAATTTAACCCACTTCAAAATCAACAATAAAACCAATAAATATCAACACCCATAAGATAATTAATACATTGAACTACGTAATCATGCCCTAAGAATGATGGTTTTAGCCAAACATAATAAAGAACAAGAAATCGTTACCAACGAAGTTTTCAATAAAATTGGGTAACAATCCACAAGTCTTCAAATGCTCAAATTAAAGCTAAAAAATCTCAAAAACCCTAAGTCTCTACTCAAAAGTGTAAAAACAATGTTCTAAAAATTAACAACTCAAAAACCTTGGAGTGAACAATGTGGGAACTCCTTTTCTTCTATTCAAAATTATATTTATATGTTCTGAGAATTTCAGCACGGTGTCCACTCGGAAAATAAGTTGGGCTCGCTGAAATGGTTAATGATGTACCGAGTGCTCCTCTTCTAACCTTTTGGCGTGCCTTTTCTAGCAAAATCATTTTGTAACTTTCGTAGAAGTTGGTTAGGATCGTCAAACCAGTCGGCGCTGCTCCAAATGCACCTCTTCTCGCCTTCTTGGCGTGCTTTTTTAACACCTCGTTTTGTAACATTATGCGATTGAGATCGGCATCCCCAATCTCTTTGGCGCATCGCGGAATCTCTAATCTTCTCGCCAAGTTGGTCTTGTCCATGGGCTGGCATGATGGAAGATTAGGCAAGTTGAAGGTCCACTTCGCGACTCGGTGAGTGGCTTTTTGCGAGTACTAACTTTGCTTTCCTTCAACTTTTTCAGCTTGTTAGCTCCTATTTGCATCGCAATGTCCTTGCCTTGCTCTCTTGCCTTCATTGCTGCATATTAACCATTTAACATCAGTTATGTGCTTAAAATAGGCATTGAGGACACTAATTCCTTGAATATAAAGCCCTTAATAAGTCGAAATCCCCGGATCATCAACACCGCTAACTTAAACTTTTGCTTTTACTCAAGTAAAATACAAGATCAATCAAGTCTACAAGGATGTCTACAAATACTGTTACTTGAGACTCAACATGAATGTACATGACGTTTTATCTACCCAAGCAATGTTCAATTGTACACTAAAAGTTTCAAATGTGACTAGTCATCATCAAATAGAAGTCAAGCTCACAATGCTTTCTTCATATGCAAATCCAAGATCAACAAGAGTATTCAAATGCCCTCACATCAAGAATGATTGCATGCCCAAACAAAGCTCATCAAAATTCAAGAACTAAGGAATCCAAATCAACTCTCACACTCTCAAATATAAACACATGCATGATTCTACCCATATACTTGCCTGTATTTTCCAATCAACATGTCATTCGGCTCAATCAAGATCATCGTGGTCTTTCAAAGCTTGTAACGGGGCTTAGAGTGAATGTATGATTGTTTTGGCTTAGTGACTTCTACCTTCATGAAACAAGTCTTGCATTTACTTCTTCTCTTTTTCTTCCACTCTTTTGATTTTCACAATCCACCCTAAATACTCTCAAAGCACACAGATTCTTGTATGGTTCATTGGACACCACTTTACTTTCCATCGAGGACTTTTTTTTCAATATTATTTTCCTATGATTTTCTTTCTTCTAGGGGTTCCATTTTTCAACACGATCTTCTTCTTTTGAATTATCACAAAGTTCTTGCTCATCTTGTCACTTCAATTTTCACCACACACAACTTAGGATTTTGGCCTAAGTTGGCTATTCAAACGAATCAAAGCTTCATGAAGGTTTTAGGTGGGGAGGAAAGAGGCTAAATGGGTTCATGTTTCATCCAAAGAAAAGATAGCCTCAAATAGTTTCAAGCTAGGTTCACACTCTTACAAGGAGGTCACAAAGAGGTATAATAACAATTTTGTTCACTCTAAAAAATTTGTGCCTAAGATCATTTCTTCTATCACCAACGTTAGTCAATTAGACCAACAAGGGAAGTTATAGGTGTTACCAAGCACATATTTCAAGAAAAGTTCACCACATAAGACATTCAACACAATCATCAATCATGCCTCTACAAGTTAAGCTCGCGTGCAACAATCATCACAAGACTCACTTCAATAATCGACTGGTCACAATGAGATGCTAAGAGTTCACATATGACTTATGCAACTCAAATATACCTAATTGGAGTTTCAAAAACATATCGTTCAATCAAGAGCACTACTCAAGTAGTTGGTATTGATAGCAACCGGTACTCAAATATGATAGAGAGCAACTATAACAATAAAAAATAAGAAATTAGGAGGTGAATTAATTTGGATATGCGAAATCAATAATGAGATCTTCACACGTAGCACCCCTCCAAGAAAGGCTGTGCAGTGCCCTCAATGCAAATACAACTAATTTAACTAACAAGACAGGCAAGTAAGGATCACTGAATGAAAAGATAAGAGTAAGAGAAACTCTTCATTTAACGTCCAGTTAGCGAGCCATTGCCGGATACGCCGAACCATTCGGCGAGCCCCGAGTTGACGTTGGCTTGCCAAAATTTACAGAAAGTCGGCCCTCCACTTGGGGTAAAAAGGTGAGCTCAGTTGGCGAGCATTTTGTGGTACGCGAAAAACCATGCATCTCACAAAATATTCTATAACAAGTCTCAAAGCTAACCCTAAGATGGGCGGTGCATTTGGTCGATCTGGGGACCAATAGGGGATTCATTAAAAGAGTCAATCCAGCGCCCACTCATCATTCTTTTAAAAATGAGGACTTTTACCTAGACATTCAACAAACGTTATTTTAAAAACAACTATAACTTGGGTTTCTTCCCAAGAAGTGCCTTATTTAACGTCGTGAAGATGCTTTTAAGCATCTTCCAACTACACCATTTCAATTACTGAGATATACATACATTCTCCAAAATAAAGCTTCAAAGCGTTGCCCATTTAGTTTGAACGTCGATCCTTCTTTGCTTTAAACCTGAATTGCCCCATTTGCATACACTCAAGTTACTTTGAATGGGCATGACCACATTGACTTGAGTTTACCCGGGAAGAGTCTCAAACGAGAGTCATAAAGAAAAACAAGGTAACCAACTTTAATCTCTCGCCGAAGAATTTTGGCATCATGCCACTTCTTCATTTTCTCCTTGTAAAGGGCTTAACTCTGATACGACTTAATTGATTCTACCATTTGAAGCATCCCCAAAATTCATGTTTAATGCATTCAATGCCCACAATGTCTTGTGTGCAAATTGGTAGGTGACAAGACTTTACAAATACAAATTGGTATAGAGATATGCCTATTTGAGTCTTGAAAGCGGTGCGGTACCCCCAAAGAATATTATCTAACTTTCGAGACCAGTAAGTCCAATTTGCATTGACAGTTTTTGCCAAAATTCCCTTGATTTCTCGATTTGATACTTCAACTTGCCCACTTGTTTACAGATGATAAAGGGTTGCAACTTTATGATTAACTCCATATTTTCTCAACAACGAGTAATCAAATGGTTGCAAAAATGATACCCTCCATCACTAATAATTGCACACGGAGTGCTAATCCTTGTGAAAATGTATCGCTCAAAGAACTATACAACACACTTCCGTTCATTATTGGGTAAAGCTACAACCTCTACCCAGTTAGAAAACTAGTCAACCTTCACCAAGATATACTTGTTTCAGAAATATTTGACAAACATTCTCATGAAGTCAATTCCCAAGACATCAAACGTTTATACCTCTAGAATAGGATGAAGAGGTAACTCATGCTTTCTCACACTCCTCCCTGCCTTTTGAATTAAATACAATTCCTAAAAATATTGTGAGAATATTGGTATAATGACGGCCAACAGTAACCACTCTTAAGAACTTTAGGGGTTGTGCACACCCCGCTATGATGTCCACCTACTGAGATGCATGGCAAGCTTCAAGAATGCATTTACCTCCACTTGTGACATGCTCCTTCTAATCATGTCGCATGTATTTTCTCAAATTAGGTATGGTTCGTCCCAAATGTACTTCCTCATGTCGAACAAAAACCTCTTCACTTGGTAGAAATTTAGTCTATCATTAAGGATTTTACATATTACATAGTTTGCCAAATCCGCGTACCAGGGTGGATTGCCATGGGTTACCCTTGTCACTGCCTTGTTGGGAAATTCTCTCTCAATGTCCTTCTCACCAGGGACAACATTGGTTTCCATCCTTGACAAGTAGTCCACTACTTGGTTCTCACACCTTTTTCGATTCTTGACCTCAATATTAAACTCTTGCAACAACAACACCAACTGAATAAACCTTCACATTGCATCTTTCTTAGCCATCAAATATCAAGTTTCATCATGATCCATGTGCACCACCGCTTTAGTACCCAACAAATACACTCTAAATTGCTCAAAAACATACACCACCACTAACAATTCTTATTCAGTGATGGTATACCTTTTTGAGCTACATCCAAAGTTTTAATCGCATAATAGACATGGTGAAATAGCTTGCCTTTTCGTTGACCAAGAACAACTCCCAAAGAAACATCAGTAACATCACACATGACTTCGAACAGAATACTCCAATCAGGGGCAACAATGATCAGAGCTGACACTATTTATTCTTTTATGCAAATAAATGTTTAAGGCACGCTTCATCAAAGTTGAAAGTAGATTCTTTTTCTAGTAACTTACAAAGGGGGTGAGCTACCTTGGAAAAATCCTTTATAAACTGCATGTAGAGATCTGCATGGCCTAGAAAACTCCGGATGCCTTTCACCAAAATAGGAGGAGGTTGTTTAGCAATGGCTTTGACTCTAG
Source organism: Solanum sitiens (assembly GCA_016801875.1). NCBI lineage: Eukaryota > Viridiplantae > Streptophyta > Magnoliopsida > Solanales > Solanaceae > Solanum > Solanum sitiens. Next base: position 140,622 of record JABWTJ010000049.1, on the reverse strand, counting down.
CTTGATCCACTTTCATTCCTTCTCTTGAAATTTTATACCCGAAAGAATGCATTCTTTGACCATGAAGTGACACTTCTCCCAATTTTGAACAAGATTGGTTTCAATGCATCTTTTTAGTACATTCCCAATCACCAACAACCGCAAAGTTATCCACAAAATCTTCAACCATATTGGCAAAAATAGAGAGCATACATCGTTGGAATGGTACCGGTGCATTTCCCAATTCAAAAGGCATTCTCTTGAAAGAAAATTTCTCATAAGGACATGTAAAAGTTGTTCTCTTAATGTTCTGGTGTGATAGAAATCTCATTGTACCTGGAATAACCATCTAAAAAGCAACATAATCCAAGACCAACAAGCCTATTAAGTATTTGGTCCATAAATGGCATACGAAAATGATCTTTCCTCATCCATGAATTAAATTTTTGGTAGTCCATGCATACACGCAACTCGATAATAGGTCTCATTGGCACGAGTTTCCCTTTTTCATTTGGAACCACCATGATGCCTCCTTTCGTTGGTACACATTGCATGGGAATCACTCATTTGCTATCCTCAATAGGGTATACCGCATCCGCATTGAGCCACTTGATGATTTCCTTCTTCACCACTTCTTGCATCGGTGGGTTTAGCCTCTTTTGGTGCTCCACGCCTTGGTTTGTATTAACAATCTAATTGGATTTTATGAGTGCAGATCTCGAGGGAATCCCTACAATATCAACAATTGTCAATGCGATGGATTTAATATATCTTTTCAACACATTGAAAAGAAATTTTACTTGCTATTTAAGTAGATATGAGTAAATCATGACGGGCAAGGTGTTGTTTTCTACCAAAAACACATACTGAAGGTGGGATAGGAGCACCTTTATCTCAGGCTTCGGTAGCTCTTCGATGAATGGTTTAGCGGAGGGACTTTCTCGATCTTTTTGATCAATGTCAAGATTCAATGGACTTTTATAATGAGAACCTACACCCCATAGAGCAGCCACAACTTTATCATAATCTTGAATCTCTTCCTCATCACAATTCGAAAAGGATGACAACTAAGGGATCACCCCACAAAACACTTTAGTCACACTAGCCATTTCTTCCTCAATCACATCTATGATTGAGACCAGATGAATGTCACTGGGTTTCTTCAGTGATTTGCGCACATTAAAAGTATCATCCTCATCATTTACCCAAAATTTCAACTCACCACACTCAACATCCACAAGGGCTCTTTCAGTCGCAAAGAATGGTCAACCTAAGATAATAGGTACCTCGCCGTCAATCTCTTTATCCGAAATAACAAAGTCGGCTAGAAATATGAACCGATCCACTTTCACCAAACTAACACAAAGTATGCCAATTGTCATGACCCAGGGGTACCCCATAGATGTAAAAGGGCACGTAGAACCCTGAAAGGCTCCATATAAGCACTTAGAATATCATAACATAATCAATAGAAAAATAGGAATAAAAACACATTTCAAGTCCAAAATTTTCATAAAAGGAAAGCGGAAGTCTAGACTTGTCTCAAGTAGCCATCTATTACAATAGTCGAATCATATAGGGTCACAACCCATACAACATAGTCCAAAAATGAAATACAAGAAAAGGAACTACAAATATAACATTTGTTCTCGAACCATAAGGACTCACCAACAAGCATGGAGAAATGAACAAATCCAAGATCTAGCCAGAATGGGGACCACCTTGAGAACCGGACCCTACAGTTGGGGAAAATGTTGGAAAATATGGGTTAGTACAAAAACGCACTAAGTATTATAGCCACGCATAAAATCATGAAAACATTCTAAAAAGGACATTTTAGTTGAATGCATACATTTAACTAAGTCAAAGTGTCATTGTTGCTTCCAATTGCACACGCAAGTGTACGCGGTCACACAAGTAATATAGTGACTCTTAAAAGAACCGGATTAGTGAACCCAAAGGACTTATTTCCTTCTGTCTCCTTGTTTTCCTTCTTCAACCTTCTATATTTAATTCGTTTTAGCCCCAATTTTCTTCATCATCACACTAGTTTAATCCTACAAATAAAATATACTATTTAGCACAATTCATAAAATTCATGCTAAAAAAGGACAAATATAAATAATAATTGTGAGGCAAATAATGATTAAAAATATGTATTTTGGCCTCACATCAATACACCATACTTACACTTTTGTTCTTTCTCGAGCAAAAATTAAAGCTCATCTCAAATATCATTGATACAAACACTTAGGCCATATACAAATTTCAAAACAAGTACACTTCTCAATCATTATGCAAGATATCCATAAAACAACAAACCTCTAACCTCATAACCTTAAATAAGGACTCTGAACTCATTAAATTAATGCTTGCTCACCTATTCTCATCAAAGAAAGTTAATAACATCACCTATCTATCATGAAACAAGTGCCCTCACAAGAAGAAATAGTCCACACACTCAAATCAAAAGATTGAATACAAATTAAGGACTTATAATCGAAGAACACTCACACTCATAGATAAAATTCACATGTATGCACAAAGAACCATAGGCTTGCCCATTATGTACATCTCCACTAATTATGCATGCTTGAATAGAATCAAATAGGACTTTAACATGTTGTAATGTAGGCTAGGGGACGGGTAGAAAAACTATATAATAGTGACTTACTCTTCCTTAAGCACTTTGAAATTTAGACCTCATCACCCATTATTTTCTTCTCTTTATTTTCAGCCTTCTCTTCAACAATTATTTCACAAGTAATTCTCATCATCTCAAGAATATTTCAGTCATTAATTTTTTTTAAAGTTTTCCTTCATAATAGCCACCCCCCACTTACGTATTTTACATGCATTAACACGATGTCCTTAGAAGGACCAGAGCCATCATGAAGGTAACTTCTTTTGTTCATCTTTTTTTTTCCTTTTTTTATCACATTCTTTCAAAGAGGACTTTAAATCACTTTGTATCTATCATTGATTAACTTTTCACTCAACCATCCCTTTTTCTCAGCATCGATAATTAGAATAAGTATATGCTATAATGCTCAAGAAAGCAAGGTGCAAAAACTAGGGATTCAACAAATAGTCAAGGACAAAATATGGCTACCAACAAAAGACTATAGGCTCAAAAAGTCTAACTAGTGATATAATATCTGAAAAGGTTAAAATTACCGGACATATCAAACAAAGCCTATTATCATCTCCTAAATAAAGCATCGCTTTTTATTTCGCTTCAATAACATGCAGGGCAAGTTCTAGACTAAGATGCAAACCATAGAATAAATAAAATCTCACCACACATGGCACAAGTATCAATCAAGATGTATCAATTCTACTTCTAAGAGAAATAGAATCTTATCAAACTAAAAAATAAAATAAGCTATATACAAAGTCACAACCATGAACCTAGATGTAAAAAAGGTTTGCATTTTCACGAGCAATCCAACATTTACAAGAAAGTACTACTCAAAATTAATCCCAAATAATAAGTATCACATAACTAAAAAAAAAAAGGGTCTTTTCTTTTCTCTCCAAGAAAAAAAATTACTTTCTAAAAAAAATAAAAGACACTCGGTTCAAAAGGACTATCCTCAGGAAAAAAACCAAAACCGAAAGCCAAGGAACCCATTCTAAAAGAAACGACTCTGTAAAGCAATAAAAACTAGAAATTTTCTCTCCTACCCCACACTTAAAAAGATGCTATGTCCCAAAGCATCAAATAAAATTTAAAACAAAGGTTAGGAAAACTCCATGAGGCCTTTAGGACTAACTAGTAGCATGTTCTCTTAATTTTCATCAAAGTTCATCACCCCATACTTAAGCTCAAACGTTCTCCTTCGCTTCAGATTCTTGGGTACTCAGACTTCCCCTATTCTGCAAAACATGATCAAAAGAAGAAACAAACTGATATTACTAAAATAAGGATTATTTTTTTTATCATTTTGAATTTTTTTTATAAAAACTTAAATAAACAAAAAGAAAAAGTTTAACCTATAAAATCAATTAATTTCTAAGTCCCCTGCAGCGGCGCCAGAAACTTGTTGCTTTCAATTGCACACACAAGCATACGCGGTCACACAAGTACTATAGTGTCTCTTAAAAGAATCGGATTATCGAACCAAAAGACTTGTCAATTAACTATTTACTAAATTATATTAATTCTAATTATTTATTTAAGGGGAGGATTTCAAAAGATGAATATATACTAACTAAACTAGAAATAAAGATAAAATAACTAAAAAGCAATTAACTAAGAAAAGATAGATATTTACACAATCAATGAACGAATCGATCTAGGATTATAATTTACCAACAATCATGTTTAGCATCAATTTCATCAACTTATTTGATTATCTAGTTATTGAATCACAGGGTTAGATGTATGATCATGGTCTCTCGACCTCTAGTCGCCTACGATAAATAACACTCTAGCTGCATCGTTGAGCGAGGATAGAATGGTTAAATACCGAGCATTAAGTTATCTTCCTGTATGGTGACCCAAGTAAGGTTTCTAGGTATATACCTATCCTAGAAACGAATCAACCCTAGCTATTTAGAGTTGAACAAGCTCCTTATGTTCCACGTTCTATCCTCTTATTCCTTTTCCCGAGTTCAATTCGGGCAATATAGTTATTTCAATGGTGATCAAGCGTCAAGGACATCAACTTTCAAACTCTTTAAGGACGAATTGCGCTGAACTAAACATGTTTGACACATGGGTGAATGAACCCAACACTATGAGAGAATTACATACCAGGTAGGAAAAAAATATTGATGAAATTCACATTCAAAACCGATCGTTCTTGGCGAAACTAGCTTTTCCTCTTCTCTTTTCTCTTGCGTTCTTTCTAAAAAAAACGAATTCTAATTTTCAGAAGCGTAAACTTAATCCTATCAGTTTAGCCCCTAAAAATTTACCAAAAATTGATTAAGTAAGTTAGATAAGGAAAATACCAAACTACCCTTGAAATTTCAGGATGGGACTTTCCTTATATCAACAGCTCAACTTCCAAAGGGCATAACTCACTCGCCAGAACTCGGAAATGCGCAAACTCGGCAGCGTTGGAAAGATTGTTCCAAGGGATTTCTAACCATATTTCGAAGTACTTCTAACTCATCCTGATCTAGAATTATGACCATTTGAAGTTAATCAAAACTCTCTTTAACTTACCAAATTTCTAGATTTTCAATTTATTTCCAAAAATAACTATTTCCAATTTGTAAACTTCCTTCTAGTTTCTTTTTAGTTGCCAGATGTTACAAAATCTCCCCCTTGGGAACATTCGTCCTCGAATGAGGTTACTCTTACTAGGATAAGGGTGGTAACATCTAGTTCAATCACCCAATCAAGCAAATGCAACAAACAACATGCTAACTCATAATTTAAAGAGTACTAAGGAGAAAAATTAGTACCTTGATCTGCATTTTCTCTGGATTCAAAGATTCGTGGATATATCTTCTCCATATCCTCTTCGGCTTCCCAAATAGCTTCCTGAAACAAATTGGTTCCTCCAAAGGACTTTGATCGATGCTACCTCCTTTGTTCTCAACTTGCGAACTTGGCGATCTAGAATCTGGACAGGAATATCCTTAAAAGATAGACTATCCTTGATCCCAACATTTTCGTTGGTATTCTCAATGATGGACTGCCCATGAACTTTTTCAACATAGAGATATGAAATACCGGATGAACTGCTGCTAACTCTCGTGGTAGCTCTAAGTCATAAGATACATTCTTCTTGGCTATACGATAAGGTCAAATATACCAAAGACTGAGCTTCTCCTTCATACCAAACCTCATAACCCCCTTCATGGGTGAAACCTTCAAATATACCCAATCATCTACTTCTGAAAACACCCAGGAAATCCAATGACCTAAGTTAGAGACTCATATTATGAATAATGACTTAAAAATGGTTAAAACAATGTTTTTAGACCTAAACTAATGTGATTAACTTGGTTTGGAAGTTTTAGTACCTAAACATCAAAAAACGACCATGACGTCTGGAAAATAGTGAAATAAGGTAGTATGTGTTCTATGGTCTTGTGAAGGCTTGGGAGTGTCGTACGACAGTCAAATCTTGTAAAAATACATTCAATAGGTAAAACACTATGGGTTAGGGTCAAAACATCTAGGTGCGACCCCCCAAGGACCACCCTAGGGGTCCTTGAGGAGGACCCAAACTATGGGGCAGAAAGCTGCAATTTGCAGCAGCCATTGACGAGGCCCATTGACGGGCCGTCAATGGGTTGACGAGTGTGAGTGGCTTCCTGAGTCGAGACATAGTATTCTCACCACAGCCTTCCTAAAAACAACTCTCTGATCCAAACGACGCCCATACAGGACGTGCCGTCAATTGGTTAAGGGGGCGTCAATAGTGTCCATCAAATGGTGCCAGGGGTCGGCTTTTAGTTTTTAAGTTAGGGGTCCTAGTTCGAGTTATTTATTTAATTAGGGGTTAAGGGGGTTGGTTGGTGATTTAATTACCCAACTAAACCTAACTATAAGACCCCAACCGCACTACCCCATGTCATTCTAACTCAACACATTAAACCAAAACATAAAGTCTCTCCAAACTCTCTCAATTCAAGACTCTATTGAAGAGGAAGGCAAAGCTTTTAGTAGGGCCTCAAGCACTGAACTTTCTTCCATAATTATTTGAATATTAAAAAGGTATGGTTGTCTTTCATTCTTTGGAATCCTTTCCCCAAGAGGTTCTCTCAAATTAAGCTTTCAAAAGTCCCACCGCCCCCCCCCCCCCCCCCCCAAAAAAAAGCTAGAGTTTTATTCTTACATATGGGTTTACTTCCTAAACGAATTTTATGGATTAATTATGACTTATTATGACTGGTTAGAGATGATTATGTGTATAATTATGAGTAATTGTTATTGTTCACTCAATATTCCCTTAGACCCATGTTCTTCCCCAATTTCCTAAATCTTGGATTTGATATTATGGATTGGTTGAAGATTATGAATATACCAATTGTTTATGTTGATAGTAGTTATATTATTACTTCATGAATTACCCTATATCATGTGTTTATTATGAATTGTTGGGTTCATTGAAGTCTCAAGTCCCTTGAAGGGCAAAAAGGTATAAAGGTTGGTTCTCCATGGAACTTATGTATGAAAGGTGAATTGCTTAGAAAGTAATGATGTTATGTCTATTGTGTTGTTGTGGTATTGATGACAAGGTTTCCTCATCCTAATCCCTATACAATTGAATTATCTATGAAGTATGTATGCGTACTATGGTAAGATTGTTATATGGTCTAAAGGTAGTTCTCATGATTATAAGGTAATGGTAAAGTGAAAGGTTTACTCACTTATTAGTGTTTCTATAGTGAAAGGATCATTCTCACTTGTGGACAAATATGAGCTATTATGATAAAATGTTGACATGAGTGTTTAATTAAAGACTAATGTTAACTTATGTAATGAGTAAAGATGACTTCTAAAAGGAATAAGTACGTAGCACCAAGAGGACATGAAAATGAGATGGAAGTTTTTACGTTTAGCAAGTCCGTCTCCCCACATGGGTTTCTTCTACGTTAGTAAGTCCGGGTTCCTAAATATATGTGTTGTCTCATGAAAGCCTTCTACGTTAGTAAGTCCGGGTTTCTAGTAGCAATCTCCTTGTCCCTTAACTTTGTGCCCTCATAGGATGATGGCTTAGTGGATTCACTTAGATAGCTGTTATGAAAGGTTTCCACCTTAGGCAAGTTGAAACCCTCTCTTTTGGGAGTGGGACTAGAACAACGGATTCCATGTAGCTCACATTGTGTATGTCGATTATTGCAACCTTTCCCTAAATTTAAAAATAAAAGTATGGAAGAATAAACAAAAGTATATGGACTCCCACTAGAACTTTCTTGAGGAGTTTACATGGTTGAAGGGAGGGTATGAGACTTCTCTTGCATATTGCACATGTAGAATTATAAGAGGTGGTTGTAGTAGGATTCTCTTATGATTATAATGATTATGGATTATGTATTGTAAGCTATGTATGAATATCATGAACACGGATAATTCCATCTTATGGTATATTTATAATAATTATGATGTTATGATATACGAATGTAGTAGGTGACTTATAGTTGACTCTTAGCCTTTGATGGGGTTATGGGATACTATCCATGGAATTACATTAGTGTGTCTTAGGTTTCTTATATATTGGTTACTATTATGTTTATGTAGCTTATGTTCCTTATCTTGTATGCAAATTGGGTTTTACTTGATAAAGAACATGTTTTCAACTAATATGTAATTTCAAATCTTTTATGTGCATGGAACCATACTTAGTACTCGTGTTATACTGACCCATATTGTTTTCCTTTTCCCCCAACATGTAGGTTCGGGCCGTTGAGGTGATTCGAGGACATTTCTCAAGATACTTGGATATGCTTTCTCCAAGATGGTGAGTCCTCAAGTACGAGGACGCTACACCTATGAGTCTAGCTTTAGTTCTTTTGTCTATTGAGAGACTATGTTGTATTTCCTATTCTGTACTTTCTTTTTGATGTAAGGGCTAAGTCCCAAACTTGATATTCTTATGTATAGATGGTATATGGAGACAAAGATAGTTTATATTTTGATATATAGAAGAAGTTGACTTCTAAATTGTAAAAGTTTTCATAATTCTGTGTTTTTCTATGGCTACATGCAATGATGAACGCTAAGGGATTGTCTAAGACCTCTTCGAGGTCAACGATGCCGGTTACGACTAGGGTGTGCTCTTGGGTCGTGACAAACTTGGTATAAGAGCATAAGGTTGAGAATAATGTAGGATTGATGGCTCACTTACCACGTCAAGTAGATTCTTGTTCATGGGTGTGAAGTGCGCCACACTTATGAATGAGAGGCTATGAGACGTTTAGGAAGTTTATCTCCTTTGTCATTCATTGGTCGTGCCTAAGAGTCTTAACTATGTCTAGTCCTTTCTTCTAATCCTTTCTTGTGCTTATACGCAATGATACAAGAAGGACTAATGCAAGGAGGGCAGGAGAGGAGAATATGAATGAGGCGGTTCATCCTCAAGCTCCTCAAAACCCTAAAATTCCTATTGAAGAAGGGGCTATGTCTAATGTCGAGATAAGGGCGGCTATTTAGATCTTGACTCAAGTGTTGGCAACACAAGTGACTAGGGAAACTAGGGTGCAAGTGAACCCCAATGCTAGAATAACCGTTTCTCGTATTAGGGATTTTACATGGATGAATCCCCCTACCTTCTTTGGCTCCAAAATGGAGGAGGACCCGTAAGGGTTCATTGATGAAGTGTTCAAGGTGCTAAATTCTATGGGTGTCTCTTCTTAAAAAAAGGCGAAACTAGTTGCCTATCAACTCAAAGATGTGGCTGGAGTTTGGTATGAACAATGGAAGGAGGAGAGACCTATTAGAGAGGGTCAAGTTAGTTGGGCATCATTTAAGGTGACTTTCCTTGATAGGTTCTTACCCTTGGAATTAAGGGAGAGTAAAATGCAATAATTATCAACCTTCATGAAAGAGGTATAAGCATGAAGGAGTATAGCCTCAAATTCACTCAACTATCCAAACATGCTCCTATTATGGTGGCGGACTCTAGGGCTAAGATGAACAAATTTGTTATGGGGATATCCGATCTTGTGGTTAATGAATGTAGGTTGACTAGGTTGGTTCCTTGCATGGAAATCTCCTGTCTCATGGTTCATGCTGAACAAATTGAGGAGCAAAAACTTAAACAAGTCTGTAAAGAGTTGAAGAGGTTAAGGGCCGATGATGGAAATTCTTCTACGGTTAGATTTGAAGTTCAAGATAAGCCAAAGTTCAAAAAGAGGTTTTCCAACCAAGGTACTTCTAGCACTCCAAGGGCTAACAAAGGTGGGATGTCTAACCCCAAACCACAAGGAAATAAGAGTGGTGGTCCTTATGTTGAAAAGCCAAATTGTGCAAAGTGTGGCAAGAAGCATGAAGGCAAGTACCTAGTTGGCACGGTAAATTTCTATGGTTGTGATAAGAGTGGGCACATGAAGAGATATTTACCTATGATTAAGGTGAAAGGAAAGTAAAATTCTCAAGCACAAGCAAGTGGTCCTAACCCCGATGCTCCTAATAAGAATCGTTTCTATGCACTTCAATCCCGAGGTGATCAAGAGAGCTCTCCAGATATTGTTACCGATATGTTGCAATTACTTTCAAAAAGTGTTTATGCATTATTGGATCCCGATGCCAGTTTGTCTTTTGTAACTCCCTTGGTAGATATGAAATCTGATATGCTTCCCGATGTCTTGGATGAACCCTTTTAAGTTTCTACTGGGTGGGTGATTCCATAGTTGCTAAAAGAGTTTATAAGATTTGTCCTATTTCATTTCCCAATAGAGTCACATTAGTTGATTTGGTAGAACTTAATATATTGGATGTTGATGTCATATCGGGGATGGATTGGCTACATGCGAGCTTTGATCAATTGATTGTAGAACCCGAGTAGTCAAGTTTCAATTTCCTAATGAACCCCTTTTTGAATGGAAAAAGGGGAAACTAAATTCCTAGAGGTCAAATTATTTCATGTTTAAAAACTTGTAAGTTGATTTCTAAGGGATGTCTCTATAATATTGTGAGAGTCAATGATCTTGAGTCTGAGACTCCTCCTTTAGAGTCAGTCTCCGTAGTGAAGGATTTTCTAGAATTCTTTCCTGATGACTTGCCCGGAATCCCTCCCGAACGGGAAATAGATTTTGGCATTGATTTATTGACGATACAAAAACCATCTCAATCCCTCCTTACCGGATGACCCTAGCTGAATAAGTAATTAAAGGCTCAACTTAAGGACTTTATAGATAAGGGTTTTATACAACCAAGAATATCCTCATGGGGTGCACTGGTGTTGTTTGTGAAAAAAAATGGTTCACTTAGAATGTTTATTAATTACCGGCAATTGAACAAAGCAACTATAAAGAATAAGTATCCACTCCCTAGGATTGATGATTTACTTGACCATCTCCAAGGTGCGAGTTACTTTTCCAAGATTGATTTGAGGTTGGGTTATCACCAACTTAGGGAGAGAGGGTAGATGTTTCGAAAACGATCTCCAAACAAGATATAGTCACTATGAGTTCTTAGTCATGTTATTCGGGTTAACTAATGCCCCGGTGACTTCCATGGACCTTATGAATCGAGTCTTTAGAAATTACCTTGATTCATTTGTAATTGTCTTTATTGATGATATTTTGGTATATTCAAAGAGTGAGAAATGATCACATGAGTCACTTGACGATAGTGTTACAAGTTCTCAAGGAACATCAACTTTTTGCATAATTCAATGAGAGCAAGTTTTGGATAAGGTCGGTGACTTTTATTGGTAACATTATCTCAAGAGAGGGTATAGAGGTCAATCCGAAGAAGACGGAAGTGGTTAAGAATTGGCCTAGATACCTAAGTCCTACCAACATCCGAAGCTTTTTGGGTTTAGCCGGGTAGTATAGGAGGTTTGTAGATGGATTTTCATCTATTGATTCTCCTTTGACTACCCTAACCCAAAAGAAGGTTAAGTTTGAGTGGACTAAAGCTTGTGAAAGAGGCTTCCAAGAATTGATTGATAAGCTTACCTCCGCTCCCGTATTGACCTTAACAGAGGGTACCGAAGGATTTTGTCACGACCCTCAAGTACACCCTAGAAGTTAGAGTATCCTTGAGATTGTCACACGGCAAATGAGAATTTAAGAAGTCTCATCTAAGCCTCTCGTATCATTCATTGCATAATAACATACTAAAATGAGTAAGAATTTAAAACTTTCTTCACACACGAAGAACTCTTTTATAAAAAATACACAAGCGCAAGACTTTCATTAAAAACATTTAAACCTTTACAATAACCCCTTGAACCATCTAAACTTTAGAGTATACAACACTTGGGACAAATCCCATACAATACATAAACATAAAGACTTAAGACAATAAGGAACGTGTGGATATTGTCCTCGAATCGATGAGGACTCACCAATACTTCATCTTCAACTCTTAGAAACCTATCCGTCATCCATGGTACATCAAGACTTCCAATTCCCTACACTTTAGTCAAAAAAGGAAAAGAAGGGGTTAGCACATTGATGTACTAAGTATGGAAGCCATGCAAAAACCATGAAAAAGGGACAATTAGTTAATAACATGCTTTTCATGAATTTTGGTTAAAACATCATAGTATAAACATAAGAACAACATTTACCACTTTAGAAATACATAAAAAATCATTTAAGTCAAATATCACATTTTAAGAAAACATTACAGTAACTACTTCACTGTTACAGTGAAGTCCCCTTCACTGTACAGTGAAGTTCCCTAACTTCACGTTTAACATCCCTTAGCATGTAGTCTTCTCACTAAAGCTATCCTAAGATTCACTTAAGTAACACAAAGAGAGACCACCCATACACTCTCTCTATATGTGCCTAAACGATCCTTAAGATTACTCTTAATGAGACACATACACACCTACAATACATCAAGACATAAATAATATGACAATCTCCCCTACCAAGGCTATCAAAAGACTTACTCAAGTAACTCTAGAAGAGAATGTCCATAATTGACCTCTTCAAGATTACCTAAGTATCCCTTAAGACTTACCTAGGTTAGGATCATGTCCACAAACTCAATCATATTCACTATCTAGAATCCTTATAAGACTCATCTATGTAAGAGATGAAGTGACCATTCATTTTCCCCTTTCACACCTTAACTAGACAACCCTTAATTACTTCTAGAAAGGAACTTATTCATTTGACATACTTTCTTTAAGTCATTACATTACTTATTTCATTTAAGAGACATTCACCACATAAGGACATTCATATAATGGTCTTAGAGAAGACCTAGGGACTCTCACTAACATCTTCAAAGCCTATTGTGCAATGTCTAGATAGCGTCCCATACCACCACCTAAACTTCACAGAACTTCTCTAATGCTAGTGGGTATCCCATATGATGAGAATAGGCAATAACCGACATAGACCATGGTAGCAAAGCATGGAATCCGGAGTTCTATCCTACTTCGATGAGGTGTTCTACTTGCCAATGGTAGAACTTAGACACATCCCATGTAGGCACATGGTTAACAAAAATATGAAGGGCTTTTTTGTACTCTAGTCTCGTGCTTCACTAGAGCTACTTCCCTTACCATACTTTGTTGGTGCTAGCCTTTGTTCTCATAGATTAATTCACATTAAGGTTCATACAAATGGGTCCCATATCAAGTTTTTGACCCAATTACATTTACCCTACCAAAGCAAGGTCCACTAGGGCTATCTCACTATGGCGACAAGAAGCTCATCATGAATTTCCTAAGCTATGATATGATTCCGTTCCAGCCAATCAACCTTAAGTCCATCATTCATTCCATGAAGGATACCATTACGACTAACGACTTCAAGTTTCATAACCTTACCACTTGGTTCAAGGTTCCACATAAATGACCTTCTTATCATCATTCAAGGTCTCACTTAACATTCATTCATTTATGACTAAGACTCTTTAAGTTCCTAAGTCAAGATATCACATATTCATATTCATCTAAGCATCAAGTAAGAGACACAAGTCTACCTAAACAAGACACAACATACTTCCATTTAACACATATAGACTATCTTTCTTTAGACACTTAGGAATGACCCTTAACACCATTTAGCCAATCTATTCATTACCTTAACATCATCAATATAATCATTATAGACTCATATAGCCAAATTAGGAACAACCATGTATCAACTCTAAGACTACACATATAAGCACATAATCATAGTATAACATGTTCACCTAATAACTTCAATACAAGATCACATACTTTCATATTACTTCACATATAAGTAGATATAATCATAATTCACATAATCAACTACACTAATCAACATATTACTTCAAGTAGTGCCGACAAGGCCATGATCATCAATATACTTAAAATAATGCCGACAAGGCCACATCAATTCACATAACACCGCCACCATAAGTGGAACATACCAATCACATATAATCCAAAAGCTAAATTACAATAACTATACACAATAATAAAAGAGTTAGGGCAGCATACCACCCACTTGATCTCATCACTTCAATCCAAAGCCAAACCATTCAATTCAATACCATAAGGCCCTTACACATGGCCATGAACATCAATTCAAAACATAAATCATAATAATCAATGAATCTAAGTCAATTCAATCTACAATTATCAACCTAAAACCAATTAGATATCAATTGAACAGAAACCATATATCATTAGAATGCCCATAAGAAACTACATTAGAATTATAAGCATTAAGTTCATATCAATTCAATAAGCCTAATAGTCAATAGATCTAAGAGTATTCATTACTCAATTAATCAAATTGAAATATCCTATACATCATTCATACATAATCTATACATCATTCAAAAGCCCATAACGATCTACACATGAAATCATCAATCTCAAAGCATAATCAATTCACCCATACTTTAGTGAAAATTAAGAGATTTGAGAAGATCATGGGTTCATGGAGAATTTCATTGGAAAACATCAATTAAACATCAATAACATCATATCTTAATGTTTGAAAACCTTTCATGCAAGAACCCAAGATTTAGAGTAGAAATTGGACTTTTTCATCTTTTTGAAATCCTTTGAGTTTTCTTTGAAATTGGATCTAAGGTGATAGAAAACCTTAGATGAAGAACTCTCATACCTTATTTGAAGAAACCAATGCCAATTGAAGAAGAAAATCCATTGAAGATCCATCTTCAGGCTTCATCTTCACCTTGAACTCTCATGGAGGTTTTTAGAAGAACTTTTGGAGGGAATATGTTTTGATCTTAGTGTTAGGGTTTAATAGAGTGTTTAATGACTTATACACACTTAAAATACCCATATATACTCAAAACAACCGTCTATAGACTTATAGGGGCGTGGGGTAAATTTATAAGTTCACCCCTCAAGTTAACAGAAAACTGGCAGCAACTCACGGACCCATCGACGTGACCATCGACGGTCCGTGGTCACACCCATAACCCGTCGATGGGGTCTCATCGTTTTCACCCTTAAACTTTAAACCACGGACAGTCTGCTCCCATCGACGCCCACATCGACGGACCGTCAGTCAGACTACGTCCCATCGATGGGGTCTCGTGGTTGAGTTCACAAACTCCACCACCTGCAGGCATGATGGATCCACCGACGGAACCCATCGACAGGTCGTTGCCTGGTCGACCGGCCGTCGTTTGGTCCGTCGACTAGACACTGCCTGGCAGTGTTGAGGTAAAGGTTGGGGTCCTCCTCTAAGGGCCCCTTGCGGGTCCTACATGGAGTTGTACCTGGACGTTTCCAACCCAAACATGTACGTATACGAGTTTAGGACCTACCATATGAGTTTCATCCAAAACAAACACGTAAAACTCGACGAAACATGCTTAGACACACAAGGTCATTTCAAGGAACAACTTTCGAACGTCATAAACGTTCTTGAACGTTTGACCTCCAAACTTCACGAAACTTGATACACTGACTTTATACATCATATAAACTCATTTAAGAACCATATAGTCTTATGCATTACACATAATCACATAGAATCACATACGAGGCATTTAGGTGACTTAGTCGTCGAACGTCTTGGTCGACCCTTGACGTTTGACTTCCAATAAACCTAAACTCTTAGTTTCTGCCTCAATAAAACTTTATAGAATATTTTAGGACCTTATACCATCATTACAACCACGTTGGGCTCTATCTTCACCTAAGTCATTTTTGGGGTCTTACAGGTTTCTTGTGTATTATTATGTTTCTCGAGTAGGTTTTGGTTGTGTCATCATGAAACATGGTAAGTTGATCGGATATGTTTCTAGGCAATTCAAGTTACTTGAGAAGAACTATTCGAACCATGATCTTGAACTAGCGGTCGTAGTGTTTGTTTTGAAAATATGGATACACTAACTATATGGTGTGCATATAGATGTGTTCACCGATCACAAGAGTCTCCAATATGAGTTCATCCAAAGA
The DNA here is from genome assembly GCA_016801875.1 of Solanum sitiens. NCBI lineage: Eukaryota > Viridiplantae > Streptophyta > Magnoliopsida > Solanales > Solanaceae > Solanum > Solanum sitiens. The sequence continues at coordinate 124,636 of JABWTJ010000049.1, read as the reverse complement.
TAGTTAAACCTCCGGCAAATAAGGTGGTTTGAGATTTTGAAAGACTATGATATGAGTGTCCTTTACCACCCCGGAAAGTCCAATGTGGTTGTGGATGCTTTGAGTCGGATGTCTATGGGTAGTGTGACCCATGTTGTTGAGGATAAAAGAAGTTAGTAAAAGATGTGCATAGATTAGCCCGGTTGGGAGTTTGAATTTAAGACTCTCCAAAATGGGGCTTCATGGTTCATCATAATTATGAGTCGTCTTTAGTGGTCGAGGTGAAATCTAAGCAACATCTTGATCCTCTATTGATGGAGTTGAAGGAATCGGTTCTTAGTAAATCTGATGAGTCCTTCTCCCAAGTAGTGGATGGGGTACTTAGGTACCAAGGTAGATTGTGTATGCCGGATATAAATGGCTTAAGGGAGCAAAATTTGGAAGAGGCTCATGGTTTTCGATATTCCATTCATCCGGGTGACACAAAATTGTATCGTGACCTACAAGAGATCTATTGGTGGAATGGTTTGAAGAAGGATATAGCGGAGTTTGTGGTTATATGTCCTAGTTGTCAACAAGTCAAGCCGATCATTAAAGGTCGGGTGGGTTGTCTTAAGATATAGCCATCCCCACTTGGAAGTGTGAAGATGTCAATATGGATTTCGTGGTGGGTTTGCTTTGTATGTGAAGGCAACATGATTTCGATTGTGTTATTGTTGATAGGATGACCAAATCAGCCCACTTTATTCCAGTCAAGGCTACATATTCGGCGGAAGATTATGCTAAATTGTATCTTAATGAGATTGTGAGAATGCATGGAGTTCCCTTGTCTATCATTTCAGATAGGGGTACCCCATTTACTTCTCATTATTAGAAAGCATTCCAAATTAGACTTGGTACCACATTTCATCCCCAAAAAGATGGTTTGGTGGAACGAACCATCCAAACTGTAGAAGATATGTTGAGGACATATATCATTGACTTCAAGGGTAATTGGGATGATTATCTACCGTTGATTGAATTAGCCTACAATAATAGCTATAACTGAATTATAGCCATGGATCCATTTGAGGCCCTCTATGAGAGAAAATTTAGATCCCCGATTAGGTTGTTTGAGGTAGGCAAGTTTGCTCTTATAGGCCCCGACGTAGTTTATGAGGCCATGGAGAAAGTCCGGCTCATAAGGGATAGATTGAAGATGGCCCAAAGTCAGAAAAAATCTTACGCCGACAATAAAAAGAGGGACCTTGAGTTTTTGGTAGGTGACTTGGTCTATTAAAGATATCACCCATGAAAAGGGTGATGAGGTATTGTAAAAAAGGGAAACTTAGCCCAGTATGAAGGACCATATGAGATTTTAAAACGCATCGGAAGTGTTGCCTATGAGTTGAAATTACCCAGTGAATTAACTCCAGTGCATTCGGTGTTCCATGTTTCTATGCTCAAGAAATGTATAGGAGACCCGGTGTCTATTCTCCCTTTAGAAGGTTTAGGGGTGAATGAGAACCTTTCCTATGAAGAGATTCCGATTGAGATCTTAGATCGTCAAGTTAAGAATTTGAGGAATAAAGAGGTTGCCTCCGTAAAGTTCCTATAAAAAAACCACCTAGTTGAGGGTGTAACATGGGAGGCCGAGGCCGACATGAAGTCCCGCTATCCTCATATTTTTCCTCTTACTCCTAACCAAAGTTGAGGTTAGTAAATTCACTTATATGAGAGTTACAAAAATGTTGAACTTATCATGGTGTTCTAATATATGCATATTCCTGTGGAAATTCATGTTTAAAATGTATTTTTAGTTTTCATGAATTATGTTTCTTATAGTTGAGTTGCACTTTTCTATATTGTGTTATATTGTCTTCATGAGAGCTGTAATGAGAACACTTGATGTTGTCTTGATGAAGAAATTTCATGTTTATTGCTTAATGTGCATATTGATGCTCATTGAATATGGAGAAGGTAGTTCCTCCTGTGCATATGTGAAGTAATGAGTTTTGAGCATATATAATGATGTTGTGGATTAAGTTCCTATGTAATATGATTCCATGATGTTGTGTTGATGTTGTTTTCTGTTGAGATGCTAGTCTTGAGTCCTTGTATTCCCTAGAAAAAGGTCAAGATGTCATTCCGGGATGAATGTTCCCAAGGGGGAGTATTGAAACACCTGGAAATCCAATGACCTAAGCTAGAGCCTCATATTATGAGTAATGACTTAAAATGGTTAAAAAAATGTTTCTAGACCTAAACTAATGTGATTAAATTGGTTTGGAAGTGTTAGTACCTAAATGTCAAGAAACGACCATGACGTCCTGAAAATAGTGAAATTGAACTAGTAGGTGTTCTAGGGTCTTGTGAAGGCTTGGGAGTGTTGTACGATGGTTAAATCTTGTATAAATACTTTAAATAGGTAAAACACTAGGGTTAGGTCAAGACTTTCAGGTAAGACCCCCAAGAAAAACCCTAGAGGTCCTTGAGGAGGACCCAAACTTTGGGGCAGAAAACTGCAAGTTGCAGTAGCCATTGACGAGGCCCATTGATGGGCCGTCAATAAGTTGACGGGCATGGGAGGCTTCCTGAGTTGAGACTTAGTCTCCTTACCACAGCCTTCACCAAAATCACTCTCTTAACCAAACGAAGCCCATGCAGGACGGGCCGTCAATTGGTTAAGGGGGCGTCAATTGTGTCCGTAAATGGTGCCAAGGGTCAACTTTTAGTTTTTAAGTTAGGGCTCCTAGTTAGAGTTAGTTATTTAATTAGGAGTAAAGGGGTTCGGTTGGTGATTTAATTACCTAACTAAACCTAACTATCGTACCCCAAATCCACTACCCCATGTCATTCTAACTCAACACATTAAACCAAAACATAAACTCTCTCCAAACTCTCTCAACTCAAGACTCCATTGAAGAGAAAGGGCAAGCTTTCACTACGGCTTCAAGAACATAACTTTCTTGCATAACTCTTTGAGTATTAACAACGTATGGTTGTCTTTCGCTCTTGGTAATCCTTTCCCCAAGAGGTCCTCTCAAATTAAGCTTTCAAAAGTTCCCCAAAAGCTAGGGTTTTATTCTTACATATGGGTTTCCTTCCTAAAAGAATTTTATGGATTAATTATGACTTATTATGATAGGTTAGGGTTGATTATGTGTATAATTATGACTAATTGTTGTTGTTCACTCAATATTCCCTTACACCCATGTTCTCCCCCAATTTCCTAAATCTTGGATTGGTTGAAGATGATGCATATACCAATTGTTTATGTTGATAGTAGTATGTTATAACTTCATGAATTACCATATATCATGTGTTTATTATGCATTGTTGGGTTGATTGAAGTATCAAGTACCTTGAAGGGCAAAAAGGTATGAAGGTTGGTTCTTCATGGAACTTATGTATGAAAGGTGAATTGCTTAGAAAGTAATGATGCTATGTCTGTTGTGCTGTTGTGGTATTGATGACAAGGTTTTCTCATCCTAATCCTTATACAATTGAATTATCTATGAAGTATATATGCGTACTATGTTAAGATTGTTATATGATATAAAGGTAGTTCTCATGATTATAAGGTAACGGTAAAGTGAAAGATTTACTCACTTATTAGTGTTTCTATAGTGAAAGGATCATTCTCACTTGTGGACACATATGAGCTATTATGATAAGATGCTTACATGAATGTCTAAGTAAACACTAATGTTAACTTATGTAATGAGTAAAGATGACTTCTAAAAGGAATAAATGCATAGCACCAAGAGGACATGAAAATGAGATGGGATTTTTTACGTTTAGCAGGTCCGGCTCCCCACATGGGTTTCTTCTACGTTAGTAAGTCCGGCTCCCCACATCTTATGGTAAGATTATAATGATTATGATGTTATGATATATGAATGTAGTAGGTGGCTTATAGTTGACGCTTAGCCTTTGATGGGGTTATGGGATCCTATCCATGGCATTGCACTAGTGTGGCTTAGGTTGCTTATATGTTTGGTTAATATTATGTTGAAGATAATGTTCCGTATCGTGTATGAAAATTGGGTTTTACTTGATAAAGAGCATGTTTTCATCTAAAATGTCCTTTTGTGCATATTTCAAATCTTCTATGTGCATTGAACCATACTTAGTATATGTGTTGTACTATCCCATATTGTTTCCCTTTTCCCCCACTTGTAGGTTTGGGCTATTGAGGTGATTTGAGGTCATTTCTCAACATACTTGGATTTGCTTTCTCCATGTTGGTGAGTCTTCAAGTCCGAAGACGCTACACCTATGATTCTAGCTTTAGTTCTTTTGTCTATTGAGAGACTATGTTGTATTTCCTATTCTAGACTTTCTATTTAATGTAAGGGCTAAGTTCCAAACTTGATATTACTATATCTTGATGGTATGTTGAGACAAAGATAATTTCTATTTTGATATATAGAAGAAGTTTACTTCCATATCGTAAAAGTTTTAATAATTTTGTATTTTTCTATGACTACATGCGATGATGAATGCTAAGGGTTTGTCTATGACCTCTTCGAGGTCGACGATGTCGGTTACGACTAGGGGGTGTTCTTGGGTCGTGACAACTTCGAAGTCTAACAGCCTTCTCCTATCATCTCTGTAGGATTTTTGACGACGGTGTGGCATTTTCTACTTCTCTTGAATCACCTTAACCTTCTCCATATCTTGGTGAACTAGATCTGGTCCTATCAGCCCTACTTCACCAACTTCAAACCATCGAGTGGGAGATATAAATCTTCTCCCATAAAGAGCTTCATATGAAGCCATTTGGATGCTTGGATGATAACTATTGTAAGCAAATTCAATGAGAGGTAGGGGATCATCCCAATTCCCTTTGAAATCGATCACACAAGCCCTTACCATATGTTCTAATGTCTGAATGGTACACTCTGCTTGCCCATATGTCTGAGGATGAAAAACAGTACTCAAATTAACCTTTCAACCCAAACCTTTGTGAAAAGATTTCCAGAATTGTGCAGTAAATTGTGCACCTCATCTGAAATAATAGAGACTAAGACTCCATTAAGTCTTACCACCTCTTGAATGTACAACTTAGCATAATATCGGCCGAATGGGTAGTCTTTACTAGCAAAAAGTGGGCTGAATTTGTCATTCTATCGACAATAACCCAGATAAAATCATGTTGCCTGCGAGATCTTGGTAAACCTGTAATGAAATCCATATTAATCATCTCCCACTTCCACTACGGAAGTTCTATATTCTGAGCCAAACCTCCAGGCCTTTGGTGCTCTACTTTAACTTGTTGGCAATTTGGGCACTTGGCAACAAATTCTGCAATGCCCTTCTTCATGCCATTCCACGAATATAACTCTCTCAAATCGTGGTACATCTTTGTGGAACCCGGATGAATGGAATATCTGGAGCTATGAGCTTTCTCCATGATCTTCTCTTGGAGTTCATCCACCATAGGTATACACAACCTACCTTGATGTCTCAATACACTATCTCCCCCTTGTTCAAAAGCGAATACTCTTTTTTTTGAACATTTTCATTTAATTCATGCCATTCCACCAATATAACTCTCTCAAATCGTGGTATATCTTTGTGGAACCCGGATGAATGAAATATCTGGATCTATGAGCTTCCTCCATGATCCTCTCTTGGAGTCCATCCACCATAGGAATACACAACCTACCTTGATGTCTGAATACACTATCTCCCCCTTGTTCTAAAGATAATACTCTTTGCTAACTCCCTCTTTTTTCCTTAACATGGGCGGTAATACCCATAACCTGCTTAGAGCATCAACAACTACATTAGCCTTACTTGGGTGGTAAAGAATACTCATGTCATAATCCTTGAGAAATTCTAACCACCGCCTCTCTCTGAGATTGAGCTCCCTCTGGGTGAACACATAGTGCAGGATCTTATGATCAGTGAATATATCAATATGAACACCATATAAATAATGATGACATATCTTCAAGGCAAAAACCACAGTAGCCAACTCTAGATCATGGGTTGGGTAATTATTCTCATGAACTTTCAATTGTCTAGAGGCATAAGATATAACTTTGACATTTTGTATTAACACACAACCCAAAATAACTCTTGATGCATCATCGTACACCAAAAAAACATGAGTACCTTTTGTTAAGGTCAAGACTGGGCAGTAGTCAACCTCTTTTTCAATTCTTGAAAGCTTTTCTCACAAGCTTCATACAATTGAAACTTAATCGTCCTTCTTAGTCAACTTCGTGAAAGGAGAAAAGACGATAACCCCTCTACAAACCTTTTATAATAGCCAGCTAAACCCAAGAAACTCTTAATATCAGTTGGAGATGTCAATATACGCCAATTCTGAACTGCCTCAATTTTGTGAGTATCAACTCTAATACCCTCACCGGAAACAATGTGGCTCAAGAACTCCATAGAATCAAGCCAAAAATCACACTTAGAGAACTTGGCATACCACTCTCTATCTTTCAAAGTCTGAAGAACTATTCTGAGATGACTAACATGGTCTTCTTCATTCCTTGAATAGATTAGTATGTCATCAATGACGACGATAACAAACATATCTAAATAAGGTTTGAAGACTCTATTCATAAGATCCATGAACGTTGCTGGTGCATTAGTCAAACCAAAGGACATGACCAAAAACTCATAATGACAATATCTGGTTCTGAAAGCTGTCTTTGGAATAACACATTCCCTTACTCTGAACTGATGGTAGCCAGATCTGAGATTTATCTTAGAAAAACAGGTGGCACCCTGAAGTTGATCTAATAATCATTTATCCTTGGAAGAGGATACTTATTCTTGGTGGTAACCTTGTTCAACTGACGGTAATCTATACATATCCTAAGGGAACCATCATTCTTTCTCAAAAATAGGACCGGAGCGCCCCAAGGTGAGACACTTGGTCAAATAAAGACTTTCTCTAAAAGGTTTTTCAACTGCTCTCTTAACTCTTCAACTCGGTTGGTGCCATTCTGTATGGTGGAATAGAGAAAGGACGAGTATCTGGAACAAGATCTATAGTGAAGTCTATCTCTCTCTTAGGAGGGACTTTAGGAAGATCATCTGAAAGACTTCTGGAAACTCTTTTTACTACTGGAACTGCCTAAATTGGAGGTACCTTAACACTTGAGTCATTAACTCGGAATAAGCGATAGACACACCTCTAGAAACTAACTTCCTTTCCTTAAGGTACGAAAGTAAATGAACCTTAGGCATTGTTGAACTGCTTTTCCACTATAAGACTAGCTCATTTTTTAATTGAAATTTGACAACTCGAGTTCTACAATCAACTGAGGCATAACAGAAATAAAGCTAGTCCATATGAAGAATGACATCAAACTCTACCATGTCTAACTGAATTAAATCAATCATTGTACTCTTGTGATTGACGGAACAGGACAATCATGATAGACTCTTTCTGCTAGAATGGACTCACAAACAGGTGTAGAAACACTGAATGGTTCACAGAGTTGCTTAGGAATACTAACAAAGTTTATAGCAACATATGGAGTTACAAACGATAAACTCGCTCCTGGGTCTAGCAAATCATAAACAGTAAAGTCAAAGACTAGAATCATACAAGTGACAACATCTGGTAAATCCTCTTGCTTTTGGTGATTGTTGAGAGCATATAAACGGTTTGTTCCTCCGCCAGTATCGAAAGTAGTTCCTGTAGGTGCATTGTTAGGACCCTCAAAATGAACTAAGATAATCTAGAGCATGTGCCTTAAGAGTTTATAACTTGTATATGAGGTGTGTAACAACTTGTAATAGTTGGTTTGAAGAGGTTTGAGGTCAAACATTAATAGACGACTAAGATGTCCAGAAACTAGTCTTTTGTGTTCTAGTGTGTCCTTGTATGTTTACCTTGTTTTATTTGATTTTTGGAGTCTAGAAACACTGTAGGTGACCTTAGTGTCTTAATAAACATGTCTAGGGTCAAACAAGTCTGAATCGTAGAGTAGGTTCTCCAAGGGACAAATGTTAGGTCCACGTCGCGGACGTGTCGCAGACTCTACTGTCCCAAAATTTAATTTCAGAAATCTTATGGGAACATCTCCGCAACGCAGACTTGCTCCCCGACGAACATTCCAAAAATGGAAGTTAAGTTTGACTCATCTAAAAAGGTCCAATTAATGTGGGAGTATTTTGGGTACTTTGGGGGTTGGTTATAAACAGTTTTTAAGTCATAAACCCTATTCCCAAGTCAAAACACAAAGACCCAATGAGAAATCAAAAATCCAAAAGCCTATTCTCTTCCAAAATTCTCTCAAAACTTCATTGGAGGCCAAACTCAAACTCAAGCTAGAAGATGAATTTTCAACTGATTTCTTCTGCAATTTTATGGGTCTTCAATCATTAAGGTATGGTAACTCTTGATCCTTAGTTAACCTTTCACCTAAGGAGTTCAATCAAAGATTTTCAAAAGTGATTCAAAGACCAAAATTCCCAATTTTCAATCTAAGCATAGGTTCCTTGTCAAACGATTTTCTAAGTTAATATAATGATGAATTAATGTTTCATTAATATTTTATGATGATTTTCACTATAATTCTTTGAATAAATCAATTTAGACTATAATGTGGGTCTTGTGATCTTGAAAAGATGTTAATTGACTTGTGATTAGATTGTGATGTATTGTTTAATGCTATTGCTATCTACATCAATTGATTATGAATTGTTGATAATTGGTCTATGATGATCATGTCTTGGAGAATTGGTGAGTTGACCTAAATTCTAGTATATGGTACGTAAATTGATGTTGTATGGTTTGGTCAACTTATGGTGGCGGTGTTTACGTTCTTGTATATCTATATGTGTTGTGATAATGGTCTTGAAGGCAATAGATGTAAAGTGGATTGATATGATTATTATCATGATTATGAAGGTTTTGTGTAGTCTTCAATTCTAGTATCATGACTAGGTGTATTGATAATATGATGTGAATGATCATGTTAGGGTAAGGTATGGTCTACATGTTTGATTGTGATGAATACTATTGTAGCATGACCCCTACCTATGTAACCATATATGAATGTGTGATCTTGTATGTTAGGAGTCTTCTATTTAAATGTTGAATATGTTCTTGTCTCCTATGATGTAATGTGGGTGTGTGGTCTATAGACCCTAATGCTCTATATGTGAGTTGTTCATGACTTGAGGTATATTTTATGTGTGTTGTGATCCTTTGGAGGGTGGTTTCCTCAATGACTATGTGGTTACTCTTACGTGATCATGATGACCAATATGTACACACACCTCTCATGCATAACTATAAGTGTAATATGTTCATGGTGTCAATTGAAAGGATGATACCCATATGCACCTTTATCTCTTATTGTGCACGTAAAGTATATGACTAATGGAGTATGCTCATGTGTTGTCTAAATGTGTTTATGTGAAAGGCTTCATCATATATGTACACATACACACATGAATGTATTAATGAAACATGTTAATGATAATTTAGTAAATGAGAGTCTCTTGAATGGTTTCCTTAATGTTACTCTATACTAAAATATGTTATGATTATGTGAAAGGATATTATCACATGATGTAGGTTTTGATGAAAGGACATTCTCATAATTAACCTATGAGCTAGGTATATGTTATATCTCCTAAGGCCTATCTTTTGAACAAATGTTTAAGAAAGACTTAAAGTTACTTTAAAAAGGGAATTCAACTTAGCACTGAGTGAACTTGACAATGAGAGGTGTTCCTTCACAAAGGAAGGGAGGTTCACCCGATGTTCTCATGAGGTGGAAACAACAATGCTATTTAGCATAAAGAGGGTTTCTAGTAACAACCTCCTAGTTCCTTAACTATGTGCCCTCATAGGAACCTAGCAAGTGGATCCACCTAGATGCTATGATGATTTTGATGTCCTACCTTGGCAAGTAGGGTTCCCTCCTTTCAGTGTGAGGGGTTGACACCGGATTCCATGTTTAGCTCATATGGTCTAATTTTGGTTAAGGCAAAGTTTCTCGAATGAAAAATGAACAATGGAAGTAAGATGATGAACCCTAACTAGGACTACCTAAGGGGTGTTGCTTAGTATAGGGGAGGGAATGAAACTTTACCTATACATTGCACAAGTATCTCCTAAAGGGAATTCTAGGGAGAGTTTTATATTTATATATATCTTATGCATGACATTATGTTGTTAACATACTTGTTATAATGATATGCATAGTATTGGTCTTATTGTCTTCATGATGAAGGTCTTACTAAATATGCATGTTATTGGCTATACTTGTTATGTTAATGTATGAAGTAAGTGGCAATGCTTGTGACATCCTTGATTGGTTTACTTAGTATGTGTGAGGTTATGGGGCTCATATGTACGTTGCACTAGTAGGCTTAGATTAGGATTATGAGTAGGGTCTTATGATGTCTTGATGAAATGAACTCGATATATGCATTGTTGTCTATTGCTTCATTATTGTGATATTGGTAGTAGTGATTTGCATGTTGTCTTGAGATGTGACTAAAAGACTAAATGGGTTATGACTATGATATGAAAAATGAATGAGTCTTACATGAGGTCTATGAAGTATGTTGGTCTTATGTTTCAGGTTAAATGCATGTATTGTGACTTGTTGAATGTGATGTGCCTAAGTCTAGGGTGACTTCATAGGAAAACTTAGTATGAGTAGTATTATGGGATGATACTTGCACATTGCACTAGTGTGACTTGAGGTTGTCTTGGGGGGTGGTTCTTATGTGAAGGATGTGTTTCATGATATGTTATGTATTTATGAAGGTATATATATGAATTGATGAAGGTTGTATGAATGTTCACCTTGGTGACCTTAAGATGATACCTTGGTATGAATGGTGGAATGGGACACTACTCATGCATTGCACTAAGTATTACTTAAGGGTTTCTTTGGGTGGAGGAGTTAAGGTAAAAAGAAAGGCAATACTATGAAAATGATGAATGTGCCTTAAATGTGATATATGTCTTTATGTGTTGTTGTGATTAGTATCCATGTCTAAGATAATGTATGTGAACGATATTGTACTTATTGTATCAATGTTCATGAAGTTTTACAAAAAGGCATGATGCATGATTTCTAACTAAATGTCCTCTTTAACTCATATTTTTTCATGGTTATCATACTTAGTGCATTCTTGTACTAATACCATTCTTCTTCATCTTTTTATACAAATTGTAGGTGGTGATGCATAGAGGATCATTCCTAGAATGAAGAGCTTGGATAGTTATTCCAAGTTCAAGTGTGTCCTTATGATTCAAGAACCTTCATGTCAAGATGTTATTTAAATTCATGTAATAGTATAGAATTATTCATTTATGTTTTTAAGGGTCGTGTCCCTTATATTCTATTTTATTTATTGATGTTGAGTCTGATGGCAAGACGAGACTTAGTGTCTTAACTATGTACTTATGATATTTTATAAATGAAGTGATATTTTAGCATTATGTTATGCTATGAAAATTTTTAAATTTTCCGCTAAAATTCTATGAAAATGAAAAGAATGAATGCTAAGAGTCTTGTCCAAGACCTCCGAGAGGTCGACGACACCGTGTAACGTCTAGGGAGTGTGCCCCGATCGTGACATGCAGCCATGTCTTAGCTCTCTAGTTCTTGAACTCCTCCCTATCTCTCAGCTTCTCTTCCTCTACCAACTGCACATAGACCATCAATCTCAAAATATCCATTTCACCTATCAACATCGCTGCCCGGCCCTCTTTTCTTGATAGACGGCCCAAACCAACAACAAACAAACTCATCCCACTCCTCATGTCGGAGAAAATTTCAGGAGCATAGCGAGACAATTAGGTGAACTTCAACCCATATTCATGCACACTCAAAGAATCTTGTTTAAGTGTGAAGAACTCACATACCTTGGCCTCTTTCAGTTCTCTGGGAAAGAAGCGCCCCAAGAAAGCATCTTCAAAACATGCTCAACTCGCAGGTGGTGTATCCTCAGCTCTACCCCCTTTCCACTGATCAAACCAAGTTTTAGAAACATTCTTCATCTGATATGCAGCTAGCTCAATTCTCACAATATCAACAATATGCATCACATCTAACATCTTTTTCAACTCATCAATGAAATTGCTAGGGTCCTCTGTAGTGCTCGAACCAGTGAAACTTGGAGGATTCATCCTCAAGAATTCACGAATCCTTGAAGTGTCAGCCTCTTTCTGTCGAGCTCCTCTATGATGCCCAACCTGATTAGTCAAAATTTGGCTCAACATCCTAATAGCCTCTCTGAAATCGACATTAGAAATTTCTCCCTAGGATTGTACTTCAGGTGCATTAGGTACCCCTTGTTCCTCTACATTCCTCCTATCTGGACGAACTCTTGCTGCTCTTCGTGGAGATATGGTTATCTGAAAACACGCGCATGCACGAATTAGAGAGAAACTTTTTAGAAATAAAACTCTAACACATGAAGTGAGTATGAAAGAAGTGAGGAATTTCTTAAATGTTGCAGTCTCCTAATTATAGATGTGGCGCGCTTCACACGGATAACTAGGAATCTATAGATACGACTTCATAGACTCCCAAGGACTCTTGAAAGATGTGCTTTGATACCAAGTTTGTTACACCCCAATCCTACAACCTAGGTGAGGCTGGCACTCGGAGATCATTGTTGGCCCCAAGCGATAGCCTGGTTTACTTAACTCAGCGGAAGACAATATGCAAATTTATAAAGATTAATAGGACTAAACTGAATAATAAAATAACTGAGAATGTTTTAAGTTTAAACATTTAACTTGGCCAAAAATGGCAACCTGAGTCTTAACAATAGAATAATAGCGGAAAGACTCAAAGTACTTACATCTGACTGTCTATCTATGAAGCCTCTAATAACCGATATGAATGTTGGGACAGACCCCACAACATCCTAATAAAGAAAAAAATACTGAAAGCAATAAAAGGAGTCCTATGTAATGCAAGGAGACTCACCAGCTGACTCTGGAGTGCTCAACTGGATTAACAGTACGCTGGATGCCAATTTTAGTTACCTATGTCTGCATCACATTACGATGCAAGTCAACTGACATCAGTACATTGAATGTACAAGTATGCGAGTTGGAATGCTAATTCAACATAGGCTAGAAAGAATCTGAAGAACTTACCTGGCTCAACTGAACTCAACAAAGCTGACTCATTTCAATATAAAGCAATTTAAAAGCAAGTGCAATATAAAGAAAAGTTGTTTAAAAATATATTGTAAACTTTGTATGTATGCAAAGACACAATTTATTCTGAGATGTATGTAAGAATACAAATAAACTATGTATATAAAAATATAATAACCTCTGTGAGAGTTACTCTAATCGACAACCATCACATAAGAGTTGTAGTGATGATACAACGATCTACCTCACGTTGTCCGCTCATCCTATACCCAGCCAAAGTTATAAGACCTGAACTGCCTAATGAATTCACTAGTCTACTGTGAAAAGGGTTCATCTAAAAAGTATGAATCCTTGCTACCCATTATGGCTACATGGTTGTATGGAGATGTGAGTTATCTGAACTCATGCTCGTCCCCAATTCGTGCTAAATACTACTTCCGAAATATACTGCTCTTATGTTTTTTTCAAACATACTTCTCCTATGATTTGAGATTCATTTTCAAAACTTAGCTCATCTATGTTGGAAATCTCAGTTTCCCTGCTTGCTTTATTTTAGAAGCTATAGCTCTTTTCTTAAAACTAGCCCGAAGACTCTTTGGAAATCTCAATTTCCATTCTTGTTTAAATGTGAAAATATTTCTTTTTAAACCTCTTTGGAAATACATAGTGTTGACACCCAATTTTGGTCTAGCATTTTGAAAATTCGTGATTTTATTTATTTAATAGTTCAAAATATTTTTTTTATAATTTTAAATAAGTTTATCGATAATTATTCTTATTTATCAAAATTTAGAATTTTTTTATTATTTAATTTTAAAATTACATTTTTACATGTCATTGGTTACATTCATTATGTTTTTTTAATACTCATTAAATTTGTTATATCGGATAATATTCATTTTGATATTTTGCACAGTTTAAAAATTCACTCAAATACAAATATAATTTGCATATACAGATATTTCACCAACCAACAATTTTTGGGCCTTAATCTTGAGCCCATGACTTAGGCCCATTATATAATAATTTTCTATTTAGGGCTTTATTAGGTCAAAAAATAAGGGGATGGATATTTTTTAGGGATAAGAATTTTCAGATTGTTGATTCACAAAAAAGGTTTTCTCATTGTTGTTTTTTCCGGTGAGCTCACCGGAGCTCCACCAGTCCACCGCCCCAAAACCCCCTTTTCCATCGTCATTTATTTCATTCTTTTCCAAACAAACATGTCCGATCTCCGGAGAAATGAAAAACAGTCACTGTTTCTTTATTCTGCCGAACCACCGCTCAAACACTACCATGGCTCGACCAGTGAGTTTGAAGCTCACAAACGGACCCCTTTGATTATTTTTTTTTGTTGTTAGCTAGATCTCAAACCACCAACAGCAACTAAGCCTACCCCACCCCCCTTTTCTTATTCTCCACGTATATTCAACTCCAAACACCCACAAAAAGCCCACCAGAAAGAACCACCAAACAACCCAAAGCCATTTTCAGTGAAACAGAGACAAAACCCCACGCTAAACCAACAAAACCCCAACCCAAAACCACTTCCTCCATCCTCCTTCCTCCTTGCTCGAGTTCCACCATTAATGGTGAACTCTGAGCTCGCAAAATAGCTCAACCCCTTCTCCGTTTTCAGCCGACTCCATTTCCACAGCTTCCAGCGAAATACAACTCCAAACAACAACATCAAATTAATAATGAACAAGTCCCTATCCCGTTTCCCCTTTACAATTTTTTCCCCTCTTACTTTGCAGGTAACTTGCTGCCATTCTAATGAGATTGGAGCTCCATTCAATCACCCTCCAGCAAGCCGGAAAACAACCAGTGACCATCCCGAGAGCTTTCAAATTTGATTGGATTCATGATCTTGCCGACGATTGGCTTGATTGTTTTGGTAAACCATATCTTATCTGACAAGTTATATTGATATTTTGTAGTATATTTTTTCATTTTTGAAGCGAATTCATTAATTTTTGTATCATCTTGCTGAGATTTGGAACTCTATTTTTATCTTCAGTATTTTTAATTTGTGATAAGATTGGTTGAGTTTTGTTTAATGAGTGTGCATTTATTTTCTTTACTGTTGCTATGTTTCACTTTTTAGTTTATATTTCCTATTATAAAATTGTCTTTGTATATTATTGAATTTTCTCATGTTATTTTCATGCTTTGAGTTGTATTGTTACATTAGTTATTCACTGTTCTTATTGATATTTTTGTTTTAATACTTATTAATTATTCCATTTGTTATATTGATGTCATTAGGGAACTAATTTGGATAGTTTTGATTTATTTACTTTTTTCTATGAGTTGTTTGATTACTTTTATGTGAATGAGTTCTGTACTAATTTGTTGTTAACCTTATTATGAATATAAAAATGGCCAATGAGAAAATCTTTTCGTCGGTTTTGGAGGTTTTCCTATTGTAAAAGACGGAATTTTAGTTTAAGTTTATATATTTTATATGCTAAAATTGGTCAATGAAAAAAATATCTTCGTCGGTTTGGAGGCCTCCCCATTTTTAAAAGACGGAATTTTAGTTTAAGTTTATAGATTTTATATGTTAAAATGGCCGATGAAAAAATTACCATCGATTTTCAAAGTCTCCCATGTTAATAAGATAAATTTTTTATTTTTAAGTTATTGTTTGGATTATTCATTTTTATTCATATTTATTCATTATTAATTCTTTTACTAAGTGTTTTTACATGTGCCAGGAGGTGCTTCCCATTGAAACTATTTGAATTAAGTTCGAAGTATACTTTTATTCATTACTTTGTATATATCGATGTTAGGCAAACCTTAGGCCGTTTCTTATATTATTTGTTTTATTTTATTCTTTGTGTATATTACATGTTTATTATACTTGTACACTATTTTATTCTCCTCCTCAATTTGAAAAAGTGAATTCAGTCGGGATTCACATTTGTGGATTTCGAAAAGTGCTTAACACCTTCCATTCGAAATAACCTGAACCCTTACCTAGAATGTATTAGTTTTGTGTATCATTTAATGGTTTCCTAGTTTTTATCTAAAATTAGGTGGTGACTCCCTTTAAAACTCGTTTATTCTTTAAATTATTTTAAAACCTAATTAATTAATTTTTTTTTAGTCACCGCGACGTTTCTCCTTATTAGAATAAAGTAGGGATGTAAACACATAGTACCTATATACTTCTTTGAAGAATGAACTTAAACTTTACTCTTTACTGAACTCAACCCAAAGTCTTAAAACAAAGTTCACACGTTTGTAAAAGACTTATGGAAACTTGAAATTAACTTTTCTTACTTGACTCCTCACTTTGCTCTTAAATTTTACTTGAATTGACTCTTAATTGATCATTGAATTGAATTATGGATTGAAGGATTATGATTTTTGTTTGGAAAGACCCAATAATTTTTAGGAATGATTCCAATTAGTTAAACTTGAGAGAAGTTACAAAATCACCATCTCGGAAGAAGTCTGTGATGCGGAGATGTTCCTAAATAATTATTTGTGAAACTAAATTTTAAGACAGTGGAGTCCGCGTCCTATCAGCGATGCAGAGGAAAATTTTGTTCACTGGGGAAACAATTCCTCGACGTGGACTTGTTTGACGAAACCTGGCGACTTTTTCCTTCATCATTTTCCATCCCTAATTTGCCTAAACTCGAATATTTTACTTAAATTCATTTTAGATTCTGATACCCAGGATTAGTACTCATGAACCTAACTCAAAGCAACTCTAAAGCTCAACTTAAAGGTCTCAAAAACTCCACAACTATGGAGATGTGTTGTGATTTAGAGAAGGCAGCGGGTGGAACTTTAATTTGATTGAGGAAGTATGAACTAATCAAGTGAGTTTTAAGGTCTATAAGTTGTTGCAAAGTATTCAATTATTCGAAGAGGCGGATAAATTTTGGTTGATGCATATTCCTAAAGGTACTTTTAAGGTTAGTAGTGTCACATGCAAGACGACAGTATGTTCATATGGAGAAAGGAATTCCTTTTAGGATATCCTTTTTTATTAAGAGAATTTGGTTTGAGAGAATTTCAGTTGGTGAGGTTTTGAAGAAGCGAAAGGTTATTGATCCCATCATAGGATGTTGTTGTAATAGTAGAGATCGTGAATCTTTTGAAAATTTTCTTGTTAAGTGTCTATATGAAAAGAATTGTGGATCTTGTTTGTTGAAGAAGCTGGTATACATGGTCCATTCATTCAGCTCAAGCATATAATATTTAAATGGTGGAAGAATGAGAGTGTTGCTAAGCTTAAACCTCTTGTTAGAGTTGTTTCAATATTTATAATTCGGAAAGTACTAAAATAAGGAATATCTAATGGGGGAAATATGTCTATGTTTGCTATGATCATGGAGATAAATAAATATGTATTTATTAGCTTCATACAAATGCCCCTAAATTTAGCAACTATCAAATACTTGACCTTTGATAGTCAAAGCTTCAGAGATTTATCAAACTTTAATTATCAGTCAGGTGGTCCAATGAGAATGTCCTAATAAAGAATATAGAAGAGTGGAGGTAAGATCTAATTTGGATGCAGAAGTAAGAGCCTGAGAGTTGCGATTGAATACTATATTGGAAACAATATCCTTCCTCTTACAATGGAAATTGATTATTTGATTTAAAAGAATGTGTTGGATGGTCAGTCGGAAATACCTTGGGCTATTCCCTAGGAAGTTAAGAGGAATTAAGATAATGGTACAAACATCAAAAAATATAGTACGATGCAAGAGTTACCAAAGAAATCTAAAGGTAATTAGAGAAAAATACAGTTCCTAAGATCAAACTGAAAAAAGTGTCAATATAGACCTTACAACTTGAATAGGAACTAGTAAAAAATCAACAACCAAGAAAACATGAAGATAAAAAGCAGAGGGAAGCCAAGGATATCTAGTTGGAGTTTTCTCTTAATTAGTGCTACGATCTCAGTTCACCAATTTATTCTAGATCTTTGAAAGATTTAAATGAATAAAAAGGTGTAAAACTAATAAATCTGAGGGTTCATGTAGTGGTATCAGTTCCTTGGGTTCTCAATCTATTGAAATCATAGCTATAGTAGGTTAAACTTCAATTTAGCAATCTTTACGCTATGTTGGTTGGGATCTGGGACCTTACCTTGAAAATGGTTGTAGTAGCACAATCTGTTCGCTGAAGAAGTCTTCAAAGTGACTGAATTCATGGAATTTGTGGCACTTGTAAATGCCTCAATGAATGTCACTCAAACTCGTGTTTTATCCTGAAGAATAATGGTTGATGTGAGGTCGGTGGAGGAAAAGAAAATCCGATCAGATGGAGAAGAATGCTTCTGCGTCTTTCCTTTTCTATTAGATTTAGGTCCAATTTTTTCCATTGTTGCTTACTTCATTTTTGTTTTGTAGGGTTTGAATTGGGCCTTTTTTGGGCTCAAGTTAATTTTTATTTAGTATATTCAATAAAAAAAAAGCTTTGTCGGATTTAGATTTTTAAAAAAAAGGGATGGAATACTATAAACCACAGTTTTCGATAATTCAAACGTTGCACAAGAAAAACTTTGGTTAAAAGAAAATGTATCCTTTGATCAGGAATGTTTCACCTTTGAAATGAAACTTTCTGATGAGATTTTGAATTAGTCAGGCCCTAGAAAATATCAGTTTATAAAGAAATAATGCTATTGTATAATGACCCTCCAGGTCATTTATGTAAATATACCTTCTTTTCATTGTTTGGAACATTCCGATCTGGATCACCCCATCATTCATTTGGATTTTATGTAAGTTTCTGTGTCTTATAACTTTTTAAACTTGAACGGTTGACTATTGTCAAAAGTTCAAAAAGAAAGCTTTAGAATACAATTTTGATGATTTGGTTAGTCAGCAACGGCGAGTTAGGTCTAGAATTACCCTTTATGTGGATCTCAAGCCTTTTGGGCTAATTCTAAGCCCCATTTTGGATTTTTACTAAAAACATAGTTTGGGTGTGGGATCCATATTTTATTGACATGGTCTCGGTTAGAAGTTTCAACTACTCCATTAAGTCTGGAATATCAAAAAAAAATTGGGTAGCATATCTCATTTGCGAGAACAGGATTTTAAACAAATCTTGAGTATTTCATTAGAGAATTTGACAATAACCAAAACCATCTAATGTGCAATAGCTGGTGAAGCTCATTTAACCCTTTGCCCTCACAAGGCCATGAGCCACATTCATGCAGGACAGGTTTCTAGGCATATGTGATCGACTCGCCTCTCCATATGCATGATAGGTTGGTCGTTAACCAATGAATTCACGGTCTCCACTCACTTTGACCATAGGGCCCTAGATGGTTCATCACATTTATGTGGCATTCTCTGCATGCAAGGTCAAGGATAAGATTAAAAGCCTTGATCTAGAGGATAATATTAAGGATTCATTATATAAAATCCTCCTCAATTCCTCCTCGGAAAATTCAAGCCCTAATAATAGTGACGATAAGGAATCCTCTACTAGTGAAGACCTAAAATTTCTTCATGAAGAAGACTACATGTCCTCATCTCGGAAAGAATGTACGTCTTGCCAGATTGGTCAACCATGTGATAAAGATAAGGATGAATTCTATCAGTTGTATTCTCAGTTCAAGGACTTAAATATCAATGTTATAAGTAATGATAATTGGGTAGATATACTCAGGATGATTGATGATCCAATATTAAGGTCCAAAATTATAGACAAGATTGGTGATTCCATCACCTCTACTTGTAATACTAGAATTCCTAGAGAAAAGCCTTCTCATAATAATACCTATACCATTGAAGAAGTAAGAAGGCAACTAAAAATTAGATCTCAAAGGAATTATATTCCACTACAATTGAAGACTTGGTTGAGGAGATTAATAAACTCAAAAAAGAAATATCTGCTCTAAAACATCATAATATGATTCTTGATGAGAGAATTAAAAATCATCATGGGAAACATGTCATAGTTGAAGATGATCCTCCTGGTGTTCCAAAGAGTAATCTTCATGACATCCCTAATGAGCCTACGAATTATAAGAATTTATTTTTAGAAACTATTGAGCTAATTACAACTCATAAACCTTTAGTAAAAATTACTCTTTTTATTGATTATGACCTAAAGAAGGATTTTATTGCTCTTATTGATAGTGAAGCTGATTTAAATTGCATTCAAGAAGGATTAATTCCGTCAAGATACTTTTAGAAGACTACACATAGTCTTCGTAATGCTAGTGGTCATAAAATGGATATTGAATATAAAATTCCTAAAACATATATATGTACAAACAATATATGTATGCCTGAAAGCTTTGTTTTAATAAAAATATTTCTAATGGAATCATCCTAGAAATGCCTTTTTTATGGCATATATATCCTATAACTTTATGGGATGAGACCGAAATAACTGGTACTTTCGAAGGAAGAAAATAAGAATAGATTTTATATCTCAATCATTTTCAAAATTCGTTAATAAAGTTAAAGATATGATCTCTTTAAAAAATAAATAAATTGATTTTCTTAAAAATGAGATTTGTAGTCTTACCATTGAAGAGACTTTACAAAGTCCTAAATCCAAGGAAAGATTTAGATTTTAAAGAACCAATTCTCTCTACAAATATATGGAGACCACCCAAATGTGTTTTTTGGGAAAGGAAGAGACATGTGGTGAGTCTTCCTTATGAGGAATAATTTTGTGAAGATAATATTCTCAATAAGGCAAACCATGCCAAATGAATTCGAAATATTTGAATTTATGTACAAAAGAGATTGATACTCTTCTTCAAAAGGGTTTAATAAGGCCCTCAAAATCTCGATGGTCTTGTACAACTTTTTATGTTAATAAACAAGAAGAACAAGAGAGAGGAGTACCCTGACTTGTCATAAATTATTAACCATTAAATAAAGTTTTAAAGTGGATTAGATATCCTATTCCAAAAAAAAAAGATTTATTAAATTCACTTCATGAAGCTATCATATTTTCAAAATTTGATTTAAAATCAGGTTATTGGCAAATCCAAATTTATGAAGAAGATAAATATAAGACAGTTGTTAACGTCCCAATGGGACAATATGAATGGAATGTTATGCCTTTTGGATTAACAAATGCTCCTTCGAAATTTCAAAAAATTATGGATGATACTTTTAACCCCTTTAGCAAATTTTTTATCGTATATATAGATGATATTTTGGCATTATCAAAAACCTTATAAATGCATTTTAAACATCTTGATCTATTTAAGAAAATTATTATCCAAAATGATTAGTTATATGTAGACCAAAAATGCATATTTTCCAAACTAATGTTAGGTTCTTAGGTCATAATATTGAAAGGAGAAAATTATTCCCATCTAAATAAGTATTGAGTTTGCATCAAAATTACTTGATGTTATTACCGATAAAACTCATCTCCAACGATTCTTGGGAAACTTAAATTATATTTCTCCTTTTATAAAAGATCTGGCTAAGGACACGGCTATATTATATGATAGACTAAGAAAAAATCCTAAAACTTGGACAGATAACCATACTAAACCATCAAAAACATTAAGACAAAGGTTAATAACCTACCATGTCTCACTTTAGCCAATCCAAATTGGCAGAAGATAGTGGACACAGATGCCTTTGATATTCGCTACGGGGAAATTTTAAAACAAATTTCTCCTAATGAAAAACAAGAATACCTTATACAATTCTATTATGGAAAATGAAATAATAGTTAGAGAAATTATGATACTATAGCTAAAGATATTTTGGTTATAGTTAAAAGTGTGTTAAAATTCCAAAGGGATTTATATAATCAAAAAATTATCATAAAAAACTGATTGTCAAGCGGCAAATTCAGCTTTAATAAAGATGTAAAATATGATGTTTCAAAATAAATGTTTGCAAGATGACAAGCTTTGTTTGCGTCGTTCGATTTTGAAATATATTAAAAAAAGGGAACAGATAATAGTCTTCTTGATATTCTTACTAGAGAATATTTAAGTAAAAACTCTTTGTCTATTAATTACAGGAGTGATGCGGCCATCTGAAAGTTCTTCCTCTAATAGAGAAAGGGAAAGAGGAAAATCACCTATGGGAAAAAATAATATCTTGGCCCAGATAAGAAACCAAAAGTAAATAGCTTCAAACATTACATAAGCATATATAAGCGCATCAGGAATCAACACTGAACATCCGATGTACAAAGAATTCATGAATTTTATACAATCCAAACAAGCGTAGGGTAATAACCCATCATCCTATTCTTCAGCCGTTACTGACGAAGGAAATGAAAATATTGAAGTATATGATAAAAATGAGAAAGATGAAGTAATACTTCTTCTTGAGCCCATAGATTTACAATGGAAAGACGATCAATGACAAATTATGACCAGGTATTTTGATATAGCATCTTATGTTGTCCCAACTTATAAATACAGAATGCATTATGATATAATAGTATCATCCCATGGATCAGCTGAATTTCAGCACTTTTACCCAGCCAGTACTAAAAAAGTTTATAACTTTTCAAAATTCATTATAATAAAGATATTCATCCCACAAAAATGCTAATAAGCACGATGAAGGAAAGAGAATATACCCATGCAGAACAAAAAAATTACAGTCAAGTTTAATTACTGGGATTATATCGAGAGCTTTAATAAAGCCTTGTTATATGAAAATTCTAATAAAAAGCATTCATGGTTTATAACAATATGCTCTCATGTCTACAAACAACATATACCATATTGGTTTTGCCAGTGGTGAATTTTATATGATCTATCTTTAAATATACTCCCGGAAGAAAAAAAAATTATATGTTGAATAATTAATCAAGTTATAAAAAGATGATATATTTTTCAAAGGACTGTCATTGATGTAATTTTAAATAGAATTCTTTATTCCATGGATAATGAAATTGACAGTCGAAGTCCAAATAAATGAAGAAGGATTTCCTTGCTTAAGGAGAAATTTTCATACAAAGTTTTGGAGTAAATTACTCCAGAGGGCTACTAAAGGAAAGATCCATGAACATGAAACTATAAACTCCATTAAAGATTCCATCGAGATTAACAACCATCAATCAAAAGTTATACAAGGCCGAGATGATATTTGTCCTTTCAAACAAACAACCAGAAGACTACAGATGAAGAAAGGGACCATCTCAAAATCAGAACTTCTTGCATCATACATGGAAGAAGTCAAAGATCTAATAAAAAATATGGGCATGATATTTCTGAATAATATATCTATGGCTACCTCAAATGAAGAAGAATAACCTGTATAGCAGGAGAATCCCAAAGCGTTCATAGCACGAAAGAAATGGACACAGAAATATTTCTTCCACAGTTCAGGAATCAGATAGAAGAATCTTCTAGTTCAGACACGCTAAAGGGAAAGGAGACTAGAAAAGACTAAATGATAAGACACTAACTTTTATAAAAGTTAGAAAAACTGTAAGCTTTTATAAAGTTTAGGACCCCAATGTGGATTCAATAATGTAACATGGCGTAAGCTCTTACGTCATAAATTTTAGACTTTTCTTCATGTCCTTTCTAATAAGGCTCTTTTTGTAGAATATAGAATGCAGGCTTTGGCCAACTTCCCTTGTATTACTTCCTTTGTATTTCCACTGCCATAAAAATAAAATACTTGTTGTTCTTCCTACTTTGAAGAAGTATTGCTGAAAATCTTGTCTAGTTAAGGTATTATTTTTCTCTCTTTTACTATTAACTTTAACGTTTTTTATTGTCACATCCCGAGAGCACACCCTAGAAAATATGTCACTCTCGGAGTGCAACACAGCATACTTGACCTCTCGGAGGTCTTGTACAAGCCCTTTCGTATCGTTCATTGCATATACATACATGAAAAGTAGTGCGAAATTAAAACTTTTCACAACATTCTAATAGTCTTTAAAAAACTCTTTCATATGAAACTCATAGGAAATACTAAGTCTCATTTCATCAAATCTTAGACACAAGAGTACTTGGGACACGACTCATACAATACGAAATATAGTACTACTAAGTCTATTACAATACTTCAATAAAAGAAATCAAAGACATCTATGCCCTCGAGTCAAATGAGGACATACTTCAACTTGCTTGAAAGATCCTATAATCCCAGATTATCTCCCAAAAACACCTTCACCTATGAATTACTTTAGATATATATAAAAGCATGGAACTAGTACAAACACATGTACTAAGTATGACATAATGCATAAAAATCATGAAAATGGACATTTAATGGAAATATGCATCTTTTAATTTAAATATCATAATATAAGCAAAGGAACAACATTTAACACCTTAGAAACACATAAGATAACACTTAAGCGATTTATCACATTTTAATGAAAGCTTTACAGTAAGCTAATTCACTGTTACAGTGAAAATCCTCAACTTCACATTGGGCACTTTCTAGCATGCAATCTTTTCACTAAAGGTTATCCTAAGACTCACTTAAGTAAGACAAAGAGAGACCACCCATACACCCTCTCTAGGCACACCTAAATGATCCTTAAGACCACCTATAATGAGATACACACACTTACAATACACCAAACACATAAATATGACATCCTCTTCCCAAAGGTGATTCTAAGGTTCACTTAAGTGAGTTGTGAAGCGACCTCCCATACAATCCCTTTCATACACACTTAAGAGATTATTTAGATTACCTAGGATAATATCATTCTCACTTAACACAATAGCTTTCATAGAATATGACATTCACCTCCCAAAGGTTATCAAAAGACCTACTCAAGTAAATCAAGAAGAGAATGTCCATACATGACCTCTTCAAGATTACCTAAGTAATCCTTAATACTACCTAAGTTTGGATCATGTCTACATAATCAACCAACTTTCCTAACTATAGTCATTCTTAAGACTTATCTAGGTAAGATACGAAGTGACCATTCCTATGCCCCCTTCACACCCTAACTAGACAACCCTTAACTACTCTAGATAAGTACTTATTCTTTTAACATGCTTTCTAACATAAGTCACTACATTCATTAGTTCATTTAAGAGACATTCATCACATAAAGGACATTCATGTAATGGTCTTGGAGAAGACCTAGGGACTCTCACTAACATCTTCAAAGCCTATTGTGCAATGTCTAGATAGCGTCCCATACCACCACCTAAACTTTATAGAACTTCTCTAATGCTAGTAGGTATCCCATATGATGAGAATAGGCAATAACCTACATAGAACATGGTAGCAAAGCATGGAATACGGAGTTGTAACCTACTCTGATGGAGGGTGTTTTACTTGCCAATGGTAGAACTTAGACACATCCCATGTAGGAACATGGTTAAGGAATATGAAGGGTTTTCTTTGCACTCTAGACTCATCCATTAACTAGAGCTACTTCCCTTACCATACTCACTCGGTGTTCGCCTTAGTTCTCATAGAGTAATTTACATTAAGGAACACATGAAGAGGTTCCATATCAAGTTCATAACCCAATAACATTCATCCTACCAAAGAGGTCCCATAGGGCTGCCTTACAATGGCGACGAAGATAGCTTAATGACTTTCCAAAGGATGATATGATGTCGTTCTAGCCAACCAACCTTAAGTCCATCATTCATTACAAGAAGGATACCATTACGGCTTTCGACTTCAAGGTTCATAACTTTACCACTAGGTTTAAGGTTTCACATAAAGGACTTTCTTAGAATCATTCAAGGTCTCATGTCATTCATACATACAAGACTAAGAGGCTTTAGCATCATCCTAAGTCAAGACATCCCGTATTCACATTCATACATGTATCAAGTAAGGGACACAAGTCTACCATACAAGACACACCCATAATTCACTTTAGCAGCGTACCACCAATCCATTCTCACCACTTCAATCCATAGTTAAATGTCACATCCGGGTTTACCCCCTAGACCTAACCAGAATCGTCGTCCTCTTTGAGGACTGATACTAGCCTCTTAGTTTACATCATTACATTCATAGGTCAAATTTAGCGGAAAATTTAAAACTTTTAATTACTTCTAATTGGAGGTTTACATAGACCTCTACATATATATATATACATTGAGTATACATAGACCCTTCATATAGGAAGATTACTTAGTATTCTACTTTTATTGCACATAAGTATATAAAATATAGCATAGTCATAATAGTCGTCTCATCTCATAACCATCTAATAAGAGTGTAATAACTTGGGTATAACCCATACATCAAAGTAAGAATGCCTCACATGGGCTATACAATGTTTCATACTAAATGGAAAAGAAAGAACATAATAGTCTTAAACTCAAAACAACTCCATAAGCTAGATAGTGGCATCACCCTCGGAAAGTGAGGACCTACCCTACTTGGATGAATAAGAAATCCAAGCCTTCTTCAAGTTGTCTTCAAAGCACTTCAACGACCGGAACCTAAAATGTTGGGGAAAAGGAAGAAATGGGATTAGTACACCACTTGTACTAAGTATGAGACGATATGCACACATACTATGAAAACATGCTAAGAAAAGGCACATTTCATAAGGTATGCACTTTTCATTTAAAACATTTATGCACATTCAACAAGACCATACCAACCAATATTACATGTTCATTAAGTCATAGGCATGTACATTACAAGAACAACAACACCAAGTCTAGTCAAGTCAACATACATAGCATATAGTTAAATACCTATTCAAGTAACTCTACATCAAGTCATATTAGCAACAAGCATGTATAAGAGTACATTTCAACATAACCAAAGCAAGACAATTACCCATGAACCCCTATGAAGTCAACAAGTGCAATGACCAAGCAAGGCCCCATAACCTTACTCAATCAAGTAACCCAACAAGAATCATGACTAACATCCTACTTCACATATCATAACATTTAAGATTATATAGCATCATACTTTAACAATATAGACTAACACATATTCATAAGTGAAACTAATCAACATATAGTATCAACAATGTGCAAGTTCATCATATACATGTCATATAGCATTAAGCATTTTCATACATAAGAACATCCTCATAAGACTCACCTCAAGGCTAACTAGTGCAATGCTTAGGTAGAGTCTCATACACCTACCTAGACTAACCTAGACCCCTTAGGTTATCATAGTTAGAGTTCAATCCGTTAGTTCATTTTACCTTTTTGGAAACATCTTGCCCTAACCAACATAGACCACATGAGCTAATGTGGAATCCGGTGCCATGGAACCCTACATCGAAAGAAGGCGGACTACTTGCTAAGGTTGTACCAAAACATGAACATAGCAACTACGTGGATCCACTAGCTAGTATTCTTATGGGGGCAACATAGTTCAAGAACTAGGAGATATAGTTGGGACCCTCTTTATGCTATATGAGTTGTTGTCTCCAATCTCAAGAGTACATTAGTGATCCTACCTTCCCTATGTGGGAAGGGACACTCCTCACTCTAGTTCACTCGGTGCTAAGCTAGAGTCCCTTTTTGAAATGTCTTTAAGCCTTTATTATCAATCATAGCTTAGTTTAGGTCATAGGGTCTACCCCTTATATAATCATCATCACCAGAAGCTCAATAAGATTTGCATGAGTATAAATCCTTTCATTACAATTCATATAGATGAGGTTAGCACATTAACATCTTCATATCATGACAAGACACATTGGTAAATCATTTACCCTCCTTATAACATTTACATCTTAAGCCAACACCTCAAAATCATAATCAAGACATTTCAATTCAACATCATACCACCCTATAAACCCTACTACAAGGCATACTCCAATACAACATCATTACTTAATCACAATTGACCACAATTTGAAGTAAAGGATAGAGATCATAAGACTTACCAAGTCTCCTTCATAGTTCATCATCAAGGTCTTACCATAAACCCTCAATTCAACTCAATTTGGGTATACATAATAATAAGTCAATAATCAACATGATAACAAGGCTAGAAGAACCACTACATCACAAATCAATACTAGATCATAGCTTAAGACAAGATACTTAGGTCAATTCACAATATACTTTATAACCTAGATCATCTTCTCAAGAACTAGCATGAAAGACTACAAATCATCCTAATTTTGTTCATGATTAGTGTAAAAACATCATCTAGTAGTAATTCAACCAATAACCAAGTCAATTGAACCAAATACAACCTAAATCATGTCAAGATCAAACCTAGGGTTAAGGGTTAAGGGTCATCTTCTATAAACTAGATCAAACCATCAAGATGTATCATAATTAGGTTAGAATACATGTTAATCTATTCACATTATCCAAAAGAAAACATAAACAAATCAATTCATAACATTAATTTCGAGATTGGGAAAGACCCACATGAAAACTCAACTTTTGAAAATACTTTGAAAGAACCCTTTGAGGAAAGCGGTCTCAATGGGTGAATTAGATCCCATACATTAATTTTTGATGAAGAATTGATGGTTTAACCGTCCCTTTAAATCCCCCCAAAACCTCCCCTAGCTTGGTCTTCAATGGTGTCTTCCAATAGACAGAGAAAAAGAGAGAAGAAAGAGAATTTGTTTTGTGAGTTGTGAGAGTTCTGTTTTAGTCTTAATTAGGTTAGGGCTTTATATAGGGTGTTAATCCACTTAATTAACCTTCCCCTAACCACTAATTAAACTCCTAACCAAGCCAACTAATTAAATAACCTAAGTGAAAACGTGCATCAATTTACAGTGTCACAGACGACACCACGATCGACGGATCGTGGGTCAATCGATGGACCTGCCCCCCCTTCCGTGCTGCACATCCGTAGTCTTGGTCAGAGACTGTGCACACAAGGCCCCCCAACGAATTGGCTAAGTGTTGGTCGTTGGATGGCATCGACGCCCCGCCGATCCACACACGCCTCGTCGATGCCCTCTCGTGGGTGCACACTGCCCAGGCAGTGTTTGACTCCACTTGCAAGGGTCCTCCTCAAGGGCCCTTGGTTGGTCCTTGGGGAGTCATACTCGGACGTTTCGACCATGAATCAACTTAAATACATGTTAGAGACCCTTTCACCAATTTCATCTATTTCTGACTCCTAAAAGCTAGTCAAATAGGCTAAGGCACACTAGTACCTCCTTGAACTAGTTTTCGGACGTCATGGACGTTCTTGGATATTTTGGTTTCTAGACTTCCTAAATGAATTATATTCATAAACATATACCTTAAAATGTGTCTAGACCTTATGACACTTATGTTAGGCTCTAGAACACGTCTTGGATTTTCGAAGTGTTACATTATATCATCCAATTCAATACCAAAAGCCCTTACCCATGGCCATGAACATCAATTCAATTCAAAAACTATAATACTCAATAATCTAGTTCAATTAAATATAGATTTATCAATCTAAGACTACCTAGACATCCATTCAATACAATTCTTACATCATTCAATAGCCCTATGAAAACTACACTAGAAATTCATAAGCATTAAGACAATATCACTTAACCCATAAAGTAGTCAAGAACTAGGGTTCATCAATTACATGGGTTCATAGGTTAATTAGTTAAATTCATATAATTAACATCAATATGATCAATATACAATGATTTAAAACCATTAATGCTAAGAACCCATGGATAGATCATGAAATTGGACAAGTTCATCTTTAGAAAACTTTAGAAATCTCTTTGAATTTTGGGCTCCTTGATGAATAGAGTTTCAAGGATCAAAAACCATACCTCAATGATGTTAATCCACGAAATTTATGAAGAATCACCACTCAAATCTCCAATCCAAGCTCTTCCTTGAGTTTTGGCTTCAATGGAGTTCTAGAGAATTTCTTAGAGATTTTGGGATTTTGATTTGGAAGAATGAATTCATCTAGGTATTTAGGACTTATATAACCACTTAAAATACCTAAAATACCCCTAAGTAACCGCCCAAACTCTTATTTTGACGTTGGGTGAATTACCAATTCACCTTTGCAACTTATAGTGAAGCTGCGCAGGAACAGACCCACCAACGACTTGGCCACAGACGGACCGTTTGTCCACAAACGGACCATCCTGTCTGGACATCGTTTGGGAATGAGACTGGACATTGGGAGATTAAGATCCTTAGGCTAAGTCTTTACCAACAACTCCCATCGACGGTGCATCAACGAGCCGTCGTTTGCCTCAGTCTATTGAGACTGGTCTTGACAGCCTTTGGCTCAAAGATGGGTCCTTCCTCAAGGACCCTTGATTGGTCCTTGGGGACTTTTTTCTGCACGCTTTCAATCCGAATATGTTTGTATACGAGTTTAGGACCTTCCACATAGATTTCATCGAAAATGAACACATAAAACTTGACGAAACATGCTAAGACACACAAAGTTGTTTCAAGGCAAACCTTTCGAACGTTCTTGGACGTTTGACCTCCAAACTTCATGAAACTTGATACACTGACTATAAACACTATAGTAACTCATATAAGGACCTCATAAGCTCATTGAACACACATATAGGCACATAACACCACATGAGGCACATAGGTGACTAGTCATCGAACATCTTGGTCGTCCCTTGACGTGACTTCCAATGCACCTAAATCTTTAGACACTGCCTAAATACCACATTATAAACCATTTTCGGACCTTATACCCTCATGAAAAAGGTTTTAGGCTCTCGCTTCACCTAAGTCATTTTTGAGGTATTACAATCTCTCCCACTTGGACAACATTCGTCCTCGAATGACACTTGCCACTCTCCGAACACTTTCAAGAATAGAGGTTCAACTAAAAATCCATAACCATATCATATAATACATTATACAATACAAACATCTGGGAAAACATCAATTTCACATAATCAAGAGAATTACAACACAACAAGAAACTAGAATAAGTTCTACAACTCATTATGTCATAAAACTCACATTCTTCCTTCCAAATAGCAAAAACTCATTTTATATTCATTATAATGCTCATATACATCAGTTCTAACCATATTGCAACAATTTTCAATCAAAGAATGAATTAGCTAATTTTTCAAAAAAAAATTACGGTGAGCAGATTTTTCCCTGGCAGCTTTATAGTGAATTATGTCAAAATTTCCCAAATTGCAACTTTTAGACAATTCATAATGGAAACATACTAATATGCAAGATAAAATCATATAAATACATCTTACAACATAATCATAATTTCATGAAATGGACAATGCAAGAAATCAATGAAATTCAATTCCAACAAGACTCCTAAACACCATGCACATACAACATACTACTATGACCATCTAGCCCATCTACTAACCATACTCCCCCACTTAGAAGGAACTCATAACACTAAAGATAGAAATACAAGAACATACCAGCATCATCATCCCCCTCATCCGGCTTTGCTCCTCTAGTCCGGAGTGCATAGAAATGCCTCTTCTTTGAAGCATCATCTTTCGGAACATTACGAGCAACTTGCTTACCATCTCTAATAGGACAATCCCTCACTTTGTATCCATCTTTACCACATCCAAAGCAACTCTCGGTACCCAATAGACATTCCCCATAGTTCCTCTTTCCACAAGTAGCACATGTAGGCTTGCCATTTTGAGAACCACCACGCTTCTCAAATTTCACCTTATCACCCCTAGATTCTTGTTGACTTGCAACCTTCTTCTTGAATATAGGTTGACTTTGATCACTTGAACCACTTCTTTTCAAGTTTCTAGCAATCCTACAAAGTTTAGACTCCTCAATTGATTGAGCATACACCATGAGTCTAGCTAGGGTCATATCATCATGTAGCATGGTCGTACGGCATTCTTCTCTCACTAGGTCGGCGACCCCGGTCACAAACCTACTCATATCATCCCTAAGGTTAGACACAAGGGATGGAGTATCTAGACAACATAAAGAACTTCAATGAGTACTCCTCAACACTCATATTCTCTAGCTTGAGATTGATAAACTCCTCTACCTTCACCTCCCTCCTCTCACGGGGAAAGTACTTTCGTATAAAAGTTTCTTTAAATTATTCTCACTCAATAGGACCCGACTCAACTGGACTATTATCTTTCCATTGAGTGTACCACACTTGAGCAACCTCCCTCAATTGGTACGAAGCTAACTCCGCCTTCTCCCTAGAAGTCACCCCCATGGCACTCAACACCTTATACACTCCATCTAGGAACTCTTGGGCATCCTCTCCCACCTTAGAGCCAAGAAAGATAGGAGGATTCATCCTCACAAAATCTGTCAATCTAGATGTCATAGTACTCTCCACAACATTCACTCTAGGCGCAATACCCATATTCACATGGGTAGTCAAAGCTAGGTCTAAAGTAATTAAAGCCTCTCTAATCTCCCCATTAGTCATTTCCGGGGGAACCACCGGAACCTCATTACCTCCACCCACAATAGGGACTTGATCACCTTGAGGAACTTGCTCAACTTGAGGAGGAATATCCTCATTCACATCATTCTCCTCATCTCTCCTAGCTGGTGTCCTCCTCATATTCATCTCCTATAACAAAAGGAAAACCATAAGAAAAGAGTACTCATAAATTTTACTCTACGGCACGACATAGGAGTAGAAAAGAAGGGAAACTCTATCGTCCTATAGCCTCTCACCCATAGATGTGTCACGACTCACACCGATGGTCAAAACTCTACTAGACATGACTTAATGAGACTTTTGGATTCCTAAGACCACTTTCATAACCTATACTCTAATACCAAGTGTGTCACATTCCGAGAGCACACCCTAGAAGATATGGCACTCTCAGAGTGCAACACGGCGTACTTGACCTCTCGTAGGTCTTGTACAAGCCCTTTCGTATCGTTCATCGCATATACATACATGAAAAGTAGTGCGGACTTAAAACTTTTCACAACATTCTAATAGTCTTTGAAAACCTTTTGCTTATAAAACTCATAGGAAATACTAAGTCTCATTTCATCAAATCTTAGACACAAGATTACTTGGGACACGGCCCAGACAATACGAAATATTGTATTACTAAGTCTATTTTACAATACTTCAATAAAAGAAATCAAAGACACTACGCCCTCGAGTCTAATGAGGACATACTTCAACTTGCTTGAAAGATCCTATAATCCAAGCATAGCTCCCAAAAGAACCTTCACCTATGAATCACTTTTGAGATAGATAAAAGCATGGAACTAGTACAAACGCATGTACTAAGTATGAAATAATGCATAATAATCATGAAAACAGACATATAATGGAAATAAGCATCTTTTGATTTAAATATCATAATATAAGCATAAGAACAACATTTAACACCTTAGAAACACATAAGATAATAATTAAGCGATTTATCACATTTTAATGAAAGCTTTATAGTAAGCTAATTCACTGTAACAGTGAATTCTTTCACTGTTACAGTGAAGTTCCTCAACTTCACATTGGATACTTTTTAGCATGCAATCTATTCACTAAAAGATATTATAAGACTCACTTAAGTAAGACAAAGAGAGACCGCTCATACAACCTCTCTAGGTACACCTAAATGATCCTTAAGACCACCTATAATGAGATACACACACTTATAATACACCAAACACATAAACATGAGATCCTCTTACCAAAAGTTATTCTAAGGTTCACTTAAGTGAGTTGCGAAGCGACCTCCCATACAATCTCTTTCACACACACTTAAGAGATCCTTTAGTTTACCTAGGATAAGATCATTCTCACTTAACACAATAGCTTTCGTAGAATATGACATTCACCTCCAAAGGTTATCAAAAGACCTACTCAAGTAAATCAAGAAGAGAATGTCCATACTTGACCTCTTCAAGATTACCTAAGTAATCCTTAAGACTACCTAAGTTGGATCATGTCTACATAATCAACCAACTTTCCTAACTAGAGTCATTTTAAGACTTATCTAGGTAAGATACGAAGTGACCATTCCTATGCCCCCTTCACACCTTAACTAGACAACCCTTAACTACTCTAGATAAATACTTATTCTTTTAACATGCTTTATAACATAAGTCATTACATTCATTAGTTCATTTAAGAGACATTCATCACATAAAAGACATTCAAGTAATGGTCTTGGAGAAGACCTAGGGACTCTCACTAACATCTTCAAAGTCTATTGTGCAATGTCTAGATAGCGTCCCATACCACCACCGAAACTTCATAAAACTTCTATAATAGTAGTAGTTATCCCATATGATGAGAATAGTCAATAATTGATATAGACCATGGTAGCAAAGCATGGAATCTGGAGTTGTAACCTACTCTGATGGAGGGTGTTCTACTTGCCAATGTAGAACTTAGACACATTCCATGTAGGCACATGGTTAAGGAATATGAAGGGTTTTATTTGCACTCTAGCCTCATCCTTTAACTAGAGCTACTTCCCTTACTATACTCACTCGGTGCTATCCTTAGTTCTCATAGAGTAATTTACATTAAGGATCGCATGAAGAGGTTTCATATCAAGTTCATAACTCAATCACATTCACCCTACCAAAGAGGTGTCCTAGGCTGCCTTACAATGGTGACGAAGATAGATTAATGAATTTCCTAAGGATGATATAATGTCGTTCCAGCCAACCAACCTTAAGTCCATCATTCATTACAAGAAAGATACCATTACGGCTTTCGACTTCAAGGTTCATAACCTTACCACTAGGTTTAAGGTTTCACATAAAGGACCTTCTTAGAAACATTCAAGGTCTCATGTCATTCATACATATAAGACTAAGATGCTTTAGCATCCTAAGTAAAGACATCTCATATTCACATTCATACATGAATCAAGTAAGGGACACAAGTCTACCACACAAGACACACCAATACTTCACTTTAGCATATGTTGCATATCATTCTAGAAGCAAATAGGAATAACCATTATCATCTATAATTCATCATATACACTACTATAACATCATCAATATAACCATCATAGACTCATTTAGTCAAGTAGGAATAATCATGCATCAACTCTAAGACTACACACATAAGGACATATTCATAGTCTAACATGATCAACTAACAACAATAGAAGAAACACATACTTTCACTTAATCACAAGTAGGTATATATGATCATACTCCACATAGATCATTACACAAATCATCATAATATATGAAGTAGTTTGCCGACAAGGCCATGATCATCATAATACATAAAGTAACGCCGACAAGGCCACATTATTCACTGAGCACCGCCACCATAAGTGGATCATACCAATTACAACATAATACAAGAGTTATATTACTGAAAATAAAGAGAATTAGGGCAGCGTACCACCAATACATTCTCACCACTTTAATCCATTGCTAAATCATCCAATTCAATACCAAAAGCCCTTACCCATGGTCATGAAATCAATTCAATATAAAAACTATAATACTCAATGAATCTAGGTCAATTCATTATAGATTTATCAATCTAAGACCACCTAGACATCAATTCAATACAATTCTTACATCATTCAATAGCACAATGAAAATTACACTAGAATTCATAAGCATTAAGACAATATCACTTAACCCATAAGTAGTCAAGAACTAGGGTTCATCAATTACATGGGTTCATAGGTTAATTTTGTTAAAATCATCTAACTGACATAAATATGATTAATATACAATGATTTAAAACCTTTAATGCAAGAACCCATGGATAGATCATGAAATTGGACAAGTTCATAATTAGAAAACTTTAGAAATCTCTTTTGAATTTTGGGCTCCTTGATGAATAGAGTTTCAAGGATCAAAAATCATACCTCAATGATGTTAATCCACGAGATTTATGAAGAATCACCACTCAAAGATCCAATACAATCTGTTCCTTGAGTTTTGGCTTCAATGGAGTTCTAGAGAATTTCTTAGAGATTTTGGGGTTTTGATTTGGAAGAATGAATTCATCTAGGTATTTAGGACTTGTATAACCACTTAAAATACCTAAAATACCCCTAAGTAACCACTCAAACTCTTATTTGGAAGTTAGGTAAATTTACCAATTCACCCTTGCAACTTACAGTGAAGTTGCGCAGGAACAGACCCAGCAACGACTTGGCCACAAACGGACCGTTTGTCCACAAACAGACCGTCATGTCTGGCCGTAGTTTGGGATTGAGACTGGACATTGGGAGATTGAGCTCCCTAGTCTAAGTCTTTACCAACGACTCCCATCGATGGGGCGTTGACTGGCCAACGAGTCGTCGTTTGCCTAAGTCGATTGGGACTGGTCTTGACAGCCTTTGGCTCAAAGATGGGTCCTTCCTCAAGGATTCTTGGTTGGTCCTTCGGGACTTTTTCCTGGACGTTTCCAACCCGAATATGTTTGTATACAATTTTAGGACCTCCCACATTAATTTCATCGAAAATGAACACATAACACTCGACGAAACATGCTAAGACACACAAAGTCATTTCAAGGCAAACCTTTCGAACGTCATGAACGTTCTTGGACATTTGACCTCCAAACTTCATGAAACTTGACACGCTGCCTATAAAACTATAATAAATCATATAATAACCTCATAAGCTCATGAAACACACATATAGGCACATAAACCACATGAGGCACATAGGTGACTAGTCGTCGAACGTCTTGGTCGTCCCTTAACGTTTGACTTCCAATGCACCTAAATCTTTAGACACTGCCTCAATACCACATTATAAACCATTTTAGGACCTTATGCCCTCATTACAAACATGTTAGTATCTAGCTTCACCTAAGTCATTTTCGAGGTATTACATTAATATTTAAACAGCCTAAATGATAGGCTAAATACTTTGTGTTGGACTAACAACAACTTGAACTATTACAATATGGTGAGTAAAGGACTGTTCCGATGTCTCTAAAGTCAAAGTAGTGTAGTCCAGGGATGGGAAGATCTTGGGTTAGTCCGGTGTTCGTGATAAGGTCTATGTTAGCTGTGAATAAGGTGTTGTTTGGGCCGTGTTGGAATCGTAAAAGTTCTTTCCATCCTTAGATTTCATAAACTGTAAACGAACTTGTAGTTACATCGAAGCGATCCTTAAAAAGATGGAAAATATTGAAGTATATGATAAAAATGAGAAAGATTACGTACTATTTCTTCTTGAGCCCATAGATTTACAATGGAAAGACGATCCATGGCAAATTATGACCGGGTATTTTGATACAGCATCTTAATGCCTCATTCACATCAAACATGGGCCTTATTAGGAACACCAGACTAAGCCAAGATATTCCCATCCCTAGACTACACTACTTTGACCTTAGAGACATAGGAATAGTCCTTTACTCACCATGTCGTAATAGTTCAAGTTGTTGTTGATCCAACACAAAGTATTTAGCCTATCATTTAATCTGTTTGAATATTAAAAACATTTAAATTAATAGTAAAAGAGAGAAAAATAATACCTTAGCTAGAGAAGACTTTCAGCAATACTTCTTCAAAGTAGGAACAACAATAATTATTTTATTTATATGATAGTGAAAATACAAGGGAAGTAATACAAGAGAAGTTGGTCAAAGCCTCCCTTCTATCTTCTACAAAGAGAGCCTTATATAGAAGGGACCTGAAGAAAAGTCTAAAATTTATGATGTAAGGGCTTACGTCATATTACATTATTGGACCGACATTGGGAACGTAAACTTTATAAAATATTACATTTTCCTAACTTTTATAAAAGTTAGTGTCTTATCATTTATATTCTCCTTTCCCTTTAGCGTGTCTGAACTAGAAGATTCTTCTATCTGATTTTTGAATTGTTGAAGATATTTCAATGTCCATCTCTTCCGTGTTATGAACGCTTTGGGATTCTCCTGCTATACAGGTGTCTTCTTCTTCATTTGAGGTAGTCATAGATATATTATCTGGAAATTTCATGCCAATATTTTTTATTAGATCTTTTTTGACTTCTTCCATGTATGATGCAAGAAGTTCCAATTTTGAGATGGCCCCTTTCTTCATCTTTAGTCTTCTGATTATCTGTTTGAAAGGACTGATATCATCTCGGCCTTGTATAACTTCTGATTGACGTTTGTTAATCTTGATAGAATCTTAAATGGAGTTTATAATCTCTTGTCCATGGATTTTTCCTTCGGTATTCCTCTGGAATAATTTACTCCAAAACTTTGTATGAAATTTTCTCCTTAAGCAAGGAAATCCTTCTTCATTTATTTGG
Source organism: Solanum sitiens (assembly GCA_016801875.1). Classification (NCBI taxonomy): domain Eukaryota; kingdom Viridiplantae; phylum Streptophyta; class Magnoliopsida; order Solanales; family Solanaceae; genus Solanum; species Solanum sitiens. The sequence continues at coordinate 86,522 of JABWTJ010000049.1, read as the reverse complement.
ACTTCGACTGTCCATTTCATTATCCATGGAACAGAGAATTCTATGAAAAAGTACATCAATGGCATTTCTTTAAAAAAATATATCATCTTTTTTTAATTTTAGACGGATCAACCCATTCAACATATAACTTTTTGTACTCTTTCGAGAGTATATTTAAATATGGACCATATAAAATTCACCACTAGCTAAACTAATTTGGTATATGATGTTTGTAGACATGAGAGCATATTTTATAAATCATGAATGTTTTCTATTAAAAATTTTATATGACAAGGTTTTATTAAAGCTTTCGATATAATCCATGTATTTAAACTTGACTGCAATTTTTTTTTCTGGATCTATATCCTTTCCTTCATCGTGCTTATTCCCAATTCTTATGGGGTGAATATCTTTTTTATAATAAACTTTAAAAAGTTATAAACTTTTTTAGTATTGGTTGGGTAAAAGTACTGAAATTCAGTTGATCCAAGGGATGAGAGTATCATCTCATTATGCATTATATATTTATAAGTTAGAAAAGCATAAGTTGTTGTATAAAATACCTGGTCATAATTTATCATGGATGGTCTTTCCATTGTAAATCTATGGGCTCAAGAAGAAGTATTACTTCATCTTTCTCATTTTTATCATATACTTCAATATTTTTATTTCCTTCGTCAGTAACGGCTGAAAAATAGGATGGTGGATTATTACCCTAAGCATATTTGGATTGAATAAAATTCATGAATTCTTTGTACATTAGAAGTTCAGTGTTAATTCCCGATGCGCTTGTATATGCTTCTATAATGCTTGAAACTACTAACTTCTGGTTTCCTATCTGGGCCAAGATATTATTTCTTCCCATAGGTGTTTTTCCTCTTTCCCTTCCTCTTTTAGAGGAAGAACTTTCAGATGGTCGCATTACACCTGTTATAAATAGACAAAGAGTTATTAACTTAAATATTATCTAGTAAGAAAATCGGGAAGACTATTATCTAATCCCTTTTTATAATGTATTTCAAAATCGAACGGCGCCAACAAAGCTTGCCATCTTGCAAACATTTGTTTTGAAACATCATGTTTTACATCTTTATTAAAGATGAATTTTGCCACTTGACAATCAATTTTTATGATAAATGTTTTATTAAATAAATCCCCTTGGAATTTTTAAACACTTTTAATTATAGCCAAAATTTCTTTAGCTATAGTAGCATAATTTCTCTAACTGTTATTCTATTTTCCAGAATAGAATTCTATAAGGTATTCTTGTTTTTCATTAGGAGAAATTTGTTTTAAAATTCCCCCGTATTCAATATCAGAGGCATTTGTTTCCACTATTTTCTGCCAATTCGGATTGACTAAAGTGAGACATGGTAGGTTCTTCACCTTTGTCTTAATGTTTTTGACGGCTTTAGTATGATTTTCAATCGAAGCTTTAGAATTTTTTCTTATTCCATCATATAATATAGTCGTGTCCTTAGCCAGATCTTTTCTAAAAAGAGAAATATAATTTAAGCTTCCATAGAATCGTTGGAGCTGAGTTTTATCAGTAATCACATCAAGTAATTTTGATGCAAACTCAATACTTCTTTAGATGGGAATGATTTTTCCCTTTTCAATATTATGACCTAAGAACCTAACATTGGTTTGGAAAATATGCATTTTTTTGTCTAGATATAATCAAACTATTTTGAATAATAATTTTCTTAAATAGATCAAGATGTTTAAAATGCATTTCTAAGGTTTTTGAAAATATCAAAATATCATCTATATATACGATGATAAAATTGCTAAAGGGGTTAAAATATCATTCATAAATTTCTTTTTTACATAAATTTAACTATTCCGAATTCATTTGGCATGGTCGTTTCTTAGTGGGAATATTATCTTCAAAAAATTCTTCCTCATAAGGAAGACTCACCACATGTCTCTTCCTTTCCCAAAACACATTTGGGTGGTCTCCACATATTTGTAGAGAGAATTAATTCTTTAAAATCTCAATCTTTCCTTGGATTTTAGAATTTTGTAAAATCTCTTCAATGGTAAGACTACAAATCTCATTTTTAAGAAAATCAATTTGTTTATTTTTTAAAGAGATCATATCTTTAACTTCATTAACGAATTTTGAAAATGGTTGAGATATAAAATCTATTTTTATTTTTTCTCCTTTGAAAGTATTAGTTATTCCCGTCTCATCCCATAAAGTTATAGGATATATATGTCAGAAAAAAGACATTCCTAGAATAATTTTGTTAGAAATATTTTTTATTAACATAAATCTTTCAGGCATACATATATTATTTGTACATATATATGCTTTAGGAATTTAATATTCAGTATTCATTTCATGAACACTAGCATTACGAAGACTATGTATAGTCTTCTTAAAATATTATGACGGAATTAATCCTTCTTGAATGCAATTTAAATCAGCTCCACTATCAATAAGAGCAATAAAATTCTTCTTTAGGTTATAATCAATAAAAAGAGTAATTCTTTTAAAGGTTTATGATTTGTAATTATCTCGATAGTTTCTAAAAATAAATTCTTATTATCCGTAGGCTCATTAGGGATGTCACGAAGATTACTCTCTGGAACACCAGGAGGATCATTTTCAACTATGGCATGTTTTTCATGATGATTTTTGCCTTTGCTTTCTCTATAAGTAATTCTCTCGTCAAGAATCATATTATGATTTTGAGAGAAGATATTTTTTTTTTTTGAGTTTATTAATCTCCTCAATCAAGTCTTGAATTGTAGTGGAAATATGATCCCTTTGAGATCTAATTTTTAGTTGTCTTCTTACTTCTGCCATGGTATAGATATTATTATGAGTAGTCTTTTCTTTAGGAATTATAGTATTACTCGTAGAAGTGTTGGAATCACCAATCTTGTCTATAATTTGGGACCTTAATGTTGGATCATCAATCATCCTGAGCATCTCTACCCAATTATCATTACTTATAACATTGATATTTAAGTCCTTGAACTAAAAATACAACTGACAGAATTCATCCTTATCTCTATCACAAGTTGATCAATCTGGCAAGACGTACATTCTTCTTCAGATAAGGACATGTAGTCTTCTTCATGAAGAACTCTTAGGTCTTTAACAGGAGAGGATTCCTAACCGTCACTAGTATTAGGGCTTGAATTTTCTGAGGAGGAATCGAGGAGGATTTTATATAAAGAATCCTTAATATTATCCTCTAGATCAAGACTTTTAAGCTTATCCTTGACCTTGCAGTCCCTTGCATAATGACCTACTCTTCCACATTTGTGGCAGACATTTGATTTATTATACTTATAAAACTCTTTTTTATCTTTATAATTCATTTTCTTTTTTCACGCTTGTCTAAATATTTCTTTTTTCTATACTACCTATGAGGTTTTTCTTTATAATTTCTTCCCCTAATGTCTATTAGATTTCTTAGAGGATTCAGGCATATCAATTTCGAATTGTTCACCAAATTCTCCTAATTGATGTTTCTCATTTAAATGACATTTTTTAATTCGTTAATTCAACTTGATCTCGTTACATAAAGAAAGGCCTTCGTGAGTGTAAACACTTTTATAAGTTTTTCATATGTATAGTCATCATAATTAATACTAACTTCATCTCCTCTAAGGGCTTTTCTAACCCTTTCTGCAAATAAAGCAGAGAGCACCCATCTATAAATTTGAATTCCCAATGAGAGTTATTAAACTCAGTTAATTTCATAACCCTTGATAGGAAAACATCATTGCATCATCTAAAGGAAGTAAGAGTTTTGCATCTGAAGTTTTGGAGCATAGTCCTAATGGTTTCACAATTATTTGACCATATTCCAGAAAAATGTTCTATAATGGTTAGAACTAAAGTGTAAACTACTTCTGGAATTATTGCACTCTCATCCTTAACGGCATTTAAAATGGTCATACGTTGGGATTTTGAGAGATAATTATCCTACAACCCTTTAATTGATCTGTAAAATCGGCAATAATCATGTTGGCTGTATTTTTTCGAAATTCGTATTTGCCTTACAAATTGTACTATACATAAAAATTCTATGAGGTAAAGTATACATTTGTTTATCAGTAAAATCATCAATATTCTATTTATAAACTTCTCTCCCACTAAAACTATTGGAGACATGATATTCTTGTTCATCCAAGAGTATCTTGAGGAGTCGACTTAGGATGGTAGTACATCCTTTGAACCGGTTTTGTAGCATGTTTCTTTGAGATTTTATTAATCTCATCTGGAATCCTATCATTGATATCATGTTTCTTAGTTGGAGGGGATTAATATCTAACCCCTAAAATCTTTCTTGAAGTAATCTCTCAATATTATCAAGCTTTGATTATTTAAAGTCCTTAATTTCTGGAGGTGGTTGGATAGTAGGAGTTTCCTTCTCATTTCCTTTATCAGGGATTTTAGATTTTTCTAATTCAGCACATAAATGACTAATTTTATCATGCAAAGAAAGAATATGTTCTCCTAGAATGCTTACTTAAATATTTGTGTAATTGTTTTGACGTATTAAAGTTTTAACATGCTTGAAAGTAATAAGAGCACTGTCATTTTCATCAAACAACTCTGTAAATGTAGTAAAATATACGGTCTTATCATCTTTTTCAATTTGAAAAGATTGTTGAGGAGGTAAGAGGGATTTGGTAATTGTACCATCACATAATTTATAATCCTGTTCTAACATAGAAAATATAGTTATAAACATATTTCGTCATAAATCGTGGTATAAAAGCAATAGCTTTATTTGCTTTAGAAAGATCATTATTAAAATCTTCTTGAAAGAATGTTTGTTGATTGTTATCAAAATTTTGAAGAATCACTTTCTAAATGATTCTCATTAGGGTTGGGAAAATTTACTTGAAATTTTCTTTCTTACCGGCGACCTCGGTCTAAAGTCAATAATTCCTGAACTATCCATGTAAATCATTTGGAAAGTTCATTTCGGACAAAATAGGATCCATATCAGGGGTAACTATATGATTTCCAATCTTGATATTATCAACTCTCTTTCCTTCTTTTATATAAGAAGTAGATATTTCAAAATTATCTTCTTCTCTAATTTGAGAAGTAGACGCTCTAGAAGGTATATCAACAATATAATCAAGAGGAGATATATAGAATGAGTTAGTTATCAGCATTCTTGAAGGAAAACCTATATTATCAGCATAACTTATTAGTAAATTCTGATCAGTGAATTTTATTCTCACCGTCGCATTCAGAGTTTGTTGAATATCCGAAATATCAGAATTTATATTATTTTTGGGAGGGACCGCTTCTTCGATCACCCATTCTTTTAAGAAAATGAATTTCATCTCATGTAATAGGTTTTCTAGTTATAACTTTAGACTTACTAAAGTTTGTTTCTATTAATATTGTTTCATTTTTAAAATCATAATTCTACACATAGAGTTTAAAGTATATAAAGGCTTATAGTAAATTATATAACAAATACATATAACTTTTGTACCAGGCAAATAATCGTAGTCATGCAATTTTATACTTAATATTTAAGTATTTAGTGATTTTTCATCATTTAAAGAGATTTGCAATTTAGGATAAGCGTTAAAATAAACTGGGTCATATGCCAAACTGGTTTGAACTGTCCCTATAAGAGATTTTTTCCAATTGTGATTTCTGTCATCCCCCAGGGCGGCTATAAAACTCTTTGGTAGACCTCTTAGAGTGAGGGGCTTAAAAGCAACTTGTACTAAACCAATATGCATAAATCATTAATTTTCTCTATAAGAAGCAAAATCACTTTCAGATAATAATCTAAAGTACTATGATCAGAATCCACAGTAATAGTTTTTTCTTTGGTTTTGATAATTTGTTTAACTATTATTTTTTTTAAAAGTATCCATTTGGTATACAACCTTGGGTTGGATTTTAGGAATAGTCCATTTATTTAGAAGATTTAGTTGTTGAGGCATATCATATTTCTCTTTTCTACTATTTTTAACAGTAGTATGTTTCTTCATAATGTTCATATTAATAAAATTGTGTCGAACTAACACCACCTATCCCTAAACCACCATGACTATATATATACACATATATATCCCTAAACCATCATGACTATATATATATATATATATATATATATAACAATTCTCAAGTCATAATAAGTGATAATATTTATCATGGATCCATGTATACATTCACTTCACTACTTGAATTTCATAACGTTTCATTAATTTGGATGGAAATAATAAGTTTTTTTTATTTATTTCAAAAGTTTTAAGTATTCCAAGACAGGAAGTACTTTTCTTTTCATTTTGGTCGAGTATCTGATAGATTGCATATGGTAATTTAGTGATTTTACATTTCTCTTTATTAATTTTGTAGAGACAACATGTTTTTATTGTTATTTAATTACATATGATATTTATTTATTACATTTTCGTTAAGTATAATGGTGACATCGCAATCCACCTTTGACATATATATTTTAGTAACTCAACTTTATAGGGTTATTCTGGTATTTCAACTTCTTTTTATTTTCATTTTTAATAATATTTGTTTAGAGTACGTATTTTGTATGTATGAATCACGTTAATTAATATATTACGATAAAAAGAACAACCTTTTAAAAAAATTATTAACCTTATACTAAGGGCCCGTTTGGCCAAGTGATGTGGTACCATAATATGGAATCATGATATAATATCATAATATCAAATTATGAGATGAAATTGAAGTTTTGTTTGGACATGCGATATGAAATTTTTGTATTGTATATTTCTCATAAACCTAAGAATCTCATAAGTTGTAAAACTATTAAAATAGTGTCAATTGTTTATTCAATCTTACCAAATAAAAAATTATAAAATCACATAACAAATTATTACAAAGTTATTATTCTCCACTTAAGTAATTGTTTCATCTAACTTTAGTTCATCAAACTTTAATTCAATAAAAGAAATTGAACATAAATTGTATTGTACTGGTTTTTAATATAATTCTCTCACATAATACGTACAATTTTCTCACGTTAAACTTGCATTTCTTGATCATGTGACCAAGAAGACGATCCAACATTGTTACTTTGAGTTGTAATAAATAAAAAATGGTAGAAGTAATAAATTAGGTGTTGGAATTTTTCTCAACAATCGGTTGGTGAGTTAAATTAAAGTGACTATATGTTGTGAGAATAATATATTTAAAAATTAATGATGTGATTATAAATTTTATTTACATATGAAATAAATGGTTAGGTAGATATAAATGTGAGACTATTTTTAACAAAATATAAACTTCTAGATCAATTTATGTATTAAAAATATTTTAAATCATGATTTGGAATTCTCATATCATGGTTTTTGGAGAATCTGGAATCACATCTCATGATATGAAATCATTAGATCGAATCCGCATATAATCCCATCTCAAGACGTTGATTCCATCTCACGATTCCATATCGTGATATGGTATTGCATGACCAAACGTCTACTAAATGCAATATTTCAAATGATGAGAATGAATGTTATTATATTGATACAAGCCGTAGAACATCCATTTTAATGGAGTGTTTCTTCTCAGTATATTTCGAATGATCAAGAGGAAAAGGAAGAGGAAGAGTTAGAATTTGAGTTTTACCCTAACTCATACTCTCTGAGAGAAAATAGTTGTTTTTAATTAAAACACTAACTTTGGATCTTAAATGTAAAGATAATATCAGTCCTTGTTTTATGAGATACGGATATTCATTGTATCTTTACTAATATATGGTAAAACATATTTAAAGTGATGCTATATGTAATTGTTTGAAATTAGAGGTAAAATTAATATATATGGTAGTGATGTATTTCTAATACAAAGTAGTTTGTCCTTAAAATTATTATGTTAATGTTATATCAATGTTAATAAATATTCGATTGAATTCAAAGTAAGATTTATGTTAGGACTCCATCGCCAAAATAATATGGAATTGAGTAAGATTTATGTTGGGACTCCATCGCCAAAATAATATGGAATTGAGGTTTTTTTTTCTCAAAAGTAACGATAATTATAACAAAAACAGCTAAGATAACATTATAAGACAATTTCTTTTTGGTTTGGGACTTTATGACCGTGTTTAATTTTACAAAAATAACACCAATTTTTATTTTTTTAAAAATAATACAACTTCTATTAATTTTTTGTTTTTCAAAAATAAGGTTGTCTTTTTATTTAGCCACAAAAAAGGACATAAAACCCTTTGCACGCCATTTACTATAATCTTTGTAAACAAGTAATTTTTTTACCAAAAATAAAGTTTTACACCATTTTTATTTCTTTAATATTTTTATAAATTATATTTTGATTTTATCTTATTTTAATATGTTTATTTTAAAATATTTGAATACAACAAATAAGTCAGGTTTTAGGCAATGTTTTATTTTTAATCAAAAGAAAATAAATTTTCAAAAATATATGTTTCATTTTAAATTAATAAGTTAGTATTTCTTAATTATATTTTTTGATTAACTATTTAATTTTTCTTATATTTTTTATTAGTCAAAAATAGTTATATACATATTATAGCAATAATAATAATAAAAATAAAAATCTTAAGCTACCCACTATACCTACACTAGCCCCACTCACTCACACCACTACCCACCTCACCTTACATCCAATTCCTACAACTAATACACACAATCAGCAATACACCCACAAACCAAACAACAATACACAATCAAAACACACACCCTACTGGCAACATACGCCAACACAAAAAAAGTTTACATTATCAATATAACCCAAAGGCAGCAAAAAGAAAAATACATCACCCCAACTTTCCAATCACCAACATACACACGAGGAGCAAAAGATTAAAAAAATAAATAATCATCCCAACATTATATTTGTTTTCACTAGTAAACAATAGTTTGAGTTTGAGATTTGCTTTCGTAGTTTCTGATTGTGGTCATTTCTTGTTGTGATTTAATTTTCACAAAAGATAACACTTTATATTCATTGTATGATTTAATTATATAATTATATAATATTTGAACCCAATGTTATAAAGTTGCAGAGATTTATGTGTGTTTGAGAATTTTTATATAATTAAATTTAGAGCAAATTTGGTATAATGTGTGCATCATTGGTAATAGTTGAGACATTTGTCCTATGTACTCCATGGAGCTATGTTCTTGAGGTGAAGTATTTTCGTTTGAGTAGAGTTGGTTTAATTTTTTAGTTTACTATCATTGACAAAATATATGATGATTATGCAAACACATTTTTTGTTTATGATTATTACAAGTAGCTATTATTGTCTTGCATTTACTAATTATTCTATATTAATTGTTATTATTAACTTCCGACAAATATCTTCTTCAAAACTTTGGTGGTTAACTGCCGCCTGCAGATTTCTCAACTCTAGAATTAATTAGATAATTTTACAGATTATTATATTTGATTTAATATATTATTATTTATATTTGAAAAATAGCATTGGTTATATGATAAATTTCATAGTTTTCAAATAGTTGATGTAACCTAACTAGAACTAAGTGTTGCATCTTTAAGTAACATATTTTTTTATGTTTTGCTTATAAAGAACTGAAAATATCTTCTTTAAATGTCTTAGTTGGATCATGAATTAATTTTTGTTGATAACAAGCACCTAACTAACAAGAATACCATTTAAATTTTGGGCTAAATGAGTCAAACAAAAAAGATTTGAACTTTCACAAGTATTTCTCTGCCGGCTTCATGATAAAACGAGCCTTTTGGCTGCTTAATTTGTAGCATTGCTTACTCACATAAATTTGTTTTACAAATTGATGGTTTGTTTCTATTTTGTTCTAAATATTTGTTTAAGGTTTTTAATCAAGAACTCTCATCTTCCTTTTTCTTTTAATGAGACTATGTATAGACTATACTTAGACTATAGTTATATGTAGTTTCTCCTTTAATTCGCATCAAATTTGATTTTAATGTGAGAATTCTCGCATAAGTTACATTATAATAGTTAGTAGTTTTCATCAATATATTGATGGAGTTTGTTGCCATGAAGAGTAATTTGTGATGATATACTCCATAATAAAATTGTTCATTACAAAATATGAAAGAGATTTTATTTTTTACCCTAGTATGAACACTTCAATTAAATCTTAACAATATTTTTTTCTCTTTTTTATTTCACCTATAAATTGTAAGAATTGAATCAAGATTGATTGAATATGTGTCATCACATTACTGGGACATTGGAAGGAACTTTTACTTATATTTCTTAGTTTAATATTTAGTATATTTCAGTTAGATTTTTTGTTATTGGATAGATTTTACTCTTATTTAAGGAGTTTTTAATGAGATATTAATTTAATATAATTTTAGTTAAAATTATATCATCATGGGTGAATTTTATTATTATCTAGCATGTTTTATTTTCTTTATTTTTTAATTTATGCAACTGTAATTAATAAATAATATCAATATAAAATAATTAAATGTCATTAATATCTAGTAATTAGTGACAAAATATTTCATCATCAAAAGTAAGTTTTCGCAACGACCAAATTAAAATTTTTAAGACAAATGTTTTCGTCACAAAATAATTATTTCATCACAAGTCGACTACATTCGCTGACAAAAATTCATTGGCATAGTAACCCTTTTTATTAAATACAAATTTATTTTTTATTTTGTGACAACTATAATTGTCAATGATGATAAAAATTTAAAGTGACAAATATATGTTACGTAAAGTAATACTTTTAAAATGACAATTTAACTACGAAATTGTTAAGCTTTTCTATAATAGTAAAGACTTCCCCTAATTTATACATTTAAGGACAAAAAAAAAATTGTATATAAAAACTAATCATTATTCACGAAATTATATTTGTTCAACTACGAAATACATATAATTTTAGAGACAATTGATGTCGTCACTAATTGAGTAAAAGAATTAGCGATGATATAATTTAGTTGATAGTAATAACCTTTTTAGTGACAAAACATAATATTAACTACAAAAGAATTACACTTTTTATGACAAATAAATTTGTCATAAATGTTTAAGCATTTGGGGATGAATTTTCTTTTTGTTGTTAATGTAATACTTTTAGCAACGAAACACTAAATCGTCTTTGTATACTTTCAACGATACACATCGAATTTTTTTTCGTCACACGAGATTTTAAATGACAAAATATGAATTAGAAATGACAAAATTATTAGTCCCTAATAATCAAATTTGTTGTAGTTCATGGGATGTCGGAAGTCCAATTACATTGTCTAGGACTAAGTTTAGGTCTTACAACAAGTTATATCCGTTGGGGGGGGGGGGGGATGAGTAGTAAAAACCACACAAGAAAGGGTGTCGACGCGCCGACTAGTCAAGTAAAAGCACAACACACTCCAGACACCTCTCAAGTTTTAAGTAGAAAAGGCGCACATCCTCGACGCCTTATAAATCTCAAAAATTAGTTTACCAAATCAGTCCTAGTGGTATAACTCTCGGTAAAACCAATTTAGAATAGTAATCAAAAGACTCTTCAACAGTTGAGATTTCTTATTTAAACTTGTATGAACGGCTGACCAAGATCTTCTCTACAACTTTCTAATTTGGAAAGTTTTCACCTAAGTATTCTTATTTGGTTCACAATCTCATTCTGCTTGGAAGAGTATTCTTTCACACTATGAGTCTTTCATCTTCAAAAGTTCAAACGCTCTCTTCAAAGCTACGACTCCAACAGATTTTACTCTGTTGCTGCCGAGTTTTGGTCTTCCTCCGCTATCTCCAAGCTTAGAGCAGCTTAGGATGGTTTTTGAAATAGCCCTAGTCTATTTTTACCACTTAAGAGGGGATAATTAAAAAAAATTGTGTTTGAGTTTCTGTCCCGTTAAACTCGCTATAGCGGTTGGCACGCCGCCATAGAGCGCAGCCATAGAAAAAATATTTTCACTATGGCGGGATGACATCAACCTGGATCAATTTCAAATTTCGAAATTTTCATCATGCTACCCCAATTTCAAATTGACGGTGTATTTCAAAAATTCCTCGAAATTCCACACGAGGTACCTTTGAATAACGACCGGACATGTCGTTACATCATGGGTTAAGACTGAACCGTTCTTGCAAAAGTGTCTTTGAATTCAAAATTTTTTTTCTTGAAATAATGAATTTAGAATAAAATAATGTACAATAAGATGAAAGGGTATATGTTAACTACTTATGGATAAAAGAGTATCAACAGTTAATTACAAATAAAACAACACAACCAGAAACATAGATTGTAGAATAGACACCATCATGACAATAGAGCAAATTGGTAGTGCCACCCTGCTATTCATAATATCAACTATCAAAAGTTATTCTACACTAAATACATCCAAGCATAAAAATTCACAGCCTTTTCTTCCAAGAACAACTCTCTTTTGTTGGACAAGTCAATAACCCAAAAGCACAAGTTCAACAAGTATTGTTTGGCTTCTAATTGATTGTACAATATTAGTGATTTAGATAAAGGGAACAAATATAAAGTACAGAAAATCATGGACCCCTGATTGGACGAAAGCAGATACAGCTACCAGCTACATCTTCGGGTATCATCCCTCCTCCCTTGCTCGTATCAATTGCTTCTAATAATCTTACTACCTCCTCCATTTCAGGTCGCTTTTCTGGATGTCCATCCCAACATTTCTTCATCACATTGGATAGAGAACTTGGACAACATCGGGGAATTTCTGGTCGCAAATTCTGCAAGAATTAGGTTTTTAATAAAGTGAATCATTTAGGAGAAAGCAGCCCATATGTGTCTTTTGGACCAAACATAATGAAAGGTGGCAATATGTAAATGATCAGCATACTAGCAGCAAGGCGAAAATGATCACTATCTCGAGAAAAAAAAATTTATTCTTCTAGTTTTAAAGGGTTGAATACTTCAAGGAATAGTATCAAAGAAATTATGTGTAGTTAAACCAGCATGACGTGGTCCTGATGGCTAATAATAGCATAAGGAAGCAACCATTCCTTAGAAAAAAGTGTTGGCAAATTAAGTTACTGAAAGAGTTGGTTTTGGTTCTTGTGGAATCAAACTAAATGGAAGATGAATTAACATGAATATTTGGTAGAAAGATAATTAGTACAAAATAAAAGTCAAGATAGTATCTTGGTAGGTGAAAGTTAGGCAAACCATAAAATGATTTCATATCTTAACCTTGACAATTTTGACACATAGTGATGTCATGGATGACATCAATAGGATGAATTTATTCCTATAAATAGGTAGCTCTTAATTCATTTTCAAATCATCCTCTCACTTGCCTTCTCACCTTCTAAGGCATTTGTGTTCTCTCTCTTGTAGTATTTCACTTGTATTCTTTGTAGAGTGAAATAAATATCAGTGCAGTTGTTCTTTGGTGGACATAGGATCATTTTGATCTGAACCACGTTAAATATTGTTGTTCTTCCTTGTTCTTTAGTTTCACGTTTCCGCTAACAATTGGTATCAGAGCCAAGGTTCTGTCTGAGTATGCTCTGTGGTTGCAGCACAGTCTGAACTTCCACATCAGAAAAGGATTACTTTGGTTTTCTGTAGTTCCAAATACATATAGTAGAAAAGGAAGAACAAGTAAAAGAATGAGTTCCATGAAGTTTGAAATTGATAGATTTAGTGGGCGCAACAACTTCAATATCTGGAAAATCCAGATGATAGCGTTACTGCGGAGGGAAGGTTCAATCCATGCTATTGACGGAAAGTACCCCGATAAGATATCGGATTCCGACAAGGAAAAGATTGAAGGAGATGCATTGAGTGCAATCCAACTGTCCCTTGCACCTAACGTACTTTGTGAAGTGAGTACAAGTACCGAAGAGACGGCCAAAAAGTTATGGGAAAAGCTGGAAGGGCTTTACCAGGACCAGTCAGTGACAACAAGGATGTTGTTACAACGGCGTCTTCATACATTTAAGATGGATTCAGGTACTTTGTTGCAAGACCATCTAGATGCGTTCAATAAACTTGTGATGGACTTACAAACTGCTGGAATTAAAAAGGACGAGGAGACGCTTGCATGTTCTTTGCTATTTTCATTGACTTCAAAATATCGTGATATTGAGAATTCAATGATGTATAGCAAACAACCTATTAAACTTGAGCAAGTGCGACAAGCACTAAACTCTTGTGATGTGCGGTACATTTTGAAGGAGACAAAAGTGACGAAGCTAGTGGACTCTTTGTAAGAGGTCGTACTAGCCAACAGGGAAGGAGCAAATCGAAGTACAGATCAAAGTCTCGTGTGAACAAAAAGAATGCGGAATGTTGGGGCTGTCACAAAAAGGGCACTTTGAACGAGATTGCCCTATGTCGAAGTCCAAAGAAAAGGCGAGTGCATCCATTGTTGAGCAAGTACATGATAATGATGATGATTATGTACTAACAACATCATGCAATAGTGGAGTCTATGACAACAAATGGGTCTTAGACTCTGGTTGTACTCTGCATATGACATTTCGAAAAGATTGGTTCAGCAACTATGAAACAAGCAGAGGAACTGTATTAATGGGCAATAATGCAACTTGTAAAATAGTTGGCATTGGTTCAGTTCATGTTCGCTGCCATGATGGAATCGTGAGGACTATTACAGAAGTCCATCATGTTCCTGATCTAAAGAAGAATTTGATCTCCCTGGGTACTTTAGATAAACAAGGCTATAAGTACATGAGTGAAGGAGGAACTATGAAAGTGACTAAAGGGTCTTTAGTCATGTTGAAGGCCAAGCTGGAGGATGGCCTCTACACACTTGCGGGAAGCACCATTATTGGCTCTGTAAATGCATCTACAGTGCAGTTATCTAATGATGACAAGGCAAAATTATGGCACATGAGACTAGTCCATATGAGCGCACGAGGACTGGAGATGTTGAGCAATCGCAACCTTTTGAATGGTGAGAAGATCAGCACACTTGAATTTTGTGAGCACTGCGTCTTAGGGAAATAGAAAAAGGTCAGCTTCAGCACTGGCAAGAACAAGACGGGAGGGGTGCTAGACTACATCCATTCAGATTTATGGGGTCCCTCTATGCTTCCATCGAAGGGAGGAAAGAGGTATCTTCTCACATTCATTGATGATTTTTCACGAAAGGTTTCGGTGCGTTTCCTGAAGACAAAAGGTGATGCTTTTGAAGCATTTAATGAGTGGAAGATTTTGGTTGAAAATCAAATGGAGAGGAAAATCAAGTATCTTCGCACGGACAATGGCTTGGAGTTTTGCAGTGAAGAGTTCAATGATTTTTGCAAGGTTCATGGGATCGCAAGACATAAGACGGTCAGGCACACACCACAGCAGAATGGAGTTGCCGAGAGAATGAACAGAACTCTTCTTGAGAAGGCTCGTTGTATGCTCTTACAAGCTAAGATGTCCAAAGTATTTTGGGTTGAAGCAGTTCATACTGCTTCTCATATTGTCAATCGGTCTCCAGCATCAGCGATTGACTTTAAGACTCCGAATGAGGTCTGGTCAGGTGAACCCTCTAACTATTCATACTTGCGAATATTTGGGTGTCCAGCTTATTATCATGTTAATGAAGGTAAGCTTGAACCAAGGGCTAAAAAGGCCATATTCGTAGGGTATGTAGATGGAGTAAAAGGGTACAAACTATGGTGTTTGTCTTTACTCAAATTTGTAGTTAGTAGAGATGTTACCTTTGATGAATCCTCTATACTTGATCCTCGTAAAGTTTCTGTGGAGTTATCTAAAAACGAGAATAACGAGCAGGTGGAGCTACCGGTGGAGCTTACCAAGGAACGGGATCAAGAGACTCAAATTGATGAGTCAAAAGATGCAGATCTTAAAGAACTTGCTTCCAATGAACCATACACAATTGCGAAGGGAAGGGACAAAAGGCAGATACGGAAACCTGAACGTCTTATAGAGCAAGAAAATTTGATTGCACATGCGTTCGTAGCTGCAGAAGAAGAGATTAAGGATCTCGAGCCCTCTTCGTATGTTGAAGCAACTTCTTGCAAAGATGCTGCACAATGGCAGTTAGCCATGATGGAAGAGATGGAGTCTCTTCACAAAAATGAGACATGGGTCTTAGTTAAAAGGCCAAAGGGGATGAGGACAGTTGGATGCAAATGGGTCTACAGAAAGAAAGAAGGTATTCCAGAAGTGGAAGATGCTAGGTTCAAGGCGAGATTGGTTGCAAAGGGTTTCAGTCAGAAGGAGGGAATTGACTACAATGAGATCTTTTCTCCAGTCGTGAAACATAGCTCAATTCGCGTGCTACTAGCATTGGTTGCACAATTTGATTTAGAGCTTCAACAGCTTGATGTCAAAACCGCTTTCTTACATGGTGATCTAGAAGAAACAATCTATATGGATCAGCCTGAAGGTTTTCTAGCTGAAGGAAACGAAGACCATGTATGTCAACTGAAGAAGTCTTTGTATGGTTTGAAGCAATCCCCTAGACAGTGGTACAAGAGGTTTGATGCATTCATGACTACACATGGATTTTCGAGGAGTGCATTTGATAGTTGTGTATATCACAAGAAGATGTCTGGTAACTCTATGATTTATCTATTGTTGTATGTTGATGATATGCTTATTGCGGCTAACAACATCACAGAGATAAATATTTTGAAGAAACTGTTGAGCAAGGAATTTGACATGAAGGATCTAGGAGTTGCAAAGAAAATCCTTGGAATGGAAATTTCAAGAGAAAATGGTGTTGTACATCTTTCTCAGAAGAGCTACATCGGAAAAGTTTTTGAAAGATTCAATATGCATATGAGCAAGCCTGTAAGTACACCGTTAGCTTCTCATTTCAAGCTTTCAGAGTTACAAATGCCTCAATCTATGGATTAGGTGGAGCATATGTCAAAGGTTCCTTATGCGAGTGCAGTTGGTAGCATTATGTATGCTATGGTATGCACACGTCCAGATATTGCCCAATCTGTAAGTGTGGTAAGCAAGTACATGGCAAATCCAGGAAAAAGGCACTGGGAAGCTGTCAAGTGGATATTGAGATATCTCAAAGGAGCTCCTGATGTTGGCCTAACCTTCCGGAAAAGTGAAGGTATTTCAATTCTCGGTTATGTAGATTCTGACTATGCAGGGGATCTTGATCGAAGGAGGTCCACAACTGGATACATCTTTACTCTCGTTGGCAGTGCCGTTAGTTGGAAATCGACTTTACAGTCTATTGTCGCTTTGTCTACAACAGAGGCAGAATATATGGCAGCAACGGAGGCAGTGAAAGAAGCTATCTGGTTGAAAGGTTTGGTGGCAGAATTGAGTTCGGTTCAGCTAGAATCAATTCTAAAATGTGATAGTCAAAGTGCTATTCATTTGATTAAAAATCAAAGATTTCATGAGCGCACCAAACACATTGATGTCAGATTTCATTTTATTCGAGATGTCGTTGAAAAGGGAGCTATCAAGGTTGAGAAGGTTATCACAGACGATAACGCTGCAGACATGTTGACCAAAATAGTCCCGCTTGCCAAGTTTGCACACTGCAAGGACTTGGCGGGAGTATGCATCAATTGATGCAACTCTAAGAGAACAACTGCTAGGTGGAGCTGGTATGTTCAACAAAGGTTTGATTCTTCTTGTTTCTTACAATGGGATTGCCCAGTAAGCTTACAAGTTTTGGCCGGAGTTGTTTATACGCATGCTTGGAACACAAACCAAGGTGGAGATTGAAAGAGTTGGTTTTGATTCTTGTGAAATCAAACTAAATGGAAGATGAATTAACATGAATATTTGGTAGGAAGATAATTAGTACAAAATAAAAGTCAAGATAGTATCTTGATAGGTGAAAGTTAGGCAAACCATAAAATGGTTTCATATCTTAACCTTGACAATTTTGACACATAGTGATGTCATGGATGACATCAATAGGATGAATTTATTCCTATAAATAGGTAGCTCTTAATTCATTTTCAAATCATCCTCTCACTTGCCTTCTCACCTTCTAAGGCATTTGTGTTCTCTCTCTTGTAGTATTTCACTTGTATTCTTTGTAGAGTGAAATAAATATCAGTGCAGTTGTTCTTTGGTGGACATAGGATCATTTTGATCCGAACCACGTTAAATATTGTTGTTCTTCCTTGTTCTTTAGTTTCACGTTTCCGCTAACAGTTACACGTGGGACCATCCATCCAAGACTGATTGCATTGGAAGAAATACAAGGTTAGGGACATGAATTTTTTACTTGGATATTCAGATTACTTAAAAACTCGGATTTCAGAAATTAAATACATAATAAGAATACATCATATCGAGTCAAGTTCCAAAAAAAGAGACAATATATCAGTAACCACACAGTTTTATAACTGACTTGCTAAGTTTGATTGGAAATTTGAGAAGCTATATTCTTGACTTCTTCAGATTTGACATGGAAAGTTCTATCCTTCATTTTCACTCGATATCTGAATGATACATAAAATATAGGACCTCATTTTATTTAATATAAAAGTATTTGAAAGACTATTGGAGCCACGCTCATAGACATTTGACCCATCATCAAAGAACGCTTCAGACAACAACACAACTCGACAGATGCAAAAAAGAACAAAAATATACTGGGAAAATGATGGTGGGAACAAGAGGCAAACCTCTCTGACAACAGCAGAAGAAACTTCAGCAAAGCTAAGATCTGGATAAGGAAGATCACAGCAATAAATCTCCCATAAGCAAATACCAAAGCTGTATACATCACATTTTCTGTTATAGGGCTTTCCATCAAGTACCTAAACGATGTACTCAGTTAGTATCTATAAGTAGTACATCAGAATAATTGGATTTTCTGTGGATAGAAAAGATTACTTCTAAAGAAAAGTAAAAGGATTGCAGATATCAAACACTACACGTAAAAGAGAGGGTAAACCAATGTTGTCGGACTCTTAAAAAATATCGATAGGTATGTGTTGGATCCTCTTAATTAGTGTATTTTTGAAGGATCCGACACGGGTGCGGCAACATTTTTGTAGAGTCTGAGCAACTTAGGGGTAATCGAATGATAATATGATACAAGCATCATGACATTCATAGCAAATCCTACATGTCTTGTAAAGGAATATATATACCTCTGGAGCCATATATCCAAGAGTTCCAGTTTCACCAGTCATGTCCTGAGGATTTTGTGCCTCAACACGAGCAACCCCAAAATCAGCAATTTTTAGAGTTCTATCCGTATCCAACAACATATTTTCAGCTTTCACATCACGATGTACAATCTTTTCAGAATGCAAATAGCTCAATCTACAAATTCAAGAGGAAAACAAATTTCATCCAGTATAATGACCAACTCAATAATGTTATACAAAGACACTTACCCCCTAGACAGATCCAAAGCAAGTTGAATGACAATCTTAAAGGGAAGTTTCTTTTTCCTGTTTTTGTACAAATATTTTTTCAATGTTCCTCCATGGAGGAATTCGACAAGTACACAACAAGCCCGAGAAGGAAGTGTGGTGTAACCCTCAGAAGGATTCTTTGAAGGAATCTTAAGATTTGAGGTTCCCATAGAAGCACCCACAAACTGAAAATGAAAATGATATCAAATAAAATTTGGAAGCACAAAGAACTTAATGAGATAAACATCAACCAAATATAAAATTGTGATGATGTGTTAAACTACAATTGTTGCGGTAGATTGATAATTAAATGTTGAAAGCACTCAATACACAAGAAAATATGTACTTTTGTAACATTTGGATGGTCAAGCTTTTGCCAAACAGTAACCTCCTGCTGAAATGATGCCCGCAGAGCAGCAGTTTCTGCAGCAGTGGTCATGCCATCCTCTCCCCAATCCAACAGCTTCACTGCACATATAATATTACGTAAGAAAGTCTTACGACTGTGTTGCGAAAATTCCCTGAAAGATGTTGGAGAATTTGCTCTACTATCTACATAAACGGGTCGGATCCTTTTTCATAAAAATTAAACACACTCAAAATAAGTAGATCCAAGTTAGTCCAATCACTGATCTCCTTTAGGAGTCGTTTGGTTGGGAACAAGTTATGCTAGGATTAGTTATTATGGGGTTAGCTATCTTGGGTAACTTATCCCACCATGTATATGGGTCACTATGATATAAATACTAGGATAAGTTATCTCAAACATGGCAACCAAACAAGATATAAATTTTTTATCCCATCACTATTTATTTTTATCCCTCACACCATACGACTCCTTAGAGTAAACTTCTCTCATATGGCAACCTCATCCCAATGTATTTTACTCTATTTGTCAAGTGGAACTATTGTCCTATTCGTCTTTAACTCAAAAGTTCATCTCAAAAATGTTTTTTAACTTTTGGTTTCTATGATCTCTGCACTGTTTTCTTCTTCTTTGAACTTGGATTTGTTGCATTTAAGTAAGGGTGGCAAAATCAAACCCAACCCGTTTAAGATTGGGCGGGCTAATAACCTACCTATTCCTTAGCTCAACCCATTAAAAATTGGATTGATATGTAATCCGGATTGACTCATGAAAAATCTTGTCAAAATATGTTTAATTTTTTTTTGTCAATTTGATGTTTTGTGTATAGCTATAATAAAGGAAAAAATAATTTTATTAGGTACTAAAATAGTTTAAAAGGACTAATAACATAATTAAGATTAGTAAAAGTTGGATTGGGTCTTAACCCGTAATGTAATCCATTACCTAACCCAAGTAATTTTGACCCAAGCAATTTTTGGGTTGGGTTGGGTTGGGTCTTGACCCAATTGATGTCTCAAACCCATTATGATTCGTCCAAATTTGACCCAATCAGCCCAATATTTAAGTTGAGAATCTTTTGTAAAACAGTGTTTCTACCTCTAGGAGGTATCATAAGCTCATCAATAAGAAGGTCATCATGGTACTATATGATGTTAAAAATTTGATGCTTTCCACCCTAATAGTACAGCTTGTGACTATAAACATGTAAAAAACGATTTGCAGTTTCTCAACAATAATATTGCAATTGTCAACCATGAAACAATGTATTTGCGGGTTACCTGCAACATCTTGATTGTCATAGGTACCACGGTAAACAGTACCATATGTTCCCTGAGCTACAAGGTACCTTATTTCCAACTTTGAAGGATCAATCTCCCATACTTCCTTGGGCCTTTGGTTTTGATTCTCCAAATTGCTTGACCAAACCCTACTCAAGTGCTTCTCCAATTGAACATCCAAACTTTTCAAATCAATTTTGTCTGCCCGGAAAATCATATCATTCCTTTCATCAACATTTGCTAACCCCTTCAATTTCGACATCTCTCCATCCACCACTTCAATTTGATGAGTAAACAATTATTGCTTGCTAGTGTCAACAAAAAAAAGGTATCTTTAGAAAAAAGAGCAATATGCCAAAAAAATATGCTTGAAAGGGTCAAAGATGGAGTGACACAATATTTTTAATAGAAAATTCCAACAACACAAACTCCAATTCTAAATCAAATTCCTTCACAAATCAGAGAACAATTCAAAGCAAATATTTTATGAACAACCATCCCTTTTAGAGAATATTATATGTAAGGGAAAAAGAAAAAAAAAAGAAGAATACCCAGAATTAGAGAGTTTAGGAAAAAAGCAAGAAGAATTTTTGCCGTTCTGTCTTTCGCACGGAAGTCTGTCTGTCTTCATTCCAATCATCTTGAATAAGCCTTGAGCACAAAGACAGATTCTTTTCGGTAACAAGAGAAAAAGGGGGCGGTGTTTGCCTTCAAAATGTGATTTCATTATCCCTCATTTCCGCAAGAGTCTTACTACATTCATCCTACATTTATTTAAGTTCTCTTGTATCAATATTTTAAAAGTAATTACAATATATATTTTACCTGAAATTTCTTTAATTCTTCTTTTATGAGATAAATTAAACATAGAAATTTTAAATATATAAATTTATTAGTCTTGAAAATCTATATTTGTTCAACATACAAAAATTAGGTAATTTATTCACGTTCACTGGTTAAATTAGTTAATCAAAATAAATTAATTCACGTTCATTTATTAAAAACTTAACTTCAAAAGAACATTAAATAAGGGTTCAATGATAAACTTATCTAGTTTTTTAAAGAATTTTAAACTTAAAATGATGATATATAAATAGAAACGAAGAAACTAACAAACTAAAACATATCTGTCATTTTTATTTAATACTGAAAATAATAAAAGAGTGTGAACACAACAATACAATAATAATAAGTCAGCAAAAATTGCATTAATAAGTTTCATATAAAAAACCCATATATATTTGAATAGCCAATTTGATTTTTTGGCTTATGTAATGTCACTATATTAAAAGTATTTGAAACTTTCTAAAGAATGTTACAAATTTCAACAAGTTTGAGTCTTCTCCACTAGAAAAGTTTTGGCTACCAAAAGTTATAATACCTCATCGTACATCTCAACAGACCAAATGAAAATATTAAAAAATAATTTAATTTCTAAATACTCTATTCTTAAAAAAATAAAAGGTATGGATTATTCATTCAACTTATTTCGCTGAATCTTATTCTAAAAACCTCACAAAATCAATTACCAACAATTCGAATTCGTGGCAAAGTGATTAAAATGATTTCATGAAAAAAATAATATGCATAAATTTAATATAAAAAAAAAAAAAGGGGGGGGGGGGGGGGACAACAAAAATGAGATGTCGAAATTGAAGATCATGAAATACATTCTAATTTTGTCAGCTTACATATATTTTACTTAGTAAAACTAATTCAAAATTTTATACAAATTAACGAATAAAATACCCTCTCTTACTAGTTGCATGTAGTGAGTAATATTCTCTAGCCGGCTGATCCCGTTGACCCTATAACTGGGAGAGAACGTGTCACATTAGAGGTGAACGATCAGAGGTGTCCTCTAATCACCACGACGAGGCGAGTCCCTCTTTTAGTAGACTCAGCTATGAATATTCATTTGACCAAGATGATTGCCACAGAATCGAGAAGTAGCAGACATGACCGCTTCTACCACTTCACTATAAGTACTCAAACAGTACTTGCCGCCAAAACTG
This sequence comes from Solanum sitiens, assembly GCA_016801875.1. Classification (NCBI taxonomy): domain Eukaryota; kingdom Viridiplantae; phylum Streptophyta; class Magnoliopsida; order Solanales; family Solanaceae; genus Solanum; species Solanum sitiens. The sequence continues at coordinate 63,571 of JABWTJ010000049.1, read as the reverse complement.
TCACTCTTTATTGCCACTAGTTTCTAACTACTATGTCATTAGCTCGAGGTGCAGTGATCCCAAACGGGAATCTAACGATTTCATTCACTTCACCAACAAAAGGCGAGGTAGTTTGGCGTCAGTAAAGATAAAACAAGACCCGAGGGTTTCTTTTACTAATTTAGAGCATACCAATCTCAGAAACTAAACTGGTCAATGCGCGCTTGATACGCGAACACTGAAGAGAGAACCGGGGCAAATTTGCTTTGGTTAGGATTCGCCTTTGAGAATAGAATGAATCAAATTGGCTGAAGCCGTCAACATACGCTTTCGGGAAGTTTAACCACGCGATTTCTCAGTGAACGTATTGGAACCCCGTTGGAGAGCCAGACAGATTTTGTTTCTAAGAGGTGACCCGAATAAATGGGCTCAACAACAATCATTAACTCGTTAAGTGAAGTTAAAAAGAAGCTGAACCAAGACTCAATGGTTCGCCTATCGGCTAAGAAATTGGAAATGACGAAGGATTACCGCTGGATGAGACTCAACACTCCCCTTCTATACTATCTCATATCGCAACAAATTTTTGAAGTGCTAAAAATTAACTACATATAAAATATATTTTTTTAGAAAAAAGTAATTTTATTGATGAATCTTATTGAGTCTCTCTTGATTCATCCTACTAAGATTATCGATGATTCGAGGGCCTTTGGTAGCATGTTTCTTGAATTGCAGGATGATCAGAACCTCCTAAAAATGTCAGACTACACTTCATTGTTTTGAGTAGATCTCCAGCAGAACTTTGTTGATCAATCCTTTGAAGAACTGTATAGTCAACACTGACGTTTTCTTCAATGCTTGAAGAATTTCCTCAGAAAATTATGTAACCTTGTATACAGTTGTAGGTAGAAGGCAGTTCAAGTGTAAATAAACTCTTTTGTCTTCCTCTAATTGGTTCATGTAAGTCATCATTATTCCGACTAGATCTCTACACAGAACTTTGTTGATCAATCCTTTAAAGAAAGGTAGAGTCAACACCGATGTTTTCTCCTACACTGAATTTTCTCATAAAATTATGCTACCCTCCTATAGTTGTAAGAGGTAGGCAGTCCAAGTGTAAATAAACTTGGTCTTTCTCTAACTTGTTCATGTAAGTCAGCATTGTTGATGAATCCTTTGAAGAACGATATTGTCCACGCCAATGTTTTGTCCAATGCTTGTAAAATTTCCTCAGAAAATTATACTCCCTCTGTTTAAAAAAGAATGATCCTATTTCCTTTTTAGTCTGTTTCAAAAAGAATGACCCCTTTTCTTTTTTGGCAACACTTTAACTTTAACTTTCCACGTGTCATGCTTAAGACCACAAGATTAAAAGGCATTTTGGTACATTTGACATTACTTTAATTTAGAACCACAAGATTAAAAAGTCTTCTTTCTTTTCTTAAAATCCGTTCTAAGTCAAAGTAGGTCATCCTTTTTGAAACGGAGGGAGTACAACCTTCCTATATATATAGTTATAGGAGGAAAGTAGTCTTTAAATAAACTTATTTGTCTTCCTCTAACTGGTTCACGTAAATCATCAAGCTTAACATAAACTTCATGTAATAAAGTAGTTGTGATTGGATAAAACTTGTCATTTTGGACACTTGACAAGTTCTTATTGATTCTTGAATTTATCATATTATTTGAACATGTGACATCATCGTGTTGGTCTTGTATTTGACTGGGATATTAAGTTGATTACCTTAACATGTGACATGAGTTTGGAATTTAAGGTGAAGTGGATCTTGGACTTGAATGTAACTAAATAAACTTGTTTATTTTTAAAAGAAAGATTCATAAATAACTAAGAGATTAAACTTAATTTAGCCTCCTTAGCTACAATTTGCCTAATTATGCTATATTAACTTTTGTTTGTATACTTTGTTGTATTTTTTATAAACTATACAACTTGAATTTATACAAATAACATATTAATGGTATATAAGAGTGGAAAGTAATTGTATACAATTATTTGTATTGTATACAAACTATTGATATAGATAAATAAGTAATGGTATATAACTGTCATAAATTATACAATTGATTTGTATAAGATAATTGTGGGTGATATTATACAAGAAAAAAAAAGTACAACCAAAAAATAAATTAAAAACATATAGAACCAAACACCATAGATGAAAGTTTGTATAAACACAAACATGTATATATATATATATACATACACACAGACACTTGATAATAATAATATTATTAATACGTATACAAATACAAAAATACATACAAATTAATATATAGGGTTTATACAAATACCTAAGATTCTTCATATACAAATATTTTTTAAATGGTTGAAATACGTTTAGGCAGTTACTTGGAATTGAAATTCGCGATTAGGAGGGAGAAAGAGGGCGTTCAAAAATCAAATTTTATATGATTGAGAGATTTTAGGAGAAAAATCAGTGAGTGGAGAGAGGAGAGATAATTGTGATTTGTATAAAGGTATATGAATCAGGTGAGAATGTATTTTTATTTTTTGATACAAATCAGTTTAGTGGGTCACCAATTTAATAGAAAATTTCATTAAACTACAATTGCGATTCAATAATTATGTGAAATTATTGTCGTATTAAATAATACTAGTAATGTTTGTCAATTCGCGTGATTTTTCCTATTTTTAAAGTCCAAAAAATTCATATGTCTACGGATGTCTCCTACTTCAAGTCATGCCGAGCGAGGTTTAGACTTGTCAAACTTTGAAAATATGTCTTGGAGCCCTCGTGATGTCTAACAATCTTATTTTATTTTAGGGAAAAGGGTCAAAATTATCCCTCAATTTTTGTTTGATAGTTAACTTTACCCTTCAATTTACAATGTTGTCATTTATACCCCTGTCTTCCACAAACATACCACTCATACCCCTCAATTGGATGGAAAACCCAAAATAAATTAAAATTACTCAATCATGCTTAAATTATCCAATTTTAACTCGATTTGACTCACCAAATCATTTAACTAAATTTTCTTCATCTTCATCATTTTACTTATGCTACTTTCCATTCTCCTCTCTAAACTTCCATTTCTCCTCTCTCGCAATGGCCATATAAGGCCAGTCACCACGGCACCATCCTCTTTTCTACTCTTCCTCTTTCTTTGTTTTTTTCTTCTTCTTTTGATCTTAAAATTATATGTTTTTTTATGCTTTACCGCATCATTAATGTTTTATCTATGAACTCCAATTAGTGATAAAACAATAATTGATATCAAATTAAAACACTATGAAAGTGTTGTACCGGAATTCAAAGGACTAGAAAAAGGTAAATTCAGCCTCCCTTGTTCAATAAGAAAATGGTATATGTCGTCATTGCCTTCGCCATTGATCGATTCTCCTATAATGATTTCCCAAATTAAAATTATAGTCTTTTCAATGGTGTCTCTTCTCCGTTATCATCAAACTCATATAAAAAAAGAGTGCATACAAATTGATATAATGACTATCAGCAGCACACCTTGCTTAGTGGCCTAGAAAAATATATTATGATTGTGTTTGGATCAATTATTATTGCTTATTATTGTTGTAACGTTTTTTCGTCTGGTTGCCGCCAATGATCTTGTTTTGGCCTCAAGATACATTGATACTACACGGTTCTTGAGCCTACAAATTGATCATTTTACCAAACCTACGAACTGGGTAGATCGTGTTAACATGATTGGATAGATTCTAAATATTTGAACATATCTATGTTATAACTCGAAATATTTGAGTAATGATGATAGGAGATAGCATAGATTAATGTAGCATATTTTCATAGATAATATAATTAGTAATAACATATATTTAGGATGTATAGTAGATTTTTAGGCATGTAAATCAGAATTCTCTATATTTAATGGAAGAACTCTCATTTGAGAGAACTCATTCAGCAAAATTGACATGACATCAGAACCAAATCGATCCCAATTTATTATTCACCAATGATAGGCCCCCATTTAGAATTGTTTACGCTCTAGTTATGGTCTGGGCGTGCGGTGTGTGTGTGTGTTAAGAAGTCCCACATCGGCAGAGGGATGAGAATTTGGTCTCCTTATATGGACTTGGACAAACCTCCCCTCATGAGCTAACTTTTGGGGTTGAGTTAATTCCAGGTGTTATACCTTTACATGGTATCATAGTTCACCATTATTTCTCTTGATTTCAGAGCTTATGGGGTGAATATACTGATATTGTTTATGCTAAAGAAAACCTTGTGAATCTCTCTCCATCATTCAAGGAGTTCATGAACAAAGCAAGCGAGATCAATTTTTGATGAAATTATGATCTAATCTTGAAAGTGTTTGCTCCAAGTTGATGAATTGTGATCCATCTCCCTCATTAGATGTATGTTTAGGGAATTACTAGAGCAGTGTCTCTTCACACAAAATGTTTTCCATCAAGGAAATGTTGTCAGTGTCGCATTTGCATCTTGGGGGAAAGGAAAGGGCATGGATATGGCTACAACTCAATGCTAAAGTTGCAAGAAATATGGTCATATTGCTAGCAATTGTGGTAAGAAGTTCTGTAATTATTGTAAACAACAAGGACACATTATCAAAGAGTGTCTCATACGTCCTCAAAATCATAGGGTAAATGCTTTTCAAGTTAAGATAAATGGTTTAACTAAAGATAACTTGTCTTTAGTAGGACAAGTTTTTACTCCTGAAATGGTACAACAAATGATCTTATCAGCATTTTCAGCTTTGGGGCTGCAAGGTAATGAGGTAATATCTAAATATGACTTGTTGATTCTGGCGCTTCCAATCGTATAAACAACTTAACTAATACACTCAAAAACATCAGTGAGTACAATGATCCAACACAAATTGAAGTTGCCAATGATAGTAATTTAGACATTACCAAGGTTGGGAAATATTAATGAAACTTTCAAGAACATTTTTGTATCACCAAAGCTCTCCACTAGTCTTATTTTAGTTGGTCAATGTGTAGATAACAATTGTGATGTGAATTTTTCTCATACTGGTTGCCTTGTGCAGGATCAACATAAAATTGGAAGATTGTTTCCTATACACTTTTCTATTCCTCGTGTTCTAGTTTTTTCTTTTACAACTACTAAGAATTAGGTTTGGCATAAACTTCTAGGACATCCAAATTTAATTGTTTTATCTCATTTGTCCAATTCGGATTTATTGGGAAATAAAAATCAATTGTAATGATCCTCAAAATTAAATAGGACAACCTAGAGTCTATCATGAGTTTTATGAGTTAACAAGGTGTTAAAATGATGAATAATCGCTTTATAAGTATGTTTGAAGAGTTTGAAAGTAAATGTCGAAGAACAACCAAGACGTTCGGAAACTAGCCTTGTGAGTGTGCTAGTGTGCCCTTGTATCTTTGCCTTGTTTTTGGGTGTTGTTTGGAGTCTAAAATCAGTTGAGATAACCCTAGAACCTAGAGGGACATGTTCAGGGTCAAAACGTTCAGGTACGACTACCCGAGGACCACCCTAAGGGTCCTTGAGGAGGCCCCGAACGTTGGACAAAGAAGCTGCCAAAGGCAGCGCACAGAGGAAAGATCTGGAGCCCAGTACGCGTCGAGCGCCTGGCACTCAGCCTGCCTCCGTGTAGCGTGACTGGCACGAGGATCACTGCCTCAAATTTTTTTGAGGCAAAATTTGGAGCTGCCTCCGTGACGCGTAGCCATATCCCAGATTTGATCACGTCGTTTTTAAGTCAAATTAGACTTGGGAAAAGGGTCCAATTAGTGTAGGGTTATTTTGTGAATTTTGGGGATTATTTATCGATGATTATTAAGTCACTTTAAACCCCAATTCCTCCATAAAATCAAAACCCTCAACTTCAAAACAAAAGCTCTCCAAAACTCTTTCTCCAAAAACCTCCATTAATGAAGCTTTGAAACTCCAAGGAAGAAGGTCAATATTCTTCAAGTTTCAACTCAAATTTCTTGGGCTTTTTATCAACTAAGGTATGGTATTTTATCCTTGATTCTTCTCTCATTCAAGGAGCCAATCCAAAGGGTTTCAAATCTTAAATCTTCTATTTCAAATTCTAAGCATGGGTCTTTGCATGAAAAGATTTTAATAGATGGATTATGATGTTTTCAATGTAGTGATGGTTTTATGGTCAAAACTCAATGGACCCATGAACATGCAAATTCTCAACTTTTGACTTATGAAGTGGGTTTAATGTATATGATTAGATTATGTTAGAGTTGTGTTTCATTATGTTGTATTTTGAATATTTACTGCCATTTATGTCTTATGATGATGATTTATTGGAAAAATTAATAAAAGGTGGCCAAGTCTTGGATCAAAAGTAAGTTGATCTATATTGTTTAGTTCTTGAATTGATATTGAGCGGTATGGACAACCTTTAGTGGCGGTGTTTACTTGAAGTATATGAATATATATGTGTATTGTGATTATGGCCTTGAAGGCATTGAATTAGTAGTAAAGGGATGTTATAATGTGTATGCATGAGATGCCTTATGAAGTTGAGAATGTGTGTCTTGAAGATGCTATGTCTAAATGAAGTGTAATGTGAATATGAAACATGATAGTGTGTGAAGTATGATGAATGTAGAATGATCATGTTTAGGAGTCAATGATCTGAATATGGTGGTTATGTGAAGATTGTTCTCACATATACTCACACACACTTTGAATGAATGAATGAAGTTAATGAATGAAAATGGGGGATACTAGGGTAGACACCATTCGTGAGTAGAGATGAAGTGTCTAATACCAACCCTACTATTCCTAAGAACTTTAGTGAATGAAAAAGGCGGATCTTGGGGTGGACACTCTTAGTGAGTTGAGATGAAGTATTTAGTAGCAACCTCACTATTCCCAAGAGCTTTCCAAAGAAAGGTTGGAGGTTGGATACTCTTCGTGAGTAGAGTTGTTGTATCCAATGTACCTCTAGAGGTTAGTACTCTTCGTGAGTTGGGATGTAGTACTTAGAAGCAATCTCCTTATCCCTTAACTATGCACTCGCATAGGTTTAGCTATTGGAGATCCATGTAAAGGCTAAGAGAATGACCCTACCTTAGGCAAGTGGTGATTCCTCATCCGGTAGGGGTTAATACCGGGATTCCATGTATAGCTCTCATGGTCTATGTTGGTTAAAGCTATCCCCCACAAATGAATGAAATGAACTAGGTATTCCTAAGGTTGTACTATTTAGGGTAGGTAGTGGATTGAGACACCATCTATCAATTGCACAAGTAGACATCTGGAGGGAGTCTTGGTGTGTCTTTGTATGAAAATGTATGAATGGGTTACTATATGATGTTAATGAAGTAAGTTGAATTTATGACTAGTATTAATGAAGCATATTTATCTTATGTTTAAAGGTGATAAAGGTTATGTAAATGATGAATGTGATGTGCCTAGTCTAGGGTGATTCCTAAGGAGCACTATGGTGGGAGTAGTAGTATGGGATGCTACTTTTACATTCCACTAGTGCAACTTGGGGGTTGTCTTGGAGGATGTTCTTTATGTGAAGTTCCTAAATGCATGTATGTTTTCTCTAGTGTTTTTAGTAATGGGTGTTGCCTTGTTAAATTGAATGAAGCATGCTTATCTTTGGTAGTCTTAAGGATCACTTAAGTGTGTAATGAAGAGGTTGTATGGGCGGTCTCTTCATGTCTTACCTAGGTGAGTCTTAGGATAACATTGGATAGGAAGGTCTAAATGATAAATGGATTACTTGATGAATATGACTAAATGTCATGGAAATATTACTTGTATGATAAATGATGACTTGTATGATACTTTGTAAATTTGAATTCATAAAGGTTTTACCAAAATAGCATGAAAAGTATGTTTCAACTAAAATGTCCTTTTAAAGCATGTTTTTGCATAATTCCATACTTAGTACAATGTTTGTACTAACTCCATACTCTTGTATATTTCTAAAAGTATAGGTGGAAGGCAAGTGAATGTTCTTAGAAGGTGAAGCTTGGGAAGTAGAATTCTCTCAAGATCGATATGTCCTTATATGTTTGAGGACATGAACTATGTTTCTTTTAGTTTCTTTCTTTAAAGACTATGTATAAGACTTAGTATGTTTCTCTCAATGTAAAGGGCCATGACCCTATGATATTAAGACGTGTTTAAGTTGACTTTTGATGATGAGACTTGTTCCTTAGTTTATAAAAGAGTTTCTTATTAGTTGTGTTGTGAAAAGTTTTAATTCCGCACTACTTTTCATACTTATGTGATGAATGAAAGCTAACAGACTTTTACAAGACCTCTGAGAGGTTGAGTACGCCGTGTAACTTCTAGGGGGTGCTCCCCAGACGTTACATCAATTTTCAGCTCCTTCCTTTGATTGTTCTACTCGTAAATTAGGCAAAAGTAAAATTCTTTTTTTCCTCATTTCGGTAGTCTTGGTGCAAAGTGTTTTCATGTAATTCATGGTGATGTTTGGGACATTTAACTAGTTATTTCTCATGCTCATTTCAAGTATTCTATGACATTTATACATGTAGTCGGTTTACATGGGTGTATTTTCTTTGACCTAAATCTGAAGTGTTTTCCATGTTCAAGAAATTTTTGGCTTACGTTGGGACTAAATTTTCCACATGCATCAAAATATTTAGATCTGATTCTGGTGGAGGATATATATCTCATGAATTCAATATTTTCTTGCTTGTGAAAGGAATTGTATCACAATGCTCTTGCCCATATCAAAATGGGATTGCTGAGCGTAAAATCGTCATATTTTGGATGTCACTCATACTTTATTGATTGAGTCCTTTGTTCCATATAAATATTGGATTGAAGCTTTGTCTACTACTGTCTCTTTAATTAATACACTTCCATCTAAATATTTAAATCGTGAGTCTTCATATTATCATCTTTTTCATAAACATCCCACTTATCATAATTTTCATATGTTTAATTGTGTTTGTTTTATGCACCTGCCTCCTTTTCAATGCAATTAACTCTCCGTTCAGTCTATTAAGTGTGCTTTTATGGGCTATAGTACTTCGCAAAAAGATTTTATTTGCTATGATTCAAGTTCTAACAAATTTTGTGTTTCTAGAAATGTTATTTTCTTTGAGAATCAATATTTCTTTCCTACTCATGTTGAGTAATATTTTGTTCTCCTCTTCTTCCTACTTTTGAGGATTTGTCATTGTCTTCTAAGTGGTTCAAATAAGGATTTGTGTATAAATGACGTCAGTCAAGTTTACCCCATTCCGAAACAGATCAACTACATGAGACTGCTCCACAATCAGAATCTGAGATTTATTTAAGGTCTACTCCGCTTGAGTTTCCTCGGCGATCTACTACAGTGTCTCGAACTCCTAAACGCTGTGATTTTTCTTCTACTTTATCCAATATCTCTATTCCAACAGGTTACTCACAAGCCTCCAAGCTTGAATGTTGACAAAGAGCAATGGAGGAGGAACTTTTGGCTCTTAAAGAAAATAACACGTGTGACATTGTTCCTTGTCCTCCAAATCTTCATCCAATTGGATTTAAATGGGTTTATTCAGTTAAACTTTATTCTGATGGAAGTCTTGATCGGTACAAAGCTCGATTAATGATCCTTGACAACAAACAAGAGTATGGTGTAAACTATGAGGAGACTTTTGCACTTGTAAAAAAAACGACTACGGTGCGAACTATTATTGTCATTGCTGCATCACAAAATTGGCCTCTTCATCAAATGGATGTCAAAAATGCTTTTCTTCATGGTGATCTCAAAGAAGATATTTATGTGAAACCCCTACCTGGTTTGTTCTCATCACTTACATCAGATGTATGCAAGTTGAAGCATTCTTTATATGGATTAAAACAAGCTCCAAGATCTTGGTTTGACAAGTTTTGGTCTACTTTGCTTCAATTCTTTTTTGATTAGGGAAAATATGATTCTTCTTTGTTTCTTCAAAAAAACATCCGCAGGTTGTGTTCTTCTTTTGGTGTATGTAGATGACATTATCATCACAATAATTGATTCTTCACTAATCACTAGCCTCTAGCAACAACTTAAGGATTCTTTTCATATGAAAGATCTTAGTACTCTTACATACTTTTTGGGGTTAGAAGTTCATTAATATAATTCTTTAGGTGTGTTCTTGAACCAGCAGAAACATACTCAGAACTTGATTGCTTTGGATGGTCTTCAAGAATTTTCCTCCGTAAATACTCCATTGGAATTGAATGTAAAGTACTGTCATGGGAAGGAGATCCTCTTCCTGATCCAACTTTGTAGCAGCAATTAGTTGGGAGCCTAAATTATCTTACTATTACTCGGCATGATATCTCTTTTGCAGTTCAACAAGTGAGTCAATTTATGCAGGCTCCACGCCATCTACATTTGTTTATTATTTGTCGCATCATTCCATATCTCTTGGGAACATCTACTCGTGGATTATTCTTTACTAGTGGTTTTGACATTCAGCTTAATGCATTTAGTGATTCTAATTGGGCTGAATGTCCTAATATTCTTTGCTCTGTCACGGGTTGGTGCATGTTTCTTGGAGAGTCATTGATATCTTGGAAGAGTAAGAAGTAAGACCATGTATCAAAATCTTCCATCGAATCTGAATATCGAGCAATGTCTATTGCTTGCTCTCAGAATGTTTGGCTTCGTGGTTAACTTGAAGAAATTAGATTTCCTCAATCTAATTCCACTACTCTCCATGTTGACAACACAAGTGTTATTCAGATCGCTACTAATCCAGTTTACCATCAAAGGACCAAACACATTGAAATGGATTGTATTATATCATAGAAGTTGTAGATAAGAGAGTCATTACTCTTTCACATGTATCTAGTGATCTTCAAATAGCTGATGTGTTTACAAAGCCTATGTCATGATAACGTTATCAGTTTCTGATAGGCAAATTGATGGTTTATGATCCATCATCATCAATTTGAGAGGGGATGTTAGCATGATTGGACAAATTCTAAATAAATGTACATATCTATATTATAACTCTAAATATTTGTGTAATGATGAAAGGAGATAGCATAGATTAATATAGCATAATTTCATAGATATTACAATTAGGAATACCATATTTTTTTGTTGCGGTCAAATTGCACACGCAAGTGCACGTGATCGTACAAGCAATAGAGTGGTTCTTTTTGAGAGTCGGTATCGTACCCACAGGGACTCGCGATTAGGACTTATCAATTCTTCTAACTTAAAGTTCAACACAATTGTAATTTTCAGATTTCAAGAGTTTTGAACAATGATTTTGAAAAAAATCCAGGGCTGCAACTTTTATTAGGAATTATGCAATCAATATCATTAACACGAGTAATTATTAACTATCGAATCACTAAATCACAGGGTTAGATGTATGATCATGATCTCCCGACCTGTAATCGCCTATAATACTTAACACCCTAACTACATCGTTGAGCGAGATAGAATGATTATATATTGAGCATTAAGTTATCTTCCTGTATGGTGACCCAAGCAAGGTCTCTAGGTATATCCCAATCCTAGAGATGAATAAACCCTAGCTATTAGAGTTCAACAAGCTCCTTATGCCCCATGTTCTGTCCTTTTATTCCTCTCCCAAGTTTAATTCGGACAATCGATTTATTCCTATGGTGATCAAGCATGGAATACAAAAACAAGAACATAATAGAGATTCATGTGATAGTTAGTAATAAACCCAAAACCAAACTTAAGAGATTACATTCATCATGTAGCCACAACCCTAGAGCTAGGGTATTTAGCTACTCATAATACAATACACAATCTTACAATGGTTATCAATCATCAATAAGACTGAAAGGAAAAGAGATAGAGAATTAACCCTAAAAACTCCAAAACATAGTTCTTTAGTTCTCTCCCGTTCGAAATTAGAAAAAGAATATCTTATAAAATAAAATAGAACCCTATTTATACTAAAAGTCGAAACGGCCAATTCTGGGCCTCAGGTGCGCGACGCGCAATGATCTTCAAATTCCCGTCCAAGGTTTATTGTCCCTTGCGCGACGCGTGAGTGACACAAGACATTTTGCCTCAAATTTAGTTCTCATGACTGATTTTCTACTCGCTCTTCGCGATGCGAGACCATCACTCAAATGCCTTTGAGCATTTTCTTTAGCTTCTTCCTTGCTTTCTTTTGACTCGAATTTCCAATTTCTTCCTTCATCCCTTTTTGTGCACGTTTCACCCAAAAAGCTTCCCTACACAACTTATCATGTCAGTTAGCTCAAAAATACATTAATGACTCGATACGACTCTAAACACATACTTTGTGAATTCAAACTAGGCAAAAATACGGACATACTTAACATTATAGGCATATAAGTATGCCCAAGATCATATATATATATATATATATATATATATATATTAGACCATGAAACCTCATATTTGCATTGGTTCATGGCTTTAATAGCCCATATAGAATTTATGCATTTCAAGATATAATGTTGATCACGACAGCCCAAACAGACTTGTGTGCTGCCTAGTTATTGTTTTATATGAACTATTGGGAGTAGCTACTTTCTTTTTAAAGTTGTTGACACAGACATTGTTGGTCGATGGCAAATTTTTAAGATGAGATATACTTGTTTGTTTGCTTGAGTGTGGTTGTCATGCACCATTAGCAAATAGTTCAGCGGGGTCGACTTGGGCCTATGTTTTGACATTAGATTTCAGTTGCACCCCTCAAGTTTGGATCGTGATAGAGACCTTGATTTTTTAATTGACATATATAAATTGAATGACAATAACATACCTAGTATAATCCTACAAATGAGGTTTGTGAAGGGTGATGTATATTAAATCATATGAAGTAAGAATGCAAACAATACAAATTCTCAGTGAGAAATATAAAGTTTAGAATAATAAAAACCTTGTTCAGGAATTTGATAAATTGATATAATGATATTGTAATGGTGTTGTGTTGCTTCAATATAATGATAACTTATTACAATGTTTGAAATTTGAAGGACATGAAAATATATTTGATCTTGAGAAAATACATCAAATCACCCCTGAACTTGGTAACAAAACTTACTTTAGCACTTTAATTACACGAGCATTTAAGTAATCCCCCCCAACAACTTTCAACTGAATTTATTCTCACTCAAATATTACAATACCATTCTTACACTAGAAAGTGCATTACACGTGCGCCATATTAGTGCCACATCAACGAGACATTAGAGCCACGTAAAAAATTATGTTTAAATTCTTTTTTTTTATTATTATTGAAGACATCTTTTTACTCCATAATTATAAATCGTCAGACAATTCAAGAAAGTTGCATCAAATTTTTAGTTCTAATGTAGGCACAAACCTTGTTGATGAAAGGTGTGGAGCTTGAGTGTATAATTAAAGATGTCATTATTAAAAGGATTAATTACTTGGGTCAGTCCCTTTTAATTAATAATTACTATATTGAAATATATTATTTAATTATTACCATCTATAACAATATTATGTATACTTATTTTATTAGATTTAACTTTGTTTTGCGTTCTTTCTCCCTTTCTTTCTATCTCTTGCTCCTTCTTTCCCTCCCTGCACCTCCTCTCTCTTTATTTTCTCTCTGCATCGTCTCTCGATATGATCTTTCTCTCTTTCTTTTTCTCCTTGCAACTCTTCTCTCTATTCTCTTCCTTGATCTTTCAATATTAATAAAAAATTAAGATTTTATCAAAGGCTGAAAGATCTATAAAAAAGTTAGGGATTCATAAATCGAAGAATCAGAGCTTCTTAGTTTGTAGAAGAAGTCGATTAATTTTTTATTTATTGCTTTGGCATGTCGACAATCTCCATTCTAATGAAGGTTATATAAATAATTGTGTTCATACTTGATGAAAATTTGTAGATTTGAATATATATGAAGATATGAAGGTTTAAATAAATGGAGATTTGAATATATGATGTCATCTTTATGGTCTATACTTTCTCAAATTAAATGTGAATTAGCAGGATAAAAGCGATATTTGAAGATATGAATCATCTTTGTAACGAAAGAAGATATATAATAAATAGCAAAATGAATTAAACTTGAATTAAAAATATATTACATACATATTAAATGAAACGAAACGAACCTTCGTTAATGGAGAAGGGCCAAAATCCAAATAAGAATATGGACACTGTCTCGCTACAACGGGACAGGTGCTGCTGGCGCGGCGACACTGCAATGACAACTTACCCCGCTGCAGCGGGATTAGCGAGGCAGAACCCGAATTTCGAGAAATCCTTATTTTTCCATCCTTCCAAAAATAACATATAGGTCGTAAATTACCCTAGATACCCTAGAATAGTTAATTAAAGCTTGAGAAAGAAGGAGAAAGAGATTTCTAGCGTGGGGATGAAGGAATCTTGCGGTATCTTGGCCAAATTCACCATAGCGAATCCGGAAAAGCTGGAAAAGAAATCATACTTCGTACATATTGCTTGGCGCCCAGGTAGGTTAGGTTTTTATGCATTGAGTAGATGTAAATCTGTGCTTATCGTGTGATATATGAAATTAATAATGAGATATATGCGTGGACCTTCGTTCACCAAGTGAATTCGTGAAAGATTTTGATGATACAACGTATTTGGGGTTAGTGCTTGAGGTAGAGATATTGATGATTGATCAAGTTTTCTTGGTTGTTTTCTTGAGTAGAATTCCTTTTTAAACAAGGGTATCCGGTATAAGGGGATAAAATTTAGTGTAAGCTAGATTTAACCCATCGAAGTAACCCATTGTTGAATGTTTAGTAACTTAGTTCTTAAAAACCCTAAGAACGAACCCTAATGAAGAACTAGAACTAAACTTGACTTCTGGTGTGATAGGAATCAATGGGAAATACAATAGGTGATGGTTGTGATTTCATGATTGTGTGATGTATGTATGTTCTTACTTCATTATGATACTTGTATGTATATGAATGTCGCAATATTGACCTTGTCATTAAAATCGAGATACATGAAGAATATATCCATGAAATCATGATGTAAATGTATGATCTTGATGATGTACTTGTGATTGTGATTGTGGTGTGTGATTGGGGATCAGATTGTCATATTCCGGCAAGCTAACTTGGATCGGATTGCCACGTTCTGTCATAAATATTAGATCGGGTTTCCACGTTCCAGCACAACTATAAGATTAAATTGCCACGTTCCGACAAGATAACTAGGATCGGGTACCACACCGATGCACTAACATTTTGAGTTTGGGTTCCCTGAGAGGACCAACTACTTGTGATTAAGTTGAATGGAAAATCATGTTATATTTTGGTATTGGGATGTGGTTATACTTGTGATGATTGTGTTCTTATCTAAGGATGGCCTAGTGTAGGTGGAAACATGGGTATGTATGTGAGTTTGGGGTGATGTATAGATATCTTATGAGGTGTACATGTCGGGAAGGAGTAAATTGTCGAGGCGTTTGTTTGGGTAAGTAACACGTGTTGGAACTAAGATAGGGCTAGATATTGAGGTAAGAAGGAACTTTATGGTTTGGGGTATATAAGGTGGCGATACTTTAAGAATGTGACAGGCTTGATTGGTAGAAAAAGATGTTTGCGGTGGTTGGGATTATCTAATGTGATTAGCAATGCTTAGGCTATGACTTAACATGACTAGAAGTGTTAGCAGTTGGGAAAGAAAGTGGTTTGTAGTTAGAGTGTTGTTACAAGTTAAGGGTGTTGTAATAAAGGGGCAAGGGTGGAGAAACGAGTGGTACTTGCGTGATCCTATTATTCTTTCCTATATTATGAGGTGGGCGTCGAGTTGACCGATGACGCCTACCAGTACGTGTGTTGTACTGATACTACTCTTGCTATGTCTTTTGACATAGTCAGGATGCAGGATTGGTGATGTTTCACTAGGTGAAGATGAAGAATTCCTCTGCCAGCTTCGACTCTTCCTTCCTCGTGGTAGGAGCCGTGTCTCAATTAATTATTATCCATCGTTATTCTTAGTGATTCGTGTACCTGTTACACTAGATCCTTGGGGTTGTTGAATTATTTTACAAGTTTAACAAAGAGTGTGTAAAAAAGTAAGAGTGTTATTTATTAAATTTTCTTAACCTTGTCGTTCGTCTTCCTTAATTTCTGCATGTTGTTCTCTATTAGGATATAAGGTTCTCCTACTTAGATGTTAGAGTAGGTGTCTGCACGGCCTGGTTGGTTGGATCGTGACATTAAAGTTGAATTAGAATAGAATTAAACATGCATACAAAATGTAGCAAATAAAAGAATATTTTATTATCTGCAACCTAAATAAAATTTTTATGAATAATGAATTAAACAAGTACTCCAACCACAACAAATCAACCAATAACCTGCAAAATGAATTAAACTTGTACTAAACGTGTATTACACAAATATTAAAGTTAATTTAGAAGAGAGAATTCAGCATGAATAAAAAAACATAACTAATAAACCAGTCAATGATCTAAGGAGTAAATTAAACGTATATCAATAATGAATTAAACAAGTAATCTAATAGTAACAAATCAACAAATAAACTGCAAAATGAATTAAACTTGTATTAAAAGTGTATTACACAAATATTTAAGTTGAATTAGAAGAAAGAATTAAGCATGAATAAGGACGTAACTAATAAAATACCACATTGATCTATAGAGTGCATTAAACTCATATCAATAATGAATTAAACAAATAATCCAATAGTAACAAATCAATAATAAACTGCAAAATGAATTAAATTTGCATTAAAAGTATATTACATAATATTTAAGTTGAATAAGAAGAAAAAATTATGAATGATTGAAAAACATGTATTATATGTGTCTTATAAAATATTTTGTTTGTATCACTACGAACGTGAGTAATGTTTGCAATGTGTATTAAAATGTATTGTTCACGAATAAAATTTATATTATATGTCTTGTAAATTATTTTAATTTATGTCCCTAAAAAATGAGTGACGACTACAGTAAGTATTAAAAATGTATTGTGCGTGTCTTATAAATGTATTATTAGTGTGTTACCTAAATTATTTTTGTTGGTATCACTAAGAAAGGAGTGAAGTGTGCAATGTGTATTATAAATGTACTATTCATAATAAAATGTGTACTATATATATCTTATAAATAATTTTGATTTGTATCACTAAGAAAAAGAGCGATGTTTGCAATATGTATTACAAATGTATTGTGTCTATGTTATAAATGTGTTACTCAAATGATTTAGTTATATCACTAAAAAGGGAGTGAAGTTTGCAATATGTATTATAAATGTATTATTCATAATTTTAATACAAGTTTAATACAATTATGAAACATATCTAATACAACTTTAGAGCAATTGTGACACAGTTCCGTCAACATCACCTTTTTCGAGTTTTAGTGTAATATATCTCCTAAAATCAATTGTATAAACTTAACCAAACCTTGTTAAAATTGAGATAGTAACTACAAATGACATTTTCAATTATTTGTAGCAACAACCTATCCAAACTATAAATTCGTAAAATTCAAATAATGAATTCAAAATTTGAAGCTTCAAAATGATTATCAATGGTGAACTCTTGTTGTTGTTATTTTAGAGATTTGACATTTCTGCTTGAAAATATAATTTTGTACAATTTTTTTATCCTTCTATTCCTCTACTCGTCATGGTTTTGAAAAAAAAATAGTGAAATATGGACAAATTGATTTGAGGATAGTTATTTAAACAAAAAATTCAAATAAAAGAAGAATAAAAAGAAGAAGAAGAAGAAGAAGAAGAAGAAGAAGAAGAAGAAGAAGAGAACGAGAAAGAATGACAGAAAGAGACGAAGAAGAAGTAAAATAAAAAGAAGAAGAAGAGCAAGAGAAAAAAGGGCACAGAAACAGGTGAAGCGATGGTACTTCTAATTATTCCAAAAAAATTATTATATTTAGTTAGAAAAATTATATTGTCATAGATGATAAATATTTTCTTGATATAACATATTTATGTTATTTACCCTTACTAAAATGAATTAGTATATATTTTCGGGCGATGCGCCGATAATATTAGAAAAAGTGATTATATTATACATTATATTGGAACATATATATTATTTGTTTGATCATACAAATTTTGTTTCACAATCATATGTTCATTCAAGTATTCGTAAAAAATGAACTACTTATGTATCTACTAAAAATGCAAGTCTTTAACTTTTTTGTGTTAACTTATCTCATTCTTTTTGAATTGTTTCAAATTACCTACGGATTTTGAGGTGTTCACTAGATTTTTTATTCCTTCTCCATTTATGAGAGATGAGAAATTACTATATTATTTCTCCCCTCTCTTCTTCTTCCTCCCTGACTTCATACTCTCTCTACCCAACAAAAAGGGCAGAGTTCCATTTGGTGGGTGGGTCTAGAGCGAACGAAAGAGATATGTATCAGAGGATAGGTGAGGCATGCTTGAACCTTCTACACCGAACTCAATTCAATAAAGTTTCTCATCCGATTGTTGCTATATATAGTGAGCGATTTTCCTAGTAATCAAAGAGAATTGAGAAGAGTCGAGGATTCCTCTATTTCGGTGATTTTTTGACGTAGGTGCAATCCCATCAGGGTTTAATTTCTTTTACGGGAAGTCAAACAATTATCCAATATCTAATTGTCACATGTAAGAAAAAAATAAAAGTATTAAGTAACAGTTTTTAGGTTAAGCAGTTGAGAGCAATTATTTTTGTGTGTGAATATATTATCTTTAACATAAATTTCAAAGAAAAAAAGTATTTTTCAATTCATGCTAAAAAATTATCTTCCAATACATGGCAATGTCAAATAAGTATAATCTTCAAATTCAAGAACTATTTTCTGGAAACTGACGTTGGAGAAAGTGTCAAAATATAATCATCTCCAATACTGTAAATTTTTAATATATATATATATATATATATATATATATATATATATATATATATATATATATATATATATATATATATATATATATATATATATATATATATATATATATATATATATATATTCCAATGTTGGTGTGACATTTAATATCAATAAAAATATATTATATGTCACATTTGTTAGGATTTTGCCCTGATTTTCTTTTAGTATTTGAATTTTAATTTTACCTTGAAGGAGAATTAAAAATATTATCAGAAATACTTAAATTTTCCTAAAAGCAAAATATAATTCTCTTCCATATTTGATTTATTATTTCCTTAGAGGAAATTGAAGACACCTCTTTCCATATTGAACACAAGAATTTCCATAATGTAGACAATTAAGAGTTTAGTTTATGGGGAGATTTATTCTCTCTACAGTTTTAATGTTTTTCTTTATATTAGTTTGATATAATAATATTTTGATTTTTAGTTTAAGTTTTGTCATCTGATTTATCAACCATGTGATTTGCAAATTATAAGCTTCTGCATGACGCCTTATTCACCCCTTCATAACCCAACAAGTGGTATTAGAGCACATGGTTCAATAACCCAGGTTCATCAAGGTTAAAGACAAGTTCAATTCGAATTCTAATCAATTTGCAATAAATTTGATGATAATGAAGATTTTTGTCTACCTACACGTGGAGAAGAGATTTAAATCATACTTTCAACATTTCTGCTGTTGCATCTTTGAAAATAAAAATAAAATATTTTAAAATCATTTTTAGTCCATATATTTTAAACTTTATTTTAAACCATGACAAGCAGCAGTGATGAAGACTATGTGAAAAACGAAGATTATCAAGCATATGAAGAAGGTGGATCAAGATTCTGTCAAGAAAATTCATCCAAAAGGGAATATTTGTTAGGATTTTGCCCTGATTTTCTTTCGTTATTTTAATTTTAATTTTACCTTGAAGAAAAATTAAAACATTATCAGAAATACTTTAACTTTTCCTGAAAGCAAATATAATTCTCTTCCATATTCGGTTAATTATTTCCTTAGAGGAAAGTTAGGGGATCTATAAATTGAAGTCCCCTCTTTTCATATCAAACAAGAATTTCCACAGTGTAGACGTTTAAGAGTTTAGTTTCTGGGGAGATTTATTCTCTCTAAAGTTTTAATGTTTTTTTATAGGATAAATTACCTATATACACATCTTTATTTTCCATAATTTCCATTATTCCCTACCATTTTAAAATATTTCCAAAATCTCTTTTTCCCCTCAATTTTTAAGTCAAGAAGATACATAAGTATCCCAACCTTGACACGTGATTTCCTTCCTATTTTCACTCCTTTATTCTCTTCTTAATTTCACTCTACAAACTTATCAATTACAATTTTCATATAAATTTGATTTTTAAAAAGATTCTCTACAATCTTATCAGTTAGAATTTCATATCAATTTTATTTTCAAAAGGATTCTCTCTCCGGTCAATCAAATTCAAACTACTCAATTGATATATTGTGTTTCCTTCATAGTCGTCTTCTTCAATTTTGTTATTTTTAGTCTTTATTTTTTGACGCATATGGATCATAAACATTCTTTTAGTGTTGATATTAATCAACTAGTCAAAGAAGGATGCATCGTCGTCGTCTAAATAGATTGTGAAAAAAACGCTCAAAACGGCAAAAAGTCAATCTACTGGTGGCTTTGGTAAGGACTTTGGATCGAGATTCATAGGTGATGTCTATGTTAATAGTAAAAAAAAGATAAAAGAGTGAATGTTGAGAAGGAGAAGGAGAAGAAGGATGTACCTTTATTTTCTAAAGTAAATGTAGGAAAAAGTTAATGTACATTTGTCTTCTAAAGTAAAAGCTGATAAGGAGAAGTCAAAATAGATCAGATTGTTGATTTTTTTTTCCGATTTTTTCTTGTTCATCTTTTCCTGATATATATGAGCTCAGATTTTTAATGTATCAAGTTGTTTTTGTTTCTTAAATTAATGTGTAATGTCTTCGCTTCAACATTATGATACATTATAATTTCATTATGTACAATGTATCGTGTTCAAATTACTCAATTATCATACGGTTATAGTTTGGGATGCATTAACTAGATTTTTAATGTATCTAGTCAATTTTGTTTCTTAAATTAATGTATAATGTCTTTGTTTTAACACTATGACACATCATAATTTATCATACACAATATATTGTGTTGAAATATTAGTTTTGATACATAAACTTAATTAGTCTTGAGACTTGATATAAAACATCTACCAAATGTATTATTTATCATGTATCTACGTGTTGCTATGTATCTTCTATCTTATTTAAATTTAGAAGGATATGTATCTGTACACACACAGTACATGATACATTAAATGTTACACAATTATGTATCAGATTCATAAACGGTGATACGTAAATGTTATTATCAAAAGTTTATTTAGTTCGAGGCAAAATATGAAGTTCTTGCAAATATGCATCTGATATAATAAACATGGAGCGCATTAATACATATATTAAGTCATGTATTAGATACACACCATATAAATTATGTACACAATACTCTATCTTTTAAACAGTGCTAATATCAAATACAATTTTTTAATCCAACACAACTGCACAAATTGTGTGTTAGATACACAATTTTATGAAACACAATATTACATATGCTAAATCATATAACTGATACATGATATAATGTATCGGATACACAACATTCTATTATTGCATGAACAAATATACAATTTTCTAGACATGATATGTAAATTTGAATTTATACTAATTGTATCTTAGCAACTACCACAAAGTAATGTATCAATCTCAAACCTTACATCTTATGGACAACAATTACTTATTTAATATATCTGGTAAAAATACAACACTTATCAATTTAAATGAGATACATAAATAGTAATGTATTGATAAATCTATCCATCTCAGAAACAAAATTCAGAAAACGACTACAAACATTATAAAAGGTATGAATGATTCATCAAAGCTATGCATCTCTTCAGCCTTTCTGTTTGTTGTATCAATCCATAACAGATACAATGAAAATTCAAACTCTTATTTCTTCACCTCAACGATGTATCAGATAGGCAGTTTTTTCCTCAACTCATCGATCTTTAATTCAAACGCAATGGTGGACTTGAGATTCACAAATCAATTTTTTGACCAACAATAATTTCATCACTTTTGTATCATTCATACCTCACCTCACTTTCTCAGGTTTTGGAATGTCTCAACAAGATGGACAAGTTTAGGTTGTATCAATACAATTTATCGACAAGTTTGATTAAAACAAAGAGATTTTTTTAGTAAGAATGAGAAGAACAATTTTAGGACACATCAACTAATGTATTTTGAAATGCAAATTGAAGTGGTCAGCAATTTCTTTGACCATCTCTTACTGTGGTGCCACGATCGAGATGAGACGAAGAGTACGTCAAGTAGCAAAATCAACATTTTCTTGTGATTTCCTTCTACTATATTCTTGTGATTTTCTTCTACTATATATCGGATTTTCAAGTTTTTCTCATCTCATCGATCTACTGCAATGTTGTATTTGAGATTCACAAAAGAAATTATTTTTCAACAACTATTCATTATGTATCTTATCAAATTTTTGGTAAATTTCAATCTAATTTGAATGAACATTAGACGATGAATGGAGAAAAAAAAATAATTTTTGAATTTGTTGATTCTGGAAGGATTTGTTGAATTGTTTGAAGCTAGGAGGATTTGGAGGAGAATTGAGAGTTTAAAATTTGACTTTTGAATTAATTGAAGTTGTTACCATTTGAGAAAGATTGACAACAAATTGATTAGCTTGATTTGTGGAACTCAAATTCAAAATTGATTCCCTTTCCTTTAAAAGTGTAACTGAATTTGTTTTAAAGTATTGGAATTAATGTGTCTGAATTATTTTCTATGTATCCGGATAGCCGTGATTTTGAAAGGATTTTTGTAAATTTAAAAAGAACAGGGATAGAATGTTATTTAGGTTTTACACTATGGGATTTAGGTAAGTTATACTTTTTATATTAGTTTTGATATAATAATATTTTGATTTTTAGTATAAATTTTTTTCATCTGATTTATCAACCATATGATATGCAATTGTAAGCTTTCGCATGACACCCTAATCAACCTTCATAACCCAACTACATTATATATCATATTATGTCTATTGATGGACATTACATTTGTGCCTCTTTACTCTCATCAATTGTGGATGAAAGTGGTAATTGGTTTTTAGTAACTTATGTTACCACCAACTCTTCTTTTCACCCATTATTCTATATTTATGTCTTGTAACTTATGTAACATTTGAGTCATTCATTTGACAAATTTACTATCCACTATCTTCATATTCATTTCAAGGAAGAATTCATCAACTATAAATATTGTGGCCTTTCTTGGTGTTCGAGGAGAAGAAAAAACAAGAGAAGTACAAGAAAATATAGAGTGAAAAAGATGAGTAGTATTTTATTATGTTTATATTGAGATTAGTATAGTAGTGAAAGAGAAAGTTGAAACAAAGAATAATTTTCTAAGTCTTCAACTATATTCACTGTATGCGTCTAAAGTTTCGTTCATGAAAAACAGCAAAGAGGAAAGGAAAACTAGAAAGCAAACAACAATATTTGTATTTGAATTTATGTGAAGGTTACAATCTTTATAAAATATCTTTAATAAAAGATGTAATCCTCTGATTTTTCTCTTCCCGAATGTTCTTGATTTGACGAAATACTTGCGGCTCAACACTTGGAGCGAAGACTTCTTTGTATGTGGAAGACTTGCAGATCACCACTGAAGAGAAACTATGTATTTCTGTATGTATGTATTTGTCTGTCTATCTTTTCGTCTTATGAAGACCTCCTTATATAGGCTTGTGCTAGGGATTTAGGGGTATACTGGTCCAAGCAATTTTGACCCCTGGGCCTGAAGAATCATGAGTTGGGCTCATCTTGTCAACTTAATGGACTGGCCAAAGTGTAATTTGTACTTGATTTAAGACATACAATTTTGACTTAGATATTAATCCGACTCTATCAATCAGTAATTTGACTTGGTCAACGTATGGTGAATTTAAGATTTAATCCAAATTTAATATTGATTTATCAATAAAACTTCACTGTCTATAAATGCCTCCTGCTTCGAGGCTTGTTGAGGTGCTCGATTTGTCAAACTTGTATAGACAAGCCTTGAAGTATTTGTGAAGCAATTTTGTTTTCGTCGTAGTTGATCTTTCATGAGACATTTGAAACTTCATGAGAAATGACCATGTCGATATGTTGAGGTCAACATTTATCAGAGTCTTCATGATAATATTCTCTAATATTTAAGAGGTCATTTGACTTTCGGTTGTTTATCAACTCATTTTGACTTGAAGTGTTTCAAGATCCTGAAGATTTATCACATGACATTTATTCATAGTGTGGTAATTTCGTTTGGGTCACCAACTATGAAATGACCGCCAATTCAATGATCAAGGATTGCGTCTACAACTTGACTTAGTGATAGAGACCTTGTGATTTCGACCCAAATTTCAGGCTTCCACTTGAATAGAACGCAAGGAATTAAATTCTCATGACGCGAGTCTATTCTCATTTGGGCATATTTTTTCATGTAGTTTACGAGAAAACTTTACCATAATTTGGTTTCTATGAGATTTCCATAACTCAACTTCTTTGAAAAATTTTCATAATTTGATTCTTATGAAATCTTGTCATAATTTGGTTATTTCCATAATTTGATTCCTATGAAAAATTTTCTTAATTTAATTCTTATGAAAACTTATCATAATTTGACTTTTATGGAATTTTCATGATTTGATTCCCATGGAAAATTTTCATTGTTATATATTTTTTGCGTTTTAGACTTTGTTAGAGTTGCCACTTAATTTTTAAAGAGAGAATAAAGAAAAACTTAATTTTCAAAAGACTTAAAACAGGAAATCGATTGAAAACTTTAAAGGGGGTTCGGGGATTCATATTTATATTTTATGAAGGTTGTTACGACACCTAAAACATTTGCTAACTCGCAATTATCCGATAACTAACTTATTTGGCTAAAATAATCTAAATTAGACTTAGTTTGATTTGAAAATTTATTTAGAATTGCTGAAAGTTAAATACTAACCTATTATCTAAATGAATGAACAACTTGCAAAATTTATTTTTTTAAGTTTATTTACTTGATTGTCTTAAACGATTGAAACGATGCGGAGTGTTGCGGGGATTCGAGATTTTAACCCTAAGACTAGCGACAATATTAAACTAAAAAATACGATAAAGTGAGTGAGTGAGAGAGAGAGAGAGAGAGAGAGAGAGAGAGTTGGGTCTAAATCCGGTTTCTGTCCGCCTGGACCGGTATTTGGACCCATTTTGTTTTTAGGCCTTAGGCCCATTTGATTGTACCTGTCCTAATCTAACAAAATAATAATTAAGTGGGCTTATGCCAAAGGTAACAAAATACAACATAAAATAAATGTAGGCTTTTGGCCCATTTTCTTCAACTCTCCGTCTTCTTGTTTTGCGCTTTTTTTCCAATTTTGGGACCTATTCGTCACTCTTTAGAATTTGTTCTTCAAAATTCTAGCCGGTAGACTCGATAAAGGAACTATTAATCTTTGTTACTCTCTTTCGAAATGCGGGGAAGAAAGAGTTCTTGACGAAATCAGGCAGATTTTCATGCAACAGAAGAAAAGGGAAAGAATTAATGTATAATCCAATCTAATACAATAAGCAGAGAGTTCATTAACTCACAAAAAGAAAAAAATGGATTAACTCAAGAATATGCACATTAAGATACAATCCTACAACAAGAGAAACATACATAGGCATGCTAGACAATAATAACAAATGAAAAAGTTGTTCATTATCAAACATCTTGGTGATTATAGATACAGGAATAATCGACATATCACAATAACCCAAATCTTAGAACAAAATCAAACCAGGAACCACATAGAGGTGTAACATAATTAAAAGTTACCAAAACGAAGTTGGAAATTTAAATCTTTATTAGTAGGACAACTCTAATTAAACCAATCAAATATTTGAGCATACCTCCAAATAAAATAAAATAAAATCTATATTCATATGAAACATTAGGAGCCACAAATTGCTATGAATGCCTTTAGTTGTATTGCTACATTTTTCACTGTTGTTATTAATAATTTGCTGTAATATTTTTTAATTAGCCACTTGTAATAGCATGCTACCAAAGATTTGAGTTAGAGAGAGAGAAATATGAGAGAAGCAAATCGAAGCTAAGCAAAAAAAAACACCAACTTAAATGTTTAAATTAAAAGAAACAATAGCCCCTTCTACCTCCCCAAAATCTGCCACTTCAAAGAAGTTGAAACAATCAAAAACTGAGATCATTAGGATCTCACGGGTACTTTCAGCTCACAACCAAACCAAACACATGCGAAGTCAAGAAAACATAATGCTTAACCAAAGAAAAACACCAACAACGGAGCACTGCTAGGAGTTATCGTAAAAAATATTCATTCTACAAGATCTTTTAACTCAGTATTGTAACTAAACCAACCGAAAACGGAAAAAAAACATACTGCATACTAAAGCACTATCAAGCCAACTTCAATCAAAATCGAACAATACACCGAAAGGGAAAGGAGCAAAGAGGGTGTCACAAAGGAAGAAAATGCTAACTATTCTGGTGCAGCGAAGTTGAGACAGTGATGAGCTGTAGATCGCGATTCTTCCTACCACATGCTCGAATACGAACGATGAGTGAGGAATCCGGGCAGAAACTCGAATTTTCATGAACGCTGAGAAGAGAGATGAGCTGAAGAAAAAGAAGAAAGGAACTTAGGCCTTGAATTGACTACCCTTTCTGATTCTCTAAGTGTATATCTCTATTTCGGATGTATTTCGTGATTATTTATGCTTCAATTGTTCTAGGTGATTTTGGCCGTAGCTTCAATATCCCCTTTTGTTTTTTTAAAGGAACCCAATGAGAATATATATATCGAGAAAAATAGAGTTTTTTGGATTTGGGGGGAAAAGGGTAGGAAGGGAAAGCCAAAATCGACCTTCAAATTTAAATTTTGCTTCAAGGACGAAAGAAAGCTGTCTATAGTACAAAAAATCTGCCGAATCCCAACAAAATCAAAAGCTTAGACGGACGTGGACGATCTCGATCCATTCAGGCGTCCTCTAGCTTTGATGTGGTATCATCTCGTAGTGGCGAGGACGAGACGACAGCCGAAATCACGAAAAAGCTGCACAAGGTGTACCCGCTCTGAGAAAGGAGACGAGTAGCAGCGTACTGCTGCGCTAGGCACGCGCTTTTCTGCGCCATGAATCGCTTGAACTGCTCCGTGTATAAACGAACGTTGGAGATAACACCGTTTGAGTCACAAATCCATTGAGATTTTGTCATTTCTGGGACTTGAACGTTGGAGCAGACGGCGTGAGGGAAACGCTGCTGCTCTTCACGCGTCTACTGGAGCTGGAAGCGATGGGTTGGGTCTTTTTTCTTGGGGACGGGCCGGGTCAGGAAAAAGAAGGGTGTTGGGTCGGCTGGGAAAAAAACAAAAGTGGGCCAAAAAAGTTTGGGCTTCTGTTATTTGAAAAGGGAATTGGGGTGGCTGGTTGCTGAAAGAAATAAGGCGAAAGGACCAATATGAATTTTGACAAAGTTAAGCGAGAGAATTAAATTTTGAAAATTTAATCAACTGAATTTAGGACATAACCAACTCGAGTTTGATTAGCAAATTTGGCTAAAACTTAGATGAAACAAATTGACATTAATTAATTAACAAGTTTCTTAATTTTAACAAGATAAAATAGTTAACTTAATTACAACTAATGACTCAAAAACGTAAATTAACAATTTAGACAAAATCAATTTAATAAAGTATTAAGTAAAACCACAATCCTTGAAACGATTTTCGAATATTTATAAGATAAACTAATTATGTATAAAACTATATAAAACAATATGTTACTAAAAAATCTAACAAGATAAACTAATAAATTTAACTATAGACTAAGGATCCAAACTACCAGCTACTAAAACTAATTTAATAAAACGTTATGTAAAACTTTTGGCAAAGATTCTCGAATATTTAATAAAAATAAACTAATTACATAAAATATATAAATTTTTTATATGATTTAAAAATTATGAAAATCGGCTAAAGCTATTTTAAAATGACTTGAAAAACATTTTGAGTTTTATAAAGTTAATTATGTCGCCTCGTTTGAAATTTATGAAACTCGTGAATTCATTCCTAGCGGGGAGGGTCAAAATTGGGTGTCAACAACTGTCCCTCATTTTATTTGGATTGATGCTAGAAATTCGAGGAAAATGAAGTTGACTAATCCGATTTTGACCGACCACATATTCATCTTTTGAAAAAGGGATTTGTTACGGACTTTAGGAATTATGTCCGAACCCCAAAAATGGATTTCCTACATATCTCAGGCTATATGAGAATTCAGGCCACTTGTAGTTCAACATGATCGATTTGACGCACGATTTTGAAAGAATTCAAAAGCCATCTCGATACCGGATTATGAAGGGACTGAAATGTCCGAGAATAAGATTTTAAGAGCGAATGTTGGAATACAATCGAGTTTCAATACTGAGCCCGCCTACATATTCTTAAAGCTTTAGGAATCAGGTTGTTTGTAGATCGACTCAATCGTTGAAAAGGAAATCTATTATGTTAGATAACCTTTGGTTCTGGACAAGTGACAAATTAAATCGAGTATGAAAAAAAGGTTTGTAACCTCTTAGCCATGAATGTAGAGCGCTTCACACCCATAATTAAGAACTTACACAGACATAATTTCCAAATCTCTTGGTGCATTGTCACTCAGATTGGAAAGTTATCTCCGGTGAAAGCCAAATACTTCCGGATGTGAAACTGAAACCAAGAAACCTAAGAAAAACCCACATGCCTTCTGATAGGGGTGTGGTTTTATTGTGGTGGAAACCTAAGAAAAACCCACATGCCTTCTGATAGGGGTGTGGTATTATTGTGATGGAAGTCACTCCTCTGCTCGCGTCCTAACAGTTTGACATTCCTCTTTGGACTATGTCCCAGTTCGCTGCTAAAAAAAGTTCCATGTTGTGCTGCATTCTTTTTGATGTCGTCCGCACCTGTGATTTGTTTTGGATAATTCATCCTTCCGGATGCTCTCGACAAAGACCGAGATAAACTCATTAGCATAAAGAATGCAATTCAAATAGGATATAGTGTGTTTTACCGTGTTGACACTTAATTGCTCTCTTTCGACATTTGAAGTCAACTCGATCGGTTTGACGTAAAGCAAATAAAGATTATGTCTTATGTTTACAATATAATCTTCAATGTACTCTTCATTTGATGTTGAAATAAATAAAAGCTGATGCAGTGTTGATATTTTTCTTGATGTCGTCTTCGATGATTCTCTTGGTGTTTACTCTTATCAAAATAAAGGAAATGCAATTGATGTTGATGGATAAATATATTTCTTGGGATGCACGATTTTCTTTCTCTTGCAATGCGTGACTTCTTTTCGCGATGCATGAATTCCTTCTCTTGCTATGCATGACCTCTTTTTCGCGGTGCATGAATTTCTTCTCTTGGAATGCATGACTTCTTCTCCGCAATGCATGAATTTTCCGCGATGCATGAATTTTCTCTTGCAATGCATGACTTCTTCTCCGCAATGCATGACTTTCCGCAATGCATGACATTTCCTCGCAATGCATGAATATTTTCTCGCGATGCATGGATTTCTGTGATGCTGAATCTCTTCTCGCGATGCATGACATTTACCGTAATGCATGAATATCTTATCGCGATGTATGAATTTTCTGCGATGCATGAATATTAACTCTCGATGCATGATTTTCCGTGATGCATGACATTTCCTCGCAATGCATGAATATCTTCTCGTGATGCATGATTTTCTGTGATGCATGAATCTCTTCTTGCGATGCATGACATTTCCCGCAATGCATGAATATCTTCTCGCGATGCATGATTTTTTGTGATGCATGAATATCTTCTTGCGATGCATGATTTTCTGTGATGCATGAATCTCTTCTTGCGATGCATGACATTTCCCGCAATGCATGAATATCTTCTAGCGATGCATGATTTTTCTGCGATGCATGAATATTAACTCTCGATGCATAATTTTCTGCGATGTATGAATATTAACTCACGATGCATGAGTTCCCGCGATGCATGAATATTAACTTGCGGTGCATGACATATTCCGTGAGGCATGAATATCTTTCCGCAATGCATGATTTTTCACGAGACATGAATATCAACTCGCAATGCATAATTTTCCATGATGCATGAATATTAACTCGCGACGCATGACTTTTCGCGATGCATGAATATTAACTTGCGGTGCATGACATTTTCCGTGAGGCATGAATATCTTTCCACGATGCATAGAATGCATGAATATTTTCTCGCGATGCATGAATATCAACTTGCGATGCCATCCTTGGTACCAAATGAAGATAGTGCTTCAATCGAGCAATATAGTGTCTTCTAGGTGCCTTCTGGATAGTGATATTGTCTCAGTTGACAATACGGTAAAATGCCCTCCAGGTAGTGTATCATCTCAATCGACAATAGAAATAAAATGACCCTCCAGGTAGTGTATCATCCCAATTGACAATACAAATAAAATGACCCCTCCGGGTAGTAACACTATAATGTCTGATAATGTGATGCGGATGACGTCCTTGACGAAAACTGTAAAATGCCTTTCCTCGGGTTTTCATTTGATTTATCTTTGAACATAGTTGTATCTTCGCTATAGACTTCGTGTTGTTGGGAATTGGATGAAATCATGTTGTTACGTCCTCAAGTCTTCGATATACGCAATATAAAATAATTCCTGCATCCACAAAAAAATCGTAAATTTTGGGAGAGCTCTTCGCCCCCTTGACTACTCTATATTCATCGATCGGAGGAATTTGCTGATTTCAAAGCAAACCTATAAACCTGCTTCCACAGAAAAATCATTAGTTTTAAAAACGAACTGGTCTGTGTCGATTTTTTCAGTTGTCTGCTCCTTATCCTGCTATCTTCGGTTGATTTTTTGATCTCCCGACTCTTGATAGATAAAACAAAGTATTTTATGCCAAAATAAATGAAACATAAAGGAAATTTTTCTAAGAAATAGATTTTCGAAAGTAGTATTTAAAAACAATCACTGCCAAGTGTCATGTCACATTGATCTTGGCGAACTTCTTTGAGTCTAATGCTTGGAGGTCTATCTGATTATTTGCTGGGGAGTATTCAAAATCACTTTAGAGTGTCGATAAAACTATGTTGAAATTTTGAGGTCATCCTCAAAATTTCTGTCCCAGTTAACTGTCTCGGCTTATCTTTAACTATCGGTGAGTAAGTCACGGAATTTTTGAAATCCTCTCAAAAATTCTATCCCAATTGCAAACTTCAAAGTAACTTCTGTCTTGATTTGTTGAGGAAAAATCTTCTACTCGAGAATTTTTGAGTCCCTCTGAAAAATTCTGTCCCAGTTTCTATTGTAAAGAGAAACAGAAATCTTACGGAAGACATGATCGAGCCCTTGTGGCACCTACGTATCCCGCTGAGGCAGGAATCATGTCAAACGTAGTTCCCCCTCAAGGTTGACAAAAAATAAAAATTTACAAATAAAACCGACCGAGGCCGACATAGGCCGCCTACGTATCCCATTATTGAGAATTTAGGTCGAACGTAGTTCAAATATAAATATATATTAAAAGGGACAAATCGGGTGACTGAGGCCGACATAGGCCGCCTACGTATTTCATTCTTGAGAATTCAGGTTAGACGTAGTTCATTATAGAGAAATATTAAAAGGCATAAATGGGGTGGCCGAGGCCGACATAGGCCGCCTACGTATCTCATTCTTGAGAATTCAAGTCAGACGTAGTTCATTACAAGGGGGATAAAATTTTAACAAGGCAAATACAAGAAAATAAAACGAATACAAAGAAATGTCAAAAAATACAAACTGAAGATTCACACGTAATATCTCTTGACAGCATCTGAGTTGATAGGTTTCGGCCATGCGGTGCCATCCATCTCCGACAGGATCAAAACACCTCTAGATAATACCTTGCGAACCATGTAAGGCCCTTGCCAATTCGGTGCAAATTTTCCTTTGTACTCATCTTGATGAGGAAAAATACGCTTAAGGACCAACTGACCAATTTCAAAAATTCTGGCTTTGACTCTCTTGTGGAAAGCGTGAATCATTCTCTGTCGATATAGTTGACCATGAAAAACAATAACCATTCTTTTTCATCAATCAAAGTTAACTGGCCAATCCGTTTGCGTAGCCATTCAGTGTTACTTAACTCGGTTTCTTATATGATTCTCAAGGACGGTATCTCAACTTCAGCAGGGATGACTGCTTTTGTTCCATACACTAGGAGATATGGAGTAGCTCTGATCGATGTTCTGACCGTCATTTGATATCCCAACAAAGCATATGGAAACATCTCGTGCCAACCTCGGTAATTGTCAATCATTTTCCTTATAATCTTCTTGATGTTCTTATTGGTAGCCTCTACAACTCCATTCATTTGAGGACGATACGTGGTTGAGTTTTGGTGAGTAATCTTAAATTGCTCACATATATCTCTCATCAAGTGACTGTTGAGATTTGCACCATTATCAGTAATGATGGATTTTGGTACGCCGAACCTGCATATCAGATTGTTGCGAACAAAATCAGCTACAACTTTCTTGGTCACCGGCTTGTACGAGGCTGCTTCCACCCACTTGGTGAAGTAGTCAATGGCAACCAAAATAAATCTGTGTCCGTTAGAGGCGGCTGGATTGTAACATTCCAGAAAAATATACATGTCTAGTAAAGAGCCTAATAGGTTGTAAGAAAGCGTATTGGGGTACATAGGCATCCCAATGCCCAATATTGAATAATATTGGGAATATTAGAAATATTGGCTAAGGGTGTTAGCCAATTTTCTATGTATTAACGAGCTTGTTTAGAATTGTACCTGCAATGAAGACCCTAAGCTAAAATATAGTATTCTTCACATAATACATATTAGGTACTAGGCATACAAGTGTCAAGCCTAGTACCCTAGCCCATGAGCAATGAAAATGATCATGTAGATTAAGCACTGTCCAAGGACATACTGAGGATCCTTGGACAAGGAGTGAACTTTCCAAATGCAACAATAGAAGTGCACGGTTGGGAAAGTAGGCAGAAACACATGTGCAAGCACATGTGTAACCGGCCGAGGGGGACCACGCGACCAAGCCAACTGAATTCGGTTAGGCGGTTGGGGGTATGTGCGCGAACAGGTCCAGCCAAGTGGGGCCTGGCTTCCTAACCAACTCTAGACTCTAACTAACTTAACCAACTAGATAGATAACCTAAGACCAACCAAGAACGACCAGCCAAGGGACCCGACAACCTAAGACCTTGTCGGGTGACACCTAACTAACCTAACTAACTTAAAGACAACCTAGTACCTAACCTAGGATGGTCCAAAGGGGTTAGTTGTGGTCCTAGTGACTTAGGGGTATTTTAGTAATTTCCCTAGGTCCCTTAATTAATTAATTTAGCAACTTAATTAATTATTTTAATGCCTTGGTCAAGCCGAGACCCTTATCCAATTTTCAGATTTGGCTAAGTCAAATGCTCTCCTAGGTCTAGTCAATTTAGGAGGGGCATTTTAGTAATTAGCTAATTAATTTATTAATGAAGTTAATTAGTCTAAAGTTGAATTATTAAACATCAGTTCCTAAGACCTAAAAACCACGATCATTCACTTAGAAACACGAAGCAAAGGCAGTAAGCGAAAAGCGTAGAAAGACAAAGGTTCTCTTAGGCGATTTCAAGGTACTCTTCAAGGTTTTCGTGCAAGTGATCGTTGTAGATTCAATTCTACATAAGGTATGGGTTTTCTCTCCTGGAATTCTTTATCTAAGAGGCCTTTCAAATGTTTTGAATCCATGAATATCGAAACTAGGGTTGTTCCCAATGATATTGTTGAACGTCCTTTTTCCTAGTTATCCTTGTTTTCGATTCTAATAAGTATGTATATGTAATCTCGAACATGTTGTTGGTATGTGGTGCTAACTGATCCTTATGTGTAGGTAGCTTGATTTGTTAATGACTAATGAGGCCTATGGATTTGATTCATATGATTTGGATATTAGTTACATGAAACAAAGAATGATGAAATATTTAATTGTGTTTGAGAATATGAAGTTTGTTATGATTCGTTTATGAAGTTTAGTGTACTGTTAAAAGTTAACTTGCTTGAGATGATGAGTTCACTAAAGTATATACATGAAGTAAATTGATTTGGCTAATGATAATCTCATGAAAAATGTTGAGTGAATGGTTGGCTTATGCCAATAAATTGGCTAGCAAAATTATGTCCAAAATATTATTAGAATTGGCCAATACTAATTCATACTAATCTTATATGGACAATGTATTGTAATGCCAAAATACATGTTAAGAATTGACTTGAAAAGATGTAACTCAATGAATTCATAACCAAGGGTATGCCAATCATTGGGACAAGTCCCAACATACTCTATCAAAATGAACTATGAACATAGTAACTACATTGAACGAAGTTCATAACGTTCATAAAGAATGGTATAAAGCTAACAAATGACATTGAACAAGATAAAGTGAGTAATAACATAACTAAAAGCTTAAGAGTTATGAAAGTGACCAGAATGGGGTGTTAAAGGAAGTGAGACAAGTATCACTTACACCTAAGACAACTATGTTAAAGATACTCACATAAGAGGGTGTTAGAAAGTGTGAGACAAGTCTCATTAACACCAAGATGATAATGTAAGGTTAAATTCACATTTCATCAAGTAAAGAAAGGGATGACAAGTTATCCATAGAGTAAGTAAACCTCATAACTAGAAGCAAGCTTCCATAGTGTTTGAGTCAACTCTAAGAGTTATGAAGTAAAAGAAATTGAGCAAAGCACCGATAGACTAGCAATGAGCTTGTGCAAGCACAGGTAAGTCTCAATAGATGAGGCTCCACCAAGGTGGATAAGAGTCTCCAAAAATCTCCTAGTCTTCGAACTATGTTGCCAGCATGGGAACTAGCCAGTGGATTCCACCTAAGAGAGCTAGGTAGATTCGGTTTCACTTTGGCCGGTGAAACCATCCCTTTTTCAGTGTGGGGCAGACACTGGATTTCATGTTTAGCTCACATGATCTATGTCGGTTAATGCTAAAAGAAAGTATTCGGTTTACTCTAGCTGTGAACCACCTCTTTTCGGTGTGGGGAAGACACTGGACTTGGTTTCACTTTATCCGGTGAACCACCCCTTTTCGGTGGGGCAGACACTGAATTTCATGTTAACTTACATGATCTAGGTTCACTTTGACCGGTGAACCACCCCTTTTCGGTGTGGGACAGACACTGGATTTCATGTTAGCTCACATGATCTTAATGCTAAAGATTTCTTTAAGAAAGTAAGAAAGAAAGAAGAAGAGATGTAAGTTCAAAGTGAACTAAGAAAGCAAGAGTTTAAGAATATCAAATCATCAGTGGTTGATAAGAATGAAGTTTTAACAAGTTATTGGCTTATGCCAAACCAAGATATATGCTCCAATATATTCACATTATGTAAATGATCAAATAATGGGCATAGCCAAATAAATATTGGCCAATAATGACTTCTTATATTATGCAAATGATCAAATAATAGGCATAACCAATAAAGATTGGCTTAATAAGATTTCATGTCCAAATGTAGTTAAATCATTTTCTTAATCTCTTGGATTACTTACTTGATTCATTGTAGGTATGGGACTATAATGAATCATTTCACTTGTAAGTAAAACATGGTATCAAAGGAGATCTTTGAACTAGACAACAAAAGAAGAAAAGACTGAAAAATAAACTAAGTATGGAAAATGGTGCTCTCGGCCTAGAGGGAGCAAATTTATTATTTTTCGTTCGAGTTGTTCTAAGATTATGTTCATGATTACAAGGTTTTATGTACATATAGAAAATGAGTTGTGTGTTTTGAATGCATTAAAGTACGTCATATTCACACCATAAATTACAAGTAACCATTTAAGAAAGTCTAGTAACTTCACTTTCCAGAAATGACATGTTGTTATAGGAAGAGCTTTCCTTGATCATGCATAGTCCTTATGTGTATGTGTGCAAACACCCATACTTAGTACAAGTCTGTACTAGCCCTATACTATTACTATTTTTATAGATGCAGGTCAGAGAGAAGGTTTAAGACTCATTGAAGCGGTTTGGACTTAGCGATCTCCAGACTTTGGTAGGTCCTCTTGAGTTCGAGGATGCTACATCTATCTTTCTAGCTTTAGTACTTTAGACATATCTAGTGGATGTTGTCCCTAGCGTTTCATTTCAGATATTTTATTCAAAGCTTTGTATTAAGGCCGTTTTGGCAAACTATTATGATATATATTGATTCTTTCATTTGAATTGTTTAATCGATTGTAGATGGTTGTTTAGTTTGAGCTTATTAGAATATCAATATATGTAGCAATTATATGAAGTCTATGTATACTTCATTATGCTTTAAAAGTTTTAAATTTTTTGCAAATTTAACTATATGATTGTGATGAAAGCTAAGAAGAGGCTTGTTTGCGACCTCTGAGAGGTTAACGACGCCGGTTGCGATTCGGATTCCAGAATCTAGGTTGTGCTAGTGTATATAGGGAAATTGAACCCTGCTAGATCCCTATATTGGCAGTATAGGTTCAAAGACTAGGAGATATAAGGAGACCCATATCCGGCATGCAGGACAGTCTCATCTCATGAGAGTTACGTGAACCTCCGTCCTTCCCGAAGGAAGGCATCACCGCTCATAGCTAGCCTATCGGTGCTCAGTATAAAGTTCCATTACATTCAACTCATACATCATGGAAGCTGGCTTCTAGCATGAGAACATCATAGCTCATTAGATGATTTCTCATCTCATCATTAGTATTAAGTGTGAATTGTCCTTACACTTACATATAGAGTATGATTGAGACTTATTTACTCTTTTGATGACTTGTCATCCTTACTTTACAATGATGAAATGTGAATTGTCCTTACATATCATCCTTACTTTACATTGATGAATGTGAATTGTCCTTACATATCATCCTTACTTTACATTGATGAATGTGAATTGTCCTTACATATCATCCTTATTTTACATTGATGAATGTGAATTGTCCTTACATATCATCCTTACTTTACATTGATGAATGTGAATTGTCCTTACATATCATCCTTACTTTACATTGATGAATGTGAATTGTCCTTACATATCATCCTTACTTTACATTGATGAATGTGAATTGTCCTTACATATCATCCTTATTTTACATTGATGAATGTGAATCGTCCTTACATATCATCCTTAGGTGTTAATGAGACTAGCTCACACATTCTAACACCTTCATTCGTGAGTATTCTTTTAACAAATTAGCTTTGGTGTAAGTAAGACTTGTCTCACTTCCTTTAACACCCCATTCTGGTCACTTACTTAATTTAGACCCCTTTAATTATGTTATAACTCACGTTACTTACTTACTTTAGTGTAGTAGCTCCATATCACCATTTATGGACAATGAGCACTTCATTCAATGAGTTTCATGTGTTCATAGTTCATTCTTGTAGAGCATGTTGGGAGTTGTCCCAATGAATGGAATGCCATTGGTTATGGATTCATTGAATTAGTTTAGAAGTACTTGAATTGTCATTTCATTGTTTTGGCTACACAAGATTGGCATATGATTAGTATTGGCCTAGAAAATTTGGAAATAACTTCATAGTCAATTTATTGGCACAAGCCAAACATTCATTCAAATATAATTTCATGGAATCATTAGCCAATTCTATTACATATTTTTGGAGATAATATTGTAGGCCAATTCATTGGCATAAGCCACACTTTCATTCAAATATAATTTCATGGAATCATTAGCCAATTCTATTACATATTTTTGGAGATAATATTGTAGGCCAATTTATTGGCATAAGCCAAACTTTCATTCAAATATAATTTCATGGAATCATTAGCGAATTCTATTACATATTTTTGGAGATAATATTGTAGGCCAATTTATTGGTATAAGCTAAACTTTCATTCAAATATAATTTCATAAAATCATTAGCCAATTCTATTACATATTTTTTACATAAGTTCCTAGACATTAGCATATATTCATTTTGACCAAATAGAGTTAGCTAACTTTATTGGAATCAGATAGCCAATTTATTCAAGATATGATTTCATAGATGTCTTTGAGCCAATTCTTAGTTTATGGCTTTTAGTGTCACGTTTTAAGAACATATTGGACATCATCATATTAACATTTGATGGCTTTAGCATCTTCATAACATCATAACAAAAGCAAGTCAACATTCATCCAAAGGCACATAATTTACTTAACACATTACGGACTTATCTTAGTATATTATCGATCCTTAATTATCATGATAAGATTAACTTTACGCAATTACAAGTTAATAAGTTCATTCAATACTCATCATTCAAGAACAATACATGTTAAGAACAGCCAGCACCACATACAAACAACATGATCTCTAACCTATTTAACATTGAAATAAAAAAGGATACTAGGGAAGGGAAGTTCAACGAGAACGACGGGAACAACCCTAGTTTTCAAGATCTTGAGAATCATTCGAAGGAAAATACTCTTGGAGAAAGAATTCCAGGAGAGAAACCCATACCTTATGTAGAACTTAATCTACGAAGACCACCTTGAACGAAACCTTGAAATCGCCCTAGAGAAATTGATAAATTTTTTCTATTTTTCTTTCGTTCGTTGCTTGCTGTTTTTGCGTCACCTTTTCTATGAGTTTGAAAGTGATTTTTAGGTTTAAGAACTGATATTGAATTATAAAACTTAGGTTTAATAAGTTCATTTAATAAACTAATTAACCAATTATCAAAAAGCCCCTCCTAAGTTGACTAAACATTGGAGAACATAACACTTAGTCAAATCTGGAAATTGGTGTTGACTATGATTTTTGTCAACATTTTGACTTTATATTAATTAATTAATTAAATCCTTAATTTAATTAATTTAGGTACCTAGTGTAAGTACTAAAGTACCCCTAAGTCATAGGAACCAAAATTAACCCTTTTGGACCATCTTAGGTTAAGTACTAGGATGTTTCTTGAGTTGTACTAGGTTAGTGTAAGAATTTCGTTTTTATCATTTAAACTAATTAATTAAATTGCTAATTTAATTAATTAGGTGACCTAAGGATATTACTAAAGTACCCTTAAGTCTTTAGGACCATAACCAATCCTTTGAACCATCCTAGGTTAGGTACTAGGTTGTCTTTTTCTTGTTTTAACCAAAATCTGGAAATTGCTTTGTGATTTCGGTTTTGCCCCTTTAAATTAATTAATTAAGTTGCTAAATTAATTAATTAAGTATCCTAGGGTAATTAATAAAGTACCCTTAAGTCATTAGGATCTTAACTAACTCTTTGGACCATCCTAGGTTAGGTACTAGGTTGTCCCTTTCTTGTCTTAACCAAAATCTGAATATTTCCATTTTTATTTCGGTTTTAGCCCTTTTAAATTAATTAATTAATTTGATAAATTAATTAATTAGGTAACCTAAGGGAATTACTAAAGTACCCCTAAGTTGTTAGGACCAGAACTAACCTTTTGGACCATTCTAGGTTAGGTACTAGGTTAGTGTCAACCCGGTTTTGGTCCTAGGTTGTTGAGTGCACTAATTAGTTTATTTTGTTTGGTCCTAGGTTAGTTAGTTAGTTATGGCAGTAGGTTACAGTATAGAATTAGTTAGGAAGTTATGCCCCACATGTACGGGTCCCTTGTACACGTTTTTCCCCCTATCTACCCTAACCGAATTCGGTTAGGGTGGTCCCCTCCTTTGGCAGCTTCTTCACATGTCTTGCACATGTGCTTGCACATGTGTTGGTTGTACTTTCCAAACTAACTATTATTTATGGTTCATTTGGGAATGTATACTTATTGTCCCAAGGATCCTCACTATGTCCTTGGGCACTGCTTAATTTACATGATCATTTTAAATGGTCATGTGCTATGGTATCTAGGCTTGACACTTGGATGCCTCATACCTAATTTGTGAGTTAAAGGAAAAAGCATTTTAGCCTAGGGTCTTCATTGCAGGTACATTTCTTGGACAAGCTCATTAATGTTAGAAAATTGGCTAACACCCTTTAAGTCAATATTTTCTAATATGCCCAATATTTTTCTTATTTGGGTATTATATAGAAATTGGCTAATACCCCTTAGCCAATTTTCTATACTATGCCCAATATTTCTCAATATTGGGCATTGGGATGCCTATGTACCCCCAATACACATTCTTAAAGATCTATTGGGCTCTTCACTAGACATGAAATTTTCCGGAATGTTACACTGATGAATCAACAGATCTGAATCTCCAATAACTAGGAACTCGTGGACATTCATGTCAATGGCCATTTTCAAACTGAGGATACAAGCTTCATATTCAGCCATGTTGTTCGTGCAATTAAATTGGAGGTTTGCTGCCATAGGGTAGTGTTGACCGGATACCGCTCCAATACCTCTTCCTTGGTGATTCACGTTGCATCAAAGAATACTCTCCAACCAGGGTATGCTTCAGAAATATCTTCACCCGCAAACGATACCTCTTCATCGGGGAAATAAGTCTTGAGCGGTTCATACTCTTCATCGACAGGATTTCTGCAAGGTGATCAGCCAAAGCTTGTGCTTTTATCGCCTTCTAGGTCACATACACAATATCAAATTCCCTCAAAAGCATATGTCCTTTAGCTAATTTTTCGGTCGGCATCGCCTTCTGGAAAATATACTTCAGCGGGTGCATTACGAAAATGAGATATCTAGTATAAGAAGACAAATAATGTCTCAAATTATAGGCAATCCAAGTCAACGCACAACACGTTCTCTCCAACAGAGTATAGCGAGACTCGTAAGGAGTGAACTTCTTGCTTATGTAATAAATAACTCGCTCTTTCTTTCCTGTCTCGTCATGTTGACCAAGTACGCATTTAAATGCATTATCTAAGATGGACAAATATAGCAACAATGGGCTTTCTTCTCGCAGAGGCACCAACACTGGTGGATTGGACAAATAGTTCTTGATAGCATCAAAAGTAGTCTGACATTCTTCAGTCCACTTTGTCAAAGCATCTTTCTTCAACAGTTTGAAGATAGGCTCACACACCACGGTGGATTGAGATATGAACCGACTGATGTAGTTCAACCTCCCTAAGAAAATCATTAATTCCTTCTTAGTTTTCGGAGGAGGTAACTCTTGAATGACGTTGATCTTGGAAGGATCGAGCTCAATACCCCTTCTGCTGACTATAAATCCCAACAACTTGCCGGCTGGCACCCCAAAGGCATATTTAGTGGGATTTAACTTCAAGTTATAACGACGCAAACGATCAAAGAATTTCTTTAAATGCGTCAAGTGGTCCGAACTCTCGCGGGACTTGATTATGATGTCATCTACATAAACCTCGATCTCCTTGTGAATCATGTCATGGAAGATGGTCGTCATAGTTCTCATATAAGGAGCACCTGCATTTTTGAGACCAAATGGCATCACCCTGTAATGATATACACCCAAGGCGTAATAAAAGTGGTCTTTTGTGCATCTTTTTCATCCATCAAGATCTGGTGATAGCCTGCGTAACAATCCACAAATGACTGCATTTCATGCTTAGCACAGTTATCGATCAGAATGTGAATGTTTGGCAACGGAAAACTATCCTTTGGGCTAGATTTGTTGAGATCCCTGTAATCAACACAAATTCTGATCTTCCCATCTTTTTTGGCGACCGGAACAACATTGGCCAACCAAGTCGAGTATTGCGTCACTTTCACTAATCGAGACTCGATCTATTTGGTGATCTCTTCTTTAATCCTTAAACTTAGCTCAGGCTTGAAATTCCGAGCTTTCTGTTTCACTTGATTTAACTCCGGATTAATCGGCAACTTGTGAGACACCACATTGGTAATCAGACCTAGCATGTCGCTGACTTCCCAGACGAACACATCAATGTATTCAGTAAGTATATGAATCAGATACTTTCTTTGAGCTTCATTTAGGTGGACACTGATTTTGACCTCTTTGACACACTCTTGGCCTCCCAGATTCACAGTCTTAGTTTTTTCCAAATTCGTCTTATGCTGATTTTCAAACTGCCGAAATTCCTCAGCAACATATTTCGGTACCTTATTTTCTTCTTCATACTCTTCGCCTTCGTCATCACCTGCCTCATTTTGTTCGTTCGGCTCGTGACATAACATGACATTGGCAGGTTTAAAATTAATATTACTGAAATCATCACAAACAAAGTTTGGAAAGTAAAATATAGCAAATAAAATGGACAAATTCAATAAAAGAGGCTTTAATTCAAATTGGAAAACAATGCAAGCTTTGGCCATGACAAAGGGCCATGTTGACTTTTTAAACATCACGGGGGGAGTTTTAGAAATTTAGGTAATTAAAGAAAAAGCAAAATGGTGGGTTTCGGGCCTCTTCTAGACCACCACCAACTTTGAAAACATGCATAAACAATGTCCTTCTACCAAGATGATCGGGGAATCAAGATTGGTGTGGAAGTCCAGTTCTGCAGCTGCTCTCCAGGCTCAGCATCGTGGATACCAGCTAGCTCGACCT
The DNA here is from genome assembly GCA_016801875.1 of Solanum sitiens. Lineage (NCBI taxonomy): Eukaryota > Viridiplantae > Streptophyta > Magnoliopsida > Solanales > Solanaceae > Solanum > Solanum sitiens. The sequence goes on along the minus strand of JABWTJ010000049.1, from coordinate 21,062 downwards.
CGTCTTCTATGACAGCATCAATCTCTTCAAAAAGGCCCAAATCCTTTCCCCAAGGCCATCATGATCGGCATACTCTTGGACTAGAAATGACTTGGCACAAATAAGGGATTGGCCTAGCCAATGCTTGATCATCACGCTTCTTCATCTTCAACTCATCATTTGTGGAGACGTACCCCAAACCGTACCTTGCTCTTTGGATGAGAACCTGAATAAGCTCAACAATTCCTTGGCAATTCCTTCCCAACCCGAAACCTAGCTCGAATCTGTTCTGGAGCATCACTGTGGCAATCATCTTGTACACTGAGGGCATAGGAGGTTGCAGAGCCAAATCATCACCGGTTACATTAACCATCTCCACCATGTAGAAGTCAGTGCCTCGAGATACTTCATCTATGATTGGCGTATGCCCACCGGAGTGGCTTCCTTCACCATGAATAACCAATTCCTGCTCTTTCCAGACAAACTTCATCAGCTGGTGAAGGGTAGAAGGCACAGCCCCAGCCATGTGGATGAACGACCTTCCTAGAAGAAGGTTGTAGCTAGTGTCCATGTACAGGACCTGGAACTTTGCGTTGAACTCTGCAGGACCCATCTGAATGACCAAGTTTACCGCCCCCAGTGTGTCTCTCTGAACCCCATCGAAGGCTCTCACGTTGACTTGGTTTTTTTCAAGCTTCCCCAAATCAAACCTTAACTGCCTCAGAGTCGACAACAGACAAATATTGAGACCAGATCCATCATCTACCAAGACACGATTTATAACCCTTTCTCGACATATGACAGTGACATGCAAAGCTTTGTTGTGCATCCTTCCTTCAAAGGGCAACTCTTCATCACAGAAGTTGATCCGATGTTCTCGGATAACCTGGTTGATCATGGTCGCTACATTGTCGCTGTTGGTGACCACGGGCACATATGTATCATCCAAAGCCTTCATCAAGGCTTGCCTATGTAGTTGCGAACTCATTAACAGGGCCTACACAGAAATCTGAGCTGGGGTTTTCTCTAAATGCTTAATAATCGAATAGTCCTTTGACTGCATCTTTCTCCAGAATTCTTCAGCTTCGGCCTCACATAGGAGCCTCTTTGCTTGGTCCTTCTTTTTCCCCCCATGGGCCAACTCTTCTAGAGTATAACATCTGCCAGACCGGGTCATACCCTGAGCAGAAGCGGTTTCTATCACAAACCTCGGCTGAGTGAGAGTTTCTATTGGCACCAAGGCAACAACTTTTGCGGGTGTAAGAATCACAAACTCCTTTTTCTCCTTGATGCTCAGCGAAGCCATGACTCTTTCCAGCTCGTCATGAACGATCAGAACTATCGCCTTTGTCACGCCCCAATCGTCACCCGTCTATATCATATTGATATTGACGCCCCCATGATTTGGCAGAGGATTACTATTGATGTTGGGCGCGACTGTCAGGAGGGAGACCACGTTCTGGTCGATTAGATCCTCAATTTTGTGCTTGAGTTAATACAATCCTCAGTATCATGTCCAATGCTATTGGAGTGATACGCATACTTCTGATCAGGTTAATCGCTCGTACAACTTTATTCAGCTTTCGGCAAGTGTTGTAAAAGTTCTGGCGGGCTTTTTCTCAAATCTAGGACGAGGGGGATCGTAGTTGCCTTGAGGAGGAGGCATCTGATGATAATTTTGGATATTAGGACGGGGAGCTTGATATTTGGGATAGGGATTAGTTTGGTAATTTGTTAATGGAGCTTTGTAGTTCGTGGGGGTATTTTGGTATACTGGAGCTAGGTATACTGGGGGAGGCGTCCGGTAATTTGACTGCATGTTGGCGCAGTTAGGGGCTGCGCTTTGGTAATGAGGAGAATGAGTTTGGTAAGCTGGTGGAGAATTTTGGTAGATGGGGGGTGGAGTTTGATAAAGGGAAAGGGGAGTATTTTGATAACTTGGGGGAGGAATGTTTTGGTAGCCTGGAGGGGGAGCATTTTGATAATCGTCTTGCGTATAACAAGCCTGGTGTGAACTCTGTGAAGGTCGAGAACGACCTTGGTACGATGATGATCTTCTTGGGGTCTTCTTCCCCTCATAAGAAAACACTGACACGTCTTCTCTTTTCTTTTTTAAGAAGCCTGAGGATCCGGGCGAAGCAGCAACACGGGCAATCTTCCCGGTTTTCAAACCATCCTCGATAGTCTCACCTACCTTGACTATCTCGACAAATTTTGCTCAAACGAGCAGCATGATTCTGTCATAGTATTCAGGTTCTTGAACCGACACAAACACCTCAACAATTTCTTTTTCAGACATGGTAGGTCGAACTTTGGCTGCCTCCTTTCGCCATCTTTACGAAAACTCTTTGTAGATTTCGTTGGATTTCTGTTTCATCTTCTCTATGTAATAACGATCAGGGATGGTCTCTACATTATTAGCAAATTGTTCAATGAATTCCTTAGCCAAAGCATTCCAGCTGGGCCACTGTCTGGTCTCATGAGATGTAAACCATTCCAAAGCTTCCCCGCTCAAACTTCAGCTAAAAAGCTGTATTAGTACAACTTCATCTCTCCCAACTCCTACGAGCTGATCACAGTAGGCCCTTCGATGCGCTAAGGGATTCCCCGTTCCTCAAAAAGTGTCAAACTTTGGCATCTTGAACCTTTCTGGGAGGTCCAGGTTCGGATGAATGCATAAGTCCTCGTAGTTCAAACCAGCGACGTTGGGAATGCACTGAAGTTCCTTCATTGCTTTTCGGATCTCCTCCTTTATGTATATCTTTGCGGCCTCTTCTTTCGACCTCCACTCTCTTTCCTGCTCCTCATAATGGTCGAGCTCAGAACCATTCACGTCGTGATATTTTGGAATGGGAATTGGGAAGGTCATTTTTCTGGGTAGATGTGGACCTACGGAGGGACTTGGGGCGTTTTGAGTGGGTTGGTAATTTTGCGGGAAGGTTTGGGGTTTAGTGTGCTGATTTTGGTTATGGAGGAATGTTTGGGGATGTAATGTATTTTGGTTTTGTGGGAGTGGGGCAGTTTGGTGATGGGCATTTTTAGGGGGAGGTGGTATTTGGGAATTATTGTTTTGAGGAGGGGTGGGGTTTGGTAGGAGGCTGAGGTGTATTGAGGATTTTGTGCATGTTTGAAGAGGGAAAGTACAGCAGAGGCCTCCCATCAGTCGAAGCATTAACAATAAAACCTGGTGGAGGCAGATCCTGTCTCCTTTGCATTTCCACTCTCATGTCGGCAATTTGTTGCATCAGCTGCATAATCAGTTCATTCTGATACGCTATGGTGGGTTAAGCCACCACAACGTCAGTAAGAATGATTTCTTCATTGTTGTTCCCCATTACTGCTTTTCCCTTATCTGAACTTTGGCCGGGAAATGAATCTACAAGCCTTTTAGATCTAGTAAAGTAGGGATGATCAGTTAGTTTAATCGACACAGACCAGTTCGTAAGTGCATGTAGAGGAAAATAACCCAAAGGCAAATTTGTTAGTTTGAGTTCGGAATACACAATGCAAGATATCACATATAGAGCAGGTAAACACACAAAAGTTGCTTTGTTTGAGGACATGCCGACCCACGAGTATAGAGGAAACTGATTTTTAGGATAAGCAGAAATTTGCTTGTTTTAATTTGGAGGTTTTTCAGAAAGGTTAAATCACGTTGAGCTAAGGCCTTCTTCACTGCATCTTTTTTGATATCCGTTGATCTGAGACTCATATTCCCTTGCAGAATGGCAAGGGGAAGAATAAAAAATTTGAAAGATAGGGGTCGAGCCTTGAAAGACTGCCTACGTATCTCATAAGAAGAATTCAGGCCCTACGTAGTTCAAATACAAAGAAATATTTGTTTTCATTCATTCTAGATGATTATAGGGGAATTGGAAAAACACAAACAAAAAGCTTTAAACGATAAATGTGGCTCCATCTGAACTCTTCTTCTCCTCAATGTCGCATCAACCAAGGGAATATAACACTCCCACGTCTTTATAGAGAGGGGTCAAGACCCCATTTCAAACCAACTCTGAGTAGACCTCAAACATTTTTTTCTTAAATGGCGTGAAGGAGCAACGATAGAACTTAGTCTTCTCAGTGACCGGTATGTCAAGCCTCGGTTCATCACACGCAATGCTGATGCCGTCACCCCAACTGTTCACAATATTGTCCATATCGAGCAAACGGCGGACCGCATTCTTAAACTCTATGCAATCCTCTATTGTGTGTCCTTTCTGGTTAGGATGACACTCACTGGTCTTGTGGATGTCCCCTGATCCCACCTGGGAAGATGCTTTTTCGACAGGCCTCAACATACGCCTAGATCGATAGAGCTCGAAAATGAGAGCGCACGGTATGGCTTCCGTCCCTGTTCGGTATTCTTGTGGATATGCTTCGAGAGTGATTTTTTGGTCTCCTTCTGCTAGACGTCCTTCGAGAGAAGTTTTGTGGGAAATCGATTCCTCATAACTTTCTTCAATGCTCTCCAACTCGAGGCTTTCAGGAGAAAACATTATGTTATATAGGCGCTTCCCGCGCTGCCTTCGTATATTGATCATCTCCTCTTCGGTTGTTTCAGTCTGGATATTCTTGCCTTTATCCATAGCGGTGATGTTACCTTTCTTGAGATGATAGAGTAATATTTAGGATTTGGGGATGAGATTTGTTTTTGGTTGAGAAACTTAAGACTCGGAAAATTTGGTTGGACATTTTGTAATAGTGACTTGTATATTTCTAGAAATTTTGACAGGGAGTGGGTTTGCGATGACCTCATTCAAAGCAACATATCACATAAACAGTTAAAGACACATATATCGCGTCCTAAACATATAGGGGACCCTTTTGTGCCAAGGGTAGGCCTACCGCATTTGAACGATGTACGTGTGGAATTGAACCAGTTAATTATCCCCCAAGCGACAGACCCACGCAAGGGCCATTTAAATGTACGGAAATGTAAGAAAGGCAAGCCCACGCAGAGGCTGATAATGACAGAAATACATATAGAAAAACTCACGCAAGGGCGAAGTCCACCACAGTGTCCCTGATGGCCCTGCTTCTCCGCTGCTTTCCTGGTCTTGTATTGCTAAAACAAGTATCGTAGTATCAGTAGGTAACCCTCGCTCCGGATTCCTTTTTATTCCCAATCCTCGTACTGCATCCTCTCTATCTTCTCTTTAACCCATAAGTCGAACTCATCGAAACAACGTCTTAGACTTTCCAATTCCTGAGTTGTCTTCTCAAGAGTATTTTTGATTTTCGATAAATTTGGCGTATATTTCTTGGGCGTCCCGTTTTACCTCTCTTAGCTCAATCACAGCTTTAGCCTCTTTGTCTTCCACACCGCGACAACTGTTTGGGACTGGAGAGGATATACTTTGTATGTTCTTTTTCAACCAAGCCTTATAAGTTCCATCATATCCGACGTCAAACTGATCTGGAGCAATGGTGTCCTTTTTCATTCATTTGGCCCCTTTCCATTCCCTTAGCATTTCTGTAGCATCATCCACCCTTTCATCCCTAATATCATACACGTAGGCACCATAATACATCTCTTGAGACGTAATTTGCCTCCTCCCGAACTGTCGTAGGACTCAGAAGGGTGCGTAAGGACGGATTCCCCGAATACCTGGTAATGGAAACACGAGTTGTCTGCGGCCCCCTACGACGACATCTTTTGAGATGAAGAGATAAAGCATCCATTGGAGATCCTCCTCTCTCAGCTCCAAAAATATCTGAGCCCATCTCTCTCTGGTCCTTCAATTTTCTAGATTTGCCCAAAACAACATATCGTTCAAATCCCTGAGAGTGTTCTTATTATCCAAGGTATGTAGTTCCTGAGTCCCATGCCCTTTTGCTAAATGACTTAGGATCCACCATTGAAGGAGCAAGTTACATCCTTGAAAGTAGCAATGTCTCTCTTTGCATTTTCATAGGGCTTGATATATGTCTGACAGTATGACCGGAGCGACGGGATAATACTTCACTTGTCCTTGATTCTTAAACCCGTTGAAAAAAGTGTTCTCAAGCATTATCACTTGAGTGTTGATACTTAGGCTCGGGCCGTGTGGAAAGACCATTGTTCCCAATAGCGCGACAGCAAATGCCAAAGGTTGGATTTCATTCCATTCCCTGTAGGTAACTCTGAACTCTTTATTATAATTTGCATAAAATCTTGCATGCCCGAATCTAACGTAGAGGTCCCTCAATGATACACTAGATTCTTGGGTCTAGTAGGCTTAATCTTTTCCCAACCCAAACCAGCTCGTGATATCTTCGATGGAAGGTTTGTTAGGGATCGATGTCTTCTTGTTTTCTCACCCTTGTTTCTAGCCCTGTGCCAACCGTGTCGATGTAGTCTCGAAGTTCCTCGATTGTCGGGGTGATTTCTATAGTTCCGAATTGAAACACCATTTTCTCGTTGTCCCAATAGCCGGTGAGGACTTCGATTAGCTCAGGCCAACCAGTCATGTTAATTAGTTCGGTCAGGGCACCCACATATTTTTTTAGGGTTTTTTTGTGATCTCTGTCGAGGTCGTTATACCACATTTTTGAGTAAAGGTGGTGCTTCTACAACCATGTCGAACCTTGGAAAACAATTCATACCTACAAAACAAATCCAGTTAAGTTTACCCGCCCCACATTTTGGTTTCCACACGCACATCATTCAAATGTCAAATAATATGGTATGTCGTTAGGTCGGAGACCTTGGATATAATTTTGGCGGTTTTACTAATGGACTTAATACGCCTTGGGTATTAAGCCATCTTAGGCTAATGCTTAGATTCAGTTTTGGTTTCGATCTATCTTAGGTTGACTAGAATTGGTTCAAAAGTGACGGTTTCCCGAGTCGGAAAGACGACGGGGTGAAGCTAACAAACGGCGTTGGATGACCACTAGCCAACTATTAGTTTATTACTTCCAAAAATAGACTTGTGTGTTTTCTGAAAGGAGTCATGGTAAGCCACGTAACTCCCTTTTTCCTAATGCAAACTATTTGCCATTTGGCAGAAATTATGTCATGAAAGTGAAACAGTTGATAATACGATAAACAAACAAGTAAACAAGTATTTACACGTAGCCAAATAAGTTTAGTTTTAAGGTTAGAATCCTCCAATTCCCCAGCAGAGTCGCCATTCTATTTATTTCAGAGAAATTACATTATTATTTTTTTGCGTTTAGACTTTGTTAGAGTCGTCACTTAATATTTTAAGAAAAAATCAAGAAAAAATTAATTTTCAAAAGACTTAAAATAGGAAAACGATTAAAAACTTTAAAGGGGATTCGGGGATTCATATTTATATTTTAGGAAGGTTGTTACGACACCTAAAACATTTGCTAACTCGCAATTATCTGATAACTAACTTATTTGGCTAAAATGATCTAAATTAGACTTAGTTTGATTTGAAAATTTATTTAGAATTGCTGAAAGTTAAATACTAACCTATTATCTAAATGAATGAACAACTTGCAAAATTTATTTTGTTAAGTTTATTTACTTGATTGTCTTAAACGATTAAAATGAGGCGGAGTCTTACGAGGATTTGAGATTTTAACCCTAAGACTAGCGTTAATATTCAACAAATAAATACGATAAAGTGTGTGTGTGTGTGTGTGTGTGAGAGAGAGAGAGAGAGAGAGAGAGAGTTGGGTCCAAATCCAGTTTCTATCCTCCTGGACCGGTATTTGGACCCATTTTATTTTTGGGCCTTAGGCCCATTTGATTGTACCTGTCCTAATCTAACAAAATAATAATTAAGTGGACTTATGCCCAAAGGTAACAAAATACAACATAAAATAAATGTAGGCTTTTGGCCCATTTTCTTCAACTCTCCGACTTCTTGGTTTGCGCATATTTTCCAATTTCGGGACCTATTCGTCACTCTTTAGAATCTGTTCTTCAAAATTCTAGCCGATAGACTCGATAAAGAAACTGTGAATCTTTGTGACTCTCTTTCGAAATACGTGGAAGAAAGAGTTCTTGACGAACTCAGAAAGATTTCCATGCAACAGAAGTAAAGGGAAAGAATTAATGTGTAATCCAATCTAATACAATAGGCAGAAAGAACACTAACTCACAAAAACAAAAAAAATGGATTAACTCAAGAATATGCACATTAAGATACAATCCTACAACAAGAGAATCATACATAGGCATGCTAGACAGTAATAACAAATGGAAAAGTTGTTCACTATCAAACATCTAGGTGATTATAGATATAGGAATAATCGACATATCACAATACATCTCACAACAAAACCAAACCAAGAACCACATAGAGGTGTAACATAATTAAAAGTGACCAAAACGAAGTTGGAAACTTAAATCTTTATTAGTAGGACAACTCTAATTAAACCAAACCAAGATTTGAGAATACCACCAAATAAAATAAAATAAAATCTATATTCTATGAAACATTAAGAGCCACAGATTGCTATAAATGCATTTAGTTATATTGCTACATTTTGCTCACTGTTGTTATTAATAATTTAGAATAATGTTTTTTAATTACCCACTTGTTGTAGCATGCTACCAAATATTTGAGTTAGAGAGAGAGCAATATGAGAGAAGCGAATCGAAGCTAAGCAAAAAAAACACCAAGTTAAATGTTTAAATTAAAAGAAACAATAGCCCCTTCTACCTCCCCAAAATCTTCCACTTCAAAGAAGTTGAAACAATCGAAAACTGAGATCATTAGGCTCTCACGGGTACTTTCAGCTCACAACCAAACCAAACACATGCGAAGCCAAGAAGACATAATGCTTAACCAAAGAAAAACACCAACAAGGGAGCACTGCTAGGAGTTATCGTAAAAAATATTCATTCTACAAGATCTTTTAACTTAGTATTGTAACTAAGCCAACAGAAAACGAAAAAAAAATACTGCACGCGAAAGCACTATCAAGCCAACTTCAATCAAAACCGAACAATACACCGAAAGGGAAAGGAGCAAAGAGGGTGTCACAAAGGAAGAACATGCTAACTTTTCCGGTGCAGCGAAGTTGAGACAGTGATGAGTTGTAGATCGCGATTTTTCCCACCACAAGCTCGAATACGAACGATGAGTGAGAAATCCGGTCAGAAACTCGAATTTTCATGAACGCTGAGAAGAGAGATGAGCTGACGAAAAAGAAGAAAGGAACTTAGGCCTTGAATTGACTACCCTTTCTGATTCTCTAAGTGTATATCTCTATTTCGGATGTATTTCGTGATTATTTATGCCTAAATTATTCTAGGTGATTTTGCTCGTAGCTTCAATATCCCCCTCTATTTTTTTTAAAGGAACCCAATGAGAATATATATATCGAGAAAAATAGGGTTTTTCAAATTTTGGGGGAAAAAGGTAGGAAGGGAAAGCCAAAATTGACCTTCAAATTCAAATTTTGCTTCAAGGACGAAAGAAAGCTGTCTATGGTACGAAAAATCTGCCGAATCTCAACAAATTCTAGAGCTTAGACGGACGTGGACGATCTTGATCCATTCAGGTGTCCTCTAGATTTGATGTGGCATCATCTCGTAGTAGCGAGGACGAGACGACAGCCGAAATCGTAGAAAAGATGCACAAGGCGTACCAGCTCTGAGAAAGGAGACAAGGAGCAGCGTACTTCTACGCTAGGCACGCGCTTTTCTGCGCCGTGAATCGCTCAAACCGCTCCGTGTATAAACGAACGTTGGAGAGAACGCCGTTTGAGTCGCAAAGCCATTGAGATTTTTTATTTCTGGGACTTGAACGTTGGAGCAGACGGCGTGAGGGAACCGCTGCTGCTCTTCACGCTTCTACTAGAGCTGGAAGCTATGGGTTGGGTCTTTTTGCTTGGGGATGGGACGGGTTAGGAAAAAGAAGGGTGTTGGGTCGGCTGGGATGAAAACAAAAGTGGGCCTAAAAGGTTTGGGCTTCTGTTATTTGAAAAGGGAATTGGGGTGGCTGGTTGCTAAAAGAAATAAGGCGAAAGTCCCAATATGAATTTAACAAAGTTAAGCGAGAGAATTAAATTTTGAAATTTTAATCAACTGAATTTAGGACATAACCAACTCGAGTTTGATTAGCAAATTTGGCTAAAACTTAGATGAAATGAATTGACATTAATTAATTAACGAGCTTCTTAATTACAACAAGATAAAATAGTTAACTTAATTACAACTAATGACTCAAAAACGTAAATTAACAATTTAAACAAAATCAATTTAATAAAGTATTAAGTAAAACCACAATCCTTTTGAGACGATTTTTGAATATTTATAAGATAAACTAATTATGTATAAAACTATATAAAACAATATATTACTAAAAAATATAACAAGATAAACTAATAAATTTTACTATAGACTAAGGATCCAAACTACCAACTACTAAAACTAATTTAATAAAACGTTAAGTAAAACTAAAATTTTTTGGCGAAGAATCTCGAATATTTAATAAAAATAAACTAATTATATAAAATATATAAAAACTTTATATCTTTTAAAATTTATGAAAATCGGCTAAAGGTACTTTAAAACGACTTGAAAAACATTTTGAGTTTTATAAAGTTAATTATGTCGCCTCGTTTGGAATTTAAGAAACTCGTGAATTAATTCCTATCGGGGAGGGTCAAAATTGGGTGTCAACATCCATAATTTGAAACCTATGAAAATTTACCATAATTTTCATAATTTGTAGGAAATAAACTTTTCATCATTATAATTTTCCATAATTTGTAGGAACACAATTTATGTACTTTGATTTCTATAAATACACATGCTCTTACAAGGATTGATTGTCAACTTGAGGCATACATAACTCAATTTTCGTTACTTTTTTTTCAACACAGCACACCTACGGTAGAAAATTCATAACTTGATGTAGAAACATCTAAATCATGATCCGTTTGATGTTCCAAAAACTAGACTTAGAGGGATTTGACATATCTGAAATTCAAAATCAAATCCCTTCTGAATTAGCAGAAATTGATTTTTGAAGTATGTTATAAAATCTGTCCCTTTTTGTTATAGCTCTATGCAGTCCCACCAAAACGTCTCTATCTTGGTGTAGGAGATTTCAAAGAAAAGAGGCTTGTTTCTATAGAAACTAGACATCAAAGTCTATAACATATCCAAAAATCAAGGTAAAACTCTTCATGGATTGACGAGAATTAATTTTTTGAAGGTTATCTTCAATTCTGTCGTTATTGTTTTGATGATTTGTAAAGTCTCACCAAAATGTTTGTATCTTGGCGTAAGAGAGCTCGAATGGAGAGCGACTTGATTCTGTAGAAAATAGACTCTTAAGTATTCGTGTTTGACTTCTCTGCATCTTTAGCGAAGATCCACATATTGATTTTCTTATTGATTGAGATTTTTTTTATCATCATGCCAATTTGAAGCTTCGTGCAATTGGCACCGTGAGACACATCCTTCATCATGACGGCGCGAGAGCATATGCCATAATTTTCACTATGCCTGTTTGAAGCTTCATGCAATTGGCACTGTGAGATACATCTTTCATCATGACGAGTTCTAGAGCATATGTCATAATTTTCACCATGCCGATTTGAAGTTTTGTGCAATTGGCACCGTGAGACACATCACTTTTTTTTTACCAGGTTAACGATGGATCAAAAACAACCTCAATATCATACCATAAAAAAATGAGAGGTAATCCATAATTGACGAGGAACCATTTCATGCATCTTCATTTGTAGTTTCAACTTTGATGACGAACCACACTTTGTGCCTCTTCTTTTACAATTGCGGCTTTAGCGATGAACCACTTTTCGTACATCTTCTTCTACAATTGCGGCTTTGATGATGAATCATATGTGGATCATCTTATTTTAAAGTTGTAGCTTTGATGACGAACCAAACATGAAACATCCTTGTTTTTGCAGTTGCGGCTTTGACAGTGAACCACACTTGATATCTCTTCTTTCGTAGCTTCAACTTTGATGACGAACCACATTTGGTGCCTTTTCTTTTGCAATTGCGGTTTTAGCGATTAACCACACTTAGTACATCTTCTTCTACAATTGCAGCGTGTCGTATCTTTTTTTAGAGATGTGGCTTTGATGAAGAACCCCACATGAAGTATCTTTACGACGAACCACACTTGACATTTCTTTGTAGTTTCAACTTTTATGACAAACCACCCTTGGTGCCTCTTCTTTGGAGGATCATGTAGAGAATTTTTTCAAGTCTTACGCAAAGTATGATACTTTAAGATCATCAAAAATGACTATAGAATCGCATGAAAAGACCCTCTCTGATGTGTAACGCCGTCTCGATGGTGCAAAGTTGGCACAAGAAAAGTTGGATGGATCCATGGAGAAACTTCAAGCAACTCTAGCAGATGTGGAGAAAGACTTAAAAGCCTTGACTTCCAAGAAAAAAAAGGTCAATGCGCTTAGTAACTAATATCAAGAGTAGTTATTCAAAATTCAAGAGAATGTCACTATTACGGAGGGCGAGATTTACACCATTGAGGCAAATAATGTGATGTCTAACGATGAAGTTGAGAGATTATCCAAGCTAGAAGAGGCGATCGAGAAAAGCCGCCAAGAAATCATAAGCTTTAAACTCTTTCCGTAGTTGGATTTTTTTTATTTGCTTAGAATTTTATAATTCACTCATTATGGTGTAGTAGTTTTTTTTTGAAGCAATAAAATAGTGACTTATATTTAAATAAGAACTTTCTCCTCTTGAATTCCAAACTTTTAATTGTTTCTTTCCACGAGCCCCCTTTCTTTATTGGAAAAAGGACTACATATGCTAGCGTTTATATGAGGATTGCAACAAAACGTTAATTTTTTCAGCTTTCTTCGGCCTTACGCACATGTAAAAGACAATTCATAGCATGAAGTAGGAGAATCGGAATAATGAGCTTCTTTTTTTATTTGAAAGATAACTTAAGGATCTTCAATCTTTATAAAAATCACGTCCATGACATTTACAGTTAATTACATATCTATGTTCGAAGTTGGGTCAAAATCTGCGTGCTTGAATCTTCAGATTTCTTCAGCTTTGCGCACATGTGGAAGAAAATTCACAACGCGGAGTAGGAGTATCGTCAATCTGTAAAAAAATCAAATGCATGAGATTTACGGATTAGTATAGATTTGTGTTCGAAGTTGACTCAAAATATGCGTGCTTGAATCTTCAGTTTTGCGCACATATTGAAGAAAATTCATAACGTAGAGTATAAGCATTGGAATAATGACTTCTTTTTTTGTTGGAAAGATAACTTCGATATATTCAATCTGTATAAAAATCAAATCGATGATATTTACGGATTAGTACAGATTTGTGTTCGAAGTTGGCTCAAAATATGCATGCTTGAATCTTTAGCTGGAAGAAAATTCATAATGTGGAGTAGGAGCGCCAAAATAATGAGATTCCTTTTTCGTTGGAAAGATAACTTCAAGATCTTAAGTCTGTATAAAAATTACGTCCATAGGATTTACGAATTAATGCACATTTGTCTTCAAAGTCAGCTCAAAATTTGGATGCTTAACTCTTCATTTGAAAGAATCAACATGATGTTCACATGGCGACATTATATTTATTTTTTTCTTCTTATGACTGAACCTAGAGTAAAAAATACTCTAAGCTGCCTACGTACCTCGGAGAAGAGGATCAAGTCATAACGTAGTTCAGAAAGCGAGCTTTAATTTATTTATTTTTAATTTATTTTTTGTGTCCTAACTTTTTCCTAGGCCGCCTCTTTCGAGATTTTCAAGCTAGCGGATATTTTTTTTGGGAGCCGTACACAGTTTATACTTTTGCGAGCCAGGAGTATGACACTGCTTAAAGGATAATACTTCCTCAAGAATTTTCCATTGATGGGACCAATCCGCAAGCCGTCTGCATCCACAAGTTTGTAAGCTCTGCTTGAATAGACTTCTTGGATGATGTATGGTCCATCCCATTTTGAGGTGAACTTGCTTTTAGATTTATGAGATATGATAATTGGACTTCTAACTGCAAGAACTTGATCACCAACTTAGAAGGACCTTAGGCGAACCTTTTTTATTGAAAGGACGAGAAAGACGAGCTTGACAACATTCAAGACTTTGTTGAACCTCCAACCTTTTCTCATCGAGAGTTTCTAACTCTTCAAGGCGAAGATAAACATTTTCTTCTTCAGTAAGTCCCTCCTGGATGGCAAGCCAGAATGACAGTATTTGTCATTCAAGTGGAAGGACTGCTTCATTTCCAAAAATAAGAGAATAAGGAGTTTCTTGAGTCGGCGTGCGATGAGTCATCCGGTATTCCCAAAGAGCTTCTTACATTCTATCATGCCAATCTCTTTTAGATTTGGAGACGAACTTCTTTAACAAGTAGCAGGGTCTTGTTAAATGCTTCAGCTAGACCATTTGCCATAGCATAATACATTGAAGAATTACGTTGTTTGAAGCCAAAAAGGTCGCATATCTTATCCATCAATTTATTGGCAAATGGCTTTCCATTATCCGTTAGTATATAACTAGGAATGCCAAAACGATAGATGATATTCACCTTCATGATGTTTGCAACATTTTCCTTCTTTACTTCTTTGAGGGCTACCGGCTAAGCCCATTTTGAGAAGTAATATGTCGCAGCAAGGAAGTACAAGTGGCCGTCAAAAGATTTCGGTAGTGGTCCAACTACGTCTAGCCCCCAAACATCAAATGGCCAAGATGCAATAGTCGGATGTAATACAACAGGAGGTTGGTGCATAAATTTTCATGAAATTGGCATGCTTGGCATCTTCGAGCATAATCCAAGCAATACTTTACCATTGTTGGCTAATAATACCCCATTCCTTTTATATGAAAATGCAACTTTTGCCCGGATTGATGCGATCCACAAACTCGAGAATGTTCTTCTTACATTGCTTGATTTGCTTTTTCTTCTCCCAAACAACGTAAGAGAACACCCTCGAATGATTTTTGATATAAAGTATCTTTATAGTAAATAAATCGAGGAGCACGACGACGGATTTCAGTCTTTCTATTTGAATCTTCTGGAAGTATATTGTAGCACAAGTAATCAAAAATTAAGGCATGTCTCCAGTCGACTATCTCAACTTGTGAAACATCTACAAGATGTTCAAGCTTTCTTTCTTCATCCGTATCTAGTGGTACTATCCATTTTTGGCAGATAGTGATTTGAGCTTAGTCAGGCAAAGTAAATGTTGAAGCCAAAGTAGCTAAGGCATCATCTTTCTTATTCTCCTTTCTTGGAACATGTTGAAGAGTTACATCTCCAAGCCATCTAATCAATTTTTGTGCATAGTCATGATAGAGGCGCAATTCTGGCTTTTTGACTTCATAGCTACCCAACAATTGATTGATCACTATTTCAAAGTTTCCAAAAACTTGTAATTGCAATTGCTTCATATCGACCGCCATTTCAAGCCCAAGTATTAAGGCTTGATATTCTGCAACATTATTGGAGCAACATTGTGTTAAGGTGAAGGAATATGGCAAGATCTCCTCTTGAGAAGTGATGAATATCACGCCAGCGTCGGCTCCTTCACGATGTGAGGCGCCATCAAAATACATCTTCCAAGGCGGTTGAACTTTAACAACCATTGCATCTTCATCACGTAATTCATCAGTGAGTTCCCAATCATCATGTATTGGGTGGTCTGCTAAGAAGTATGTCAATTCTTGCCCTTTCAAAGCCTTTTGAGGAACATACACAATTTCAAATTGCTGAAACTGGAAATACCATCTTGCTAGTCGATCATTGAGGACGGGTTTCGACATCACAAATTTGATGGGATTTGCTTTAGAAATAAGACGGACGATGTGAGCTTGAAAGTAGTGTTTCATCTTCTTAATTGAGAAGACCAAGGCCAAACATAGCTTTTCGATTAGTGAGTACTTCAACTAATTTGGTGTCATCATCCTACTCAAGTAGTAAAGGGAAATTTCTTTCCCTTCGCCATTCTCTTGGGCTAAGACCGCTCCCACTGATCTTTCTTGAGCTGATATGTAAAGTATCAATGGCTTTCCAGGAACAGGAGCTGCTAAAACTGGTGGTTTGGTCAAGCAAGACTTGATGCTATCAAAGGCATTACTACAAGCTTGGTCCCATTCGAAAAGAGTGCCCTTTTTCATAAGACGACTGAATGGTTGGCACTTTCCTACTACATTCGAGATGAATCTCCTAAGATATGCTAGCTTCCCTTGCAGACTCTTCAATTCATGGATGTTTCTTGGATCGACCATCTTCAAAATTGCATCTATTTTTGGTTGATCAATTTCGATTCCTCGATGTCTTACTATGAAGCCAAGGAATTTTCCAGAGGTAACTCCAAATGCACATTTCAAAGGATTCATTCTAAGTTGATACCTTCGTAGTAGATCAAACACCATCCTTAAGTCTTGCAAGTGATCACACTTTTTCCTTGATTTCACTACTAAATCATCAATATAACACTCAACATTTTTGTGAAGAATGTTATCAAAGATGAATAGCATAGCTCTTTAGGATGTTTCTCCTGCATTCTTCAAACCAAAAGGCATTACTTTGTAGCAATAAATTCCCTTAGGAGTGAGGAATGCAGTCAACTCTTCATCCTTTGTGACATGCAAATCTGGTTGTAGACGGATGAACCATCCATAAAAGACATCGCCTCATACACAGTAGTGGTATCAATCATAAGCTCGGGGATAGGAAGTGGAAATTCATATTTTCAAATGCATAATTGAGATCCCTCAAGTCAAAGCAAACTTGAATTTGCCAATTCTTCTTCCTCAGGGGGACAATACTTGAAACTCATGTGGGGTACTTAACTTCACGAAAAAATCCAGCCTCAATAAGCTTGTTAACTTCAGTTTCGATCACGGGAACCAATTCAGGCCCAAAACACCGTTGATCTTGCTTGATGGGAAGTGCACCGCTTTTCATAGCAAGATGATGGACTGCTACCTTTGGGTCTAATCCATGCATTTCTTTGTAACTCCAAGCAAATACAAATTTATACTCTTTGAGTAAGTCGACGTAGGACCTTTACTCATCACTTGCTAGTGAAGCATTCACATAAGTAGGTTTTGGATCTTCATCAGTTCCAAGGTTGATTTATTTCAGTGTATCAATGTTCACATTTACTCCTTCTTCAAGTTCGGGTGGCGCATCCTTAGCATCTTCATCTTCTTTAGGTTCTCCATCGTTGAAAGATATATGGTAACACCATGCAACATTCTCCGACTCTCCATCAATTTTAATTGGACAAAAATATGACATCTTGTGTAGTGACATGATATGAAGAGCCAACACTTTCTTCATCTTCCTCACATTGCTTGGTGTAGACCACAACATGCGACTTTGACTTTAGTACTTCTCCACATGATACCACAATGTTCGTTTGTCGCCTCATTCTAGAAGGGATTAGACTTTGAAAGTCTTTAGGAGCATTTTGAGATTTGGGTAAAGTATATGCTTGCATACCTTTGATATTTCTCCAAAACTTGTTTTTCTTCCTCAATGGCCCTAACCTCTCAAATACTAAAATCCTCTGTGTTGAGCTTCCAAGTCGATCGAAGACAGAAGGTCTTTTGTTAGAATTAGCAAACTTATCTTCCGCAGTTATGTAGTTGTTGCTTACCCTTTTTATGGAGATGAGGATAGGTGAATGCTTTTTGTATCCCACCCCTTCACGTTGTTGCCTCATAATAGGTTCTGATGGAAGCTTTCCCAATTTCGATGGTTCGTTAGGATCGAATCCAAATTTTTCTAGCAGCCTGTAAGCATTAGGATCAAAACCTTCTTCTGTACGATTCAATGAGAGTGCTTCATATTGGGGTGACTTAAGGGCCACAAATTTTCCGTGAAGTAATCACTTAGGAGCCATAGACTTCCCATGTAATTTTGTGGATGACTTCATCATATCAATTCGACTTAACCTTCCAGTATATTTTCTCGCAACTCGAGAAAGTGTCCCTTTTCCTCCTTTTCCTTTGGGACATAACGAATAATGGATGTGACCTTTTTACTTGAAAAAGCACCAATCATGTTAGGCATCTTTTTTGGATTGCCAAGCTTTGGATCTTCCTTGTTTGCGACTTTTGCCTTACCGACCGCTACCTTAGCCATCTTGTTAAGGAGTCCGACATCTCCGGATGCAATGTCATCAACTATTATGGAATATTTCTACAAGTAAAACTTTGCGTCAGTAAAGTGAGCTTCAGCTTCAGTGAATGGGTTATCATCTACAATAATCTTTTTTGCAACTGCATTCTCATAATACTTCAAACATTGGTGGTAGATAGATGGGATTACTTTATTCTCATGTACCCACGGCCTACCAAGCAAAATGTTACATGAAGTCTTTGCATCAATTACATGTAACCACACGCTTGATTGCAACTCTCCGATGGTGAGGTCTATTTTAACGGTCCCTATGGACCTTTGTCCTCCTTGATTGAATCCTTGGATCATCAATCGATTAAGATCTGTTGTTGATATCCCAAGTTCTTTCATTGTGCGAATCGAAAGAATGTTGATTCCAGATCCTCCATCAACTAGGATTTTATTCACCCTTTTCTCACACGCAAAACCGACCATGAATAAAGGGCGATTATGAAATGTGTCACCAAACAGAAGATCATCGTCAGAGAATGTAATTTTGGCCATACATGCATTTTCGACTCCAGGAGGTAGATGTGGAGCATCTTTTGGTGATGGGAATGATGGATTTTCAACTTTAGGAGACGACTTTGGAGCATCTTTTGATGATTGATATGATGGAGTTGCATATTTTGCTTCCTTTTCATCGACATTATAACATAGAGCTTTTGTGCCATCGCATGTGAACTTGGTGTAGAACCAATTTGGCAAATATTATCCAAATGTAATTGGTCGAGGTGGTTCTTAGTAGTGGTGCACCTTTATTTCCTTCTTCTTTGAATGCAGACTCAAAGTTTTGGTTTTGGGTCTCCTTACCATCTTTTTCGTAACGTGTCGCTTTGTTGACTCTTTATGCGAACTCATTTTTCGCCGTTTTACGAAGAGTCACAGGAGTCCAGCCCCAATCATCAAGATCATCGACCAGGTCTTCATATTCTCTTGTTGATCCCTCTCCTATAAAAGCCACATCACTTAGTATAGGAAGAGATAACAAATTATTTACATCAATGGGCTCAAAGTCTCCAAACTTAATCATTCTTCTCTGATTGATGTTTGGGGTGTATTGCTCCATATTTCCTTCAACAAAGTTACAGGTTATGACAAGATTGGGTAAGTGAGAAGCGATACTGACTTGGTTTGAACTCAATTTCTCATCTTCAAGTTCAATCTTCCCTTCGCGAGCTAAGTCCATGATTTTGTCCTTGAAGACGAAGCACTTCTCGATAGGGTGTCCAACCAACCGGTGATATTTGCAGTATTTTGGATCATCACTCCTCCCTGCTTCATCTGGTCGCTTCATCTCTAGTAACTCAAAAAGTTTCATCTCAAGGAGTTCATCAAAGATTGTTGAAACATCCGAGTCAAAAAATGGGTAGTCCTCCTTCAAGGTGAGCTTTTGATTTGTCCTTCCTTCAAAAGAAGTCGCTTTTGCGCTCTGTGTATTGCCCAACCTTGTGGTGAATTTCACATGATAGGTATTGACGTTCATAGATTCCTTGTTTTTAGTCTTAGGCAAATTTTACCCACTTTCTTGAATTCTTGCCTTTCTTTGAATTTGCAGAGTTCGTGGATAGGTGGCGCTTTAGTTCCAACTGCCGATATGCTCAACTCTATATCATGAGCAGGAATGGCCAATTCTTCAAAAGTTTTAGGCTTTATGCCTTGCAAAATATAGGGGAGACCCCAATGCATACCTTGAATGCACATCTCTATGACCGAAGCTTCACTAAGTCTATCTTTACAGTTTAGACTTGCATGCCTCCATCGGTTGATGAAGTCAGCTCTTCATTTCGTTGACGTGTGTTTGTAAGTTCCACCATGATTACAGTATGTTTTGTGCTATAGAAGCGTTTGAGAAATTCTTGCTTCATTTGTTCTAAACTATCAATGGCATTAGACTCAAGGTCTGTGTACCAATTGAAAGCATTGCCCTTAAGGGAGCGGACAAATTGTTTGACGAGGTAGTCGCTGTATGTCCCAGCATTGTTGCACATTTCAATGAAGTGTGCCACATGTTGCTTTGGGTTTCCCTTACTATCGAACTGCTGAAATTTTGGAGGTTGATAACCGGCAGGCATTTTCAAGCTATCAATCATTGCAGTGTATGGCCTTGCATATGTCAAGGAGCATTTCGTAGCAACCTCATACTTGTATTTAATGGTCCCCATGATGAACTCCTTAATTTGGTTGATAGGGATTGTTCCGTCAGAGGAAACTTGGATCTTTTTAGCATGTTCCACTTGCTTTGAAGGGTGATTGACCGTCTCTTGTACTTGTAGATGTTTTCCAGGAGCATGATTTGATTCTTAATCCATCATGCCTTCCACCCTATCAGTCAGCTTAACAATTCGAGCATCTTGATCTTGAACATACTTGGTCAAGCCTTCAATAGCTCTTGTCAAGCTCACAAGTTGTTCTTCTACGGATGAAGTGTTAGTCATCATCGCGTGCATTACCATAGTAGGTGATGAAGAATGGTGTTGATTTTCCCAAACATGTGATGCAACCATGTTATGTGGGGTAGATCCAGTGCTCAAGACGTCATCGTCGACTAAAGCAGAAGGTTTTTCGTATGTAGATATGCTCAATTGGGCAAGAACCATCTCGACCATTTTGGTGATGTCTTCTTTTGTGGCTTCTGCAGGAGACTTCACACATTTTGGGGACAAACCAAAAGTAGCAGCATATTCAGACGCCGCTCGTGAAGCTTGTTGTCCCAATAGTTTGGCTTGGTTCCTTGTGATAGGTCTCATGTTTTCCGCTGTAACATCAAGGATGTTTTCCACATCGATGCAGAATTTGGATCCATTAGTTTTTGCGGAAGAAGATGTGAATCCAGACGCAGATGCAGATTTTGATACAAATGCAGATGCAGATACAGATGCAGATCTAGATTTGGATGCAGACGCAGATTTGGATGCAAATGCAGATATGGATGTAGATCCAGATTTGGATGCAGATGCAGATTTCGAGTTGATCTTCTTGGAAGTCATCTCAATGTTCTTGAACT